>CM035797.1:26690033-27295033 GCA_020466265.1 Siphamia tubifer
TCTATTTAGTGTTTGTAATTAGCTGTAAATCTTTATGTCATCATGTCATTTTACATTATTCCATTAACATCACAAAAACACTTTAAGTTGACGTTGGCATTTTACTACTTCTATAGACATATGACAAATGTAATAATATATCATGAAGTACTGTATTCAACTTAAATGGGTTAGATACCATGGTGGCTGTCCGATACATAGAACAATTCACTATAAAAATGTATCAAATTGCTAAAACAGTGTCTACTTTCTACCAGTGTACCAAGGAGCCTGTCACTGATTTTTTTTAATATAATAAAGCTAACATCTATTAACAATTACTTCCACCAGTCGAATGGTACACTAGTAGAAAATATACACTATTATGGCCAGAATCCTTTATTGTCATTGTCCCATTGAGCAAATTTAAAATAGAGCAACTCTCGTTAAAACAGTGCAACATTCAAGAAAAGAAAAAGAAAATAGTGCAAGAAACATAATTAAAAAAACGATGTAGAAAATAAAAATAGTACAGTTCAAGATAAAAATATAAATAAAATAAAACTCGGGATAAAACCTGTGTACATATATATATTACTGAAATATTGTACTATAATAACAGATGGTTAAGATTCAGGTTTTGGTTGTGTTTGTGACGTTCAGGGTAACAACAGCTGTTGGGAAGAAGCTGTTTTTCAGTCTGTTTGTTTTGATCTTTATTGCCCTGAAACGCCTCCCTGAGGGTAACATTTCAAAAAGATGGTGACCAGAGTGTCTAATGAAACTGTGGGCTCTCCTGAGGCAGCGGGTGTTATACATGTCGTCCAAAGATGGGAGGGGGCAGCCAGTCAGTTCATGCATGTTTGTTGTTCTTCTATGTACAGGACACTCACCATGGTGTGTAACCCATTTAAGGTAAAATCAATACTAAACGATGCTAATTAATATTGTTAAGGAACATTTTTCTTAGTAGATGACATTGGCATTTCTTCACATGAATGAGAAATAATGAAATATTATGGTTATTGTAATATTGTACACCCATATCACAGTTATATTAAATGAAATTAATTTATTTTCATATTTGAGTTTATGTTAATGTATTTGTTTCATAGTTCCAGGTAACCTTGCTTGGTTATCTTCAACGGAAGGGAGTTATACTGTAGTAATCCAGCTGTAACTATCCATGTTCCCAGATCATATTTGTGAGATTTTGATGGTCAGACGCTTGGTAAGTCATCCTTCACATTCACAGACCAAAGTGAAACAACAGAGTCAGATGGAGCGACTGAAGACTTACTGTTGGCCTATAGTGTGGAGGCTGGTAAGAACAGGTGGATTCCCAGTGGGAAGAAAACTCAGCATTCATCTCATTTCAGAGACCAGTCAGACACAGAGGGGGCTTGAAAATTCGCATTGCAATGATGATGTTAATTGGCCGGAAAATTACATTTGGAGCAAAGTGTCAATCCTGCTGTGCACAAGACGCGTGGATGTGTGAAAAGTAAACGTGTGTGGTCTGTAAGTGCATGTATGAAGTATATGAAGACTGCGTTTATGAACATGAGTGTGAAGAGTAGGTGTTTGGTGTTTTTCTTTGTGTAAATACATACGATTATAGAAACATTATCACTTTTTCTACATATGGACATTGGCGTTTGTCTGATCCTGTCAACTATAATAGCTTAAAAATAAACAAAAATGCATAAACACGCCGCGTATACAACACATTTGGTGTCAATATTTTTAAAGTACGACATCACCAGTATGAAACATGCTGAGTTTTCAGCTCAAACAGTAACAGTCACACAAATGGTATTGTTTTCCAGGCACTAAGGCACTGATGGCATCAAACATCTCAGAATAGAACTGATGAGGTTTCAGAGGTGAAATATGAGGAGGTTTTGGAGCAGCATAATGGCACTGTTTGGTAAAGGTTTTAAATATCTGATTCCCACTGTAAGAAAACAAACAAATACCAAGAGAATAAAGTATAAATATTTAATTGGCTGGTGAGGTAATTTTTTTTATGTGATTAGGTTTCACACATTAGATTAGATTATATGTAGTATGATATCTCCCAGTTGTGTGTGATTTTCAATATGCCATGACCAAAGTTAATGTTACACTGAATTCTTGACTCTTACATCAAAATATGTACCATTGTATTGCTTAATATGTGATAGAGAAATCATTAAGATTTAAAATATATGTCTGTTAAAAAGAGAAATCATACCTGTAAATTAACATTAGTTAATTTTCATCTGAATAATAATGAAAAATCTATATTTTCCTACCAGTACACCAATGAAAAAGAAACTGAATACATATGGTTAATTCATGATACTATAGCTGCAGGGTTAAAAACTACATTCTCTGCCAAGAATCAATGTTGTATTATGTGACAATGACTGCTGAGGCTTTACTGGTGAAGGCTCGATGACCTAGAGTCTGGACTTACTGGATCATACAAGACCTATGGGATTTACACCCACACACACACACACACACACACACACACACACACACACACACATTCAAAGAGTTTGTTTCTAAGAACCTATTGGATTTCTACACTCTTTCAATGTGTCTGTCATTCAGAGCCAAGATGGCCGCCTGCCTCTCCCTCAGGACTATGGCAATCACAGGATATTACACACTGGCACACAGGAACACACACATACACACAAAGTGACTGTAGGCTGCAGGGTTTTGCAAATACAGAAACGCTCACAGTAGAGAAATTACATTTTTACTTCACCAAGGAATGGTGGAGTTATGTTTGTCTGTATGTGTTTGTGCAACATAACTCAAGAAGTGATGGATGGATTTGGCTGAAATTTTCAGGAAATGTTGATAGTAGCACAAGGAACAAGTGATAAACGTTTGGTGGTGATCAGTGGTGCGGGCCGGGGGACACGTGTGTCTTTCATTTGGTAGGTCGGGGCGGACCAGCACTTATGGAAGTGACAGTGAAACCTTGTGTTTATTTCAATTAGTGGTGGTGGGTGATCTTGCTTGGCGGAGACTGCGTTCACAAGTGCTTTTCTAGTTAGCTTAGCATTTACCTCAGTATTTCAGTATTTTGGAATATGTGCATTTGTCATAACAATAATTCAACTGGGGTCGAAAATAAACCAGGCCAGTTGTTATGTATGTTATGTTAATGTTTTCGTGTTTGAACAGCAAATTTACGATAACATCCAAGTATAAAACAGGGGCTGCAATTTCTCTCTATGACCCCAGCTGGATGTGACCTTAAATAAATAGCAGCTAATATTTACACCATGGCATGACAGATAGCCTATGCTTTCTGTGACATTTACAGGGTTAGGTTATTGGCTGCCTTGGGCATGGTGCACCTGACAGACACATTCAGTCAAACTAGCAATAAAAGCCTTTTCCCACACTGATCTGTGGATTATAGAGGACAGACTTGAACAGTATACATTTATACTGTGTTACAGGATGACTTTGGCTGCTTTGAATACCGTTCTTTAATCCGTAAGGTTACAGGTGTTTTTTAGAACAGACAGTTTATTGATTACAGGTGTCAAGCATACGGCCCGTGGGCCAAAAGCAGCATGTCAAAGGATCCAATCTGGACCATGGTATGGATGTGTGCAATGCAAAAATAACTCTGAAAATATTATCAATAAGTCATGTCAAAAAATCTTTAATTCAGGTTCCACATACAGAACAATATAATCTAAAAGTGCATCACATCAGTACAATACTACCATTATAAACTATAAATGATGACAAATGACATTAAATTTACATTAACAAACTATCCTTTCACATAAAATATGAATAATCTGAATAAATATGAACAACCTGAGTTGTTTTAACAGATATCAGTGCAAATATTATGTTATTACTGTGCAATATCCTGTCTGTTATTACATGTTTTGTGTATTTATTAGGGGTGTGATGACATTGTGAGATGTCATTTGGTGAGATTTCTTGTTGTGTTAAAATTGTGCAGAGACATTTCCAGCAGCACCACAGCTCAGTACTCAAATCAACAACTGCACCTGCCAAGAAAACATCAACAAACCAGACAACGCTGACAAATACATTCACACCTCAACTTCCACAGTCAAGAGCCACATTTGATTTAGAAAAAATAAATAAATAAATAAATAAATGAAATACATATATATACATACATATATATATATATATATATATATATATATATATATATATATATATATATATATATATATATATATATGATTTATTTCATTTTAACTTTTATAACATTTTATTTCATTTTCAATTCATAGAGGAATAAGCTCATTAAAAGGAAGAAGTTAATTAAAAGTTAACCCTTACAGAGTTATAAAATCCATGTGCAACTCAGTTAAATAAAAGTCTATTGTCCATTCATATAATTTGTAATTTAGCTTTCTTAAAATCTCATCTTGTCTTGATCTCGTGAACCCGATCTCGTGTCTCGTCTCATGAGCTGAGTGTCTCGTCACACCCCTAGTATTTATAGATCCACTGTAATACATTTGTGTAAATTCACATTTTTAATTAAACTTCACAGATGTAAACATTATTATAATGTAATTTTACTTTTTCACTGTCCTTATTTTACATTCATTGGGGTGAATGTAGCCCCTGATCTAAAATGAGGTTGACACTCCTAGTTTATCCAGAGCTCCAGGACATGCATGTCTACAAGTTGGTTAATCCTTCTTTTTCTGTGAATGAAGGTTTAATGATGCATAAAACAAACAAGCAATATTCAGTTATTTTTATCTGTGCTGCTCTGTCTATTACGTTTGTTTGTTCAAGATCTGCAAAGGTTGGCTGTTAAAGACTTTTCTACCAATTACTGAAAAGTCTTTTGACATATAGAGGTTCTCATTAAATCAGAATCAGAGCTTGAAATGCAAAAATTTTTGGAAGTTCATGTTATAATAAAAAGGACAAAACTGACCCTGCCCTTTTTTCTGTGCCATTTATTAAAGCAGCCATAAATAATGAGCAAAAGGTCCCGGTGGAAAGTCTGCAACGTCACCAAAAATGAAACATTCACACTGCTACAGGTCACAATTCCTGCATTTTTACACAATGCAAAATATTCAGTTTAAACAGTGAATGAGCAGGAGATTAATATATATATATATATATATATATATATATATATATATATATATATATATATATATATATATATATATATATATATATATAGCTTCACCTATCACACAAATTCTGATTTAACAAACATTGTACGACAACAAGAGAAAAATCCAAGGCACTCTCTTATATGTGAAAAATTAAATTGCTTTTATTATATTGGCTTGATTACAAAAAAAAACTATAAAAGACCCCTCTTTTATAGTTTTTTTGTAACCAAGCCAATGTAATAAAAGCGTTTTAATTGTTCAATTTACTTTAACATCAAATCAAACACCTTAGTAACCTCAACCATTTCACCTCAGTGACCAGAACACATGCCTACACACACTTTCTTGATCCACAGTTCAGTCCAAAACAAACAGCGGTGACATAAGCTGTGACACATGCAGATGGAGACGAGAGACGACAGACTGTGACAGAGACAAAGAGATGAGTGGACACCCAGACAGATACAGAACTACAACCGTATGACTGTGTTGGATGAAAGGAAGAATGGTTTAAATATTATTTAACTGGTTTCCTGATGTTTAGATGATGGCCAATTACACCAAAATAACATAGTTTAATATAAACAGCAGTGAATTTTGTAGCTCGTGAGTCAACTTAAGCCTTTTGTATTATCTGTGAAGTCATTGTAATTTAGTGTAACTGTATTTGAACTTAATCTGATATGATTCACCTATGTATTTTATTTGTAAAGGGAAAATTCCACTGTAAATGGCCTACCCTATTTTAACAAATAAAGAGGCCCTGCAATAATATGACTGCCCAGCATTTCATTCATTTCCAAACTGCTTCATCCTCAGGGAATGTTGGAGCCTTTCCCAGCTACCACCAGGTGATGGTGGGGTACATCCTGGACGTGCTGCCAGTTTATATCTGACATAATTTATGCTCACATTTACACCTATGGGCGATTTAGACTGAGAGAATGGGGGGTGACGTGCAAACCCCACTCAGAAAGACCCCTATGCCCGTACCCAAGACCTGGTGGAAGATGTTCTGCATCACTGTGAGGCTTAACAATGGATTTATTACCACACCCCCACCCCCACCTCCAAAAGAGGAGGCGACGGTATTATTTTTGTATTACTTTTTTGTTTGTTTGTCTGTGTGTTTGTTTGTTTGTTTGTTACTGGGCCAATTTCCATGACATTTTCAGAAAAGGTGCGAGGTGGTCTAGGATAGATCCCATTACATTTTGGTGAATGTAGGTCAAAGGTCAAGGTCACCAAAAATGTGTTTTCGCAATGATAGAAGATGATGAGTTAAATGTATGTCGTGTCTGGCATCACTTGTTCAAACTATTTCCAGGTTGATGTTTTTAAAGCCTGGCTGTCGACGATAGATGAAAACTGAGAAGGATCGTACGTCAACATAGTATAGATATTCAAAAATTCACTGGAAACGCAAAACTACGTCCTTCAGAAAACAACTGCTATAGCTCTCCTGTTAGTTAGAGCAGTTTTTCAACAGTCTTTATCTTGTGTGTGTGTGTGTGTGTGTGTGTGTGTGTGTGTATGTGTGTGTATGTGTGTGTGTGTGTGTGTGTGTGTGTGTGTGTGTATGTGTGTGTATGTGTGCGCGTTATACAAAACCTGCGCAAATAGGTCTTCAGTATGACTGCTCTGAAATGTGTCAGTTTAATAATGTTTAAATCCTCTTCACAAGATAAAATAACACTTTTTAAATGTCATCTCTCTAAACATTTTGCCAGATAAAACAGAAGATGAAACTGAAACACTTTATCGCTGTTTCTGCTCAAGATCATTTTTCATTCCTCGTCTTGTTATCGTACCCCTCTTTTTTGTCATGTTTTTCCACAGTTTGAATTGTATTAAAAAAAAACAAAAACAAAAAAAATGATGGTGTTTCATCTCCAAACACTTTTAAATGTGTTAATGTTATGACCTAAGAACATATAACGCATACACATATGTTTAAGAACTGACAAAAATAATTATAATTCATATCTATAGGGAAGAATAAGACTCAGATGCACTTTATAGATGGACAGTTTTAGGATGAAAACTTACTGGGGATTGAAGGTGTGTGTGTGTGTGTGTGTGTGTGTGTGTGTGTGTGTGTGTGTGTGTGTGTGTGTGTGTGTGTGTGTGTGTGTGTGTGTTTGAGACCTGGATCTATACAACGGGACAAAGAGAACTACAGGAGTGAAAGAAAATCAGATTGGGACAAGGTAAAATAATTCTATCTATCTGTTCTGAGATAAAACAAGGTCAGAGACAGAAAACAGAGGCATAATGTTGAAGAAGATAAAGCAGAATGGAAATTAAAATGTGCATCAGTGTATTTGTGTGAGGTATCGTTTCTTCTCGAATTAGTATTAGTATTAGACAAACGTGTGTTTTGTTATTAGAAGTTGATTTTTAATCCACATACTGTCCAACTAACTAGTGTAAGAATAGCAAATATTAGAGAAAAAAAGAGAGATAATAATTGTTTATTCTCCTCTTCTGCATTCTCACAAATTATTTCAGATTCACATTGATCCCAAAGAAGTTGTTTGTCCTCATGTTAAACAAAAAAGACTATGGTTTCCACAATAGTTATTTTCATTATTGTTGAAGTGTAATAATCAAAACACAGGACGTGTGGTGTCAGATAAAAGGGATGTACTAATACCACATTTTTCAGATCAAATACAAATACAAGTACTTACATTTGATTACTTACTGATACTGAGTACTACTACTTAATTATACCATTAAAGTTCTTTGTTACTTTTGAAAATGTGATTTATTGTCATTACCATTAGTCTGACTGTAAACATTTAATGCGTTGAAATGAGCGTTTCTCAATCAATCCACCAGAGGGCACTGCTCTAAATTAACCATACTTGATGATTGGATTTCCTGGTGTGTTTACTCATATTTGTTTCTTTTCTAACTTTTCTTCTTCACTTGTTGTGTCTGTCATCATTGCGAAAATTGCGAAAAAAGGTCTTTCTACTGCAGTTCTGCATAATATACCATTTGCACCAAAAATACCTCTTGCTAGCGGAAAAACTTTAATCTAAAAATGAGGGTTTTGTTGAAATTATTATTTTTTTAATGTATAAAGAGGACACGTTTTGGGAAGACAGGTAGTTATTGTAAAGGACACACACTGACTAACTGCCATAATGATTTCATTTGACACCAAAGTACCCAGAGAGACAAGTAATTTATAAACTTTAAGACAGAATTTTACTTTCTATACAAGTCAATTCCCTAGAAAAGCATTATCACCCCAGCAGGATTATTTTTGTCCAAAAAGAGCCCCCTAGCAGTTCAATATATTACAACTGCATATTCAGAATGGGGTGATTTTTGGAGCAATACAATAGCATTTAAAAAAAAAAAAAAAAAAAAAAAAAAGCACTAATAGAGACACAAACAGCAAGCAAACAGTGATAAGAAGTCATTAAGGACAAGCTGATTCTTTGCAGAGTCATGAAAAATTTAAGCGACTCCAGTCAGTAGAAATAACCCTCCCTGTTAGTTTTGGTGCCATAGAAACACAAGCGTAAACTGTATTAATGCTGCTGCAGTGTTAGACCCTCAAAATGCTAAACTAACTACAGCAGTGTGCAGATCAGGGGTCTTTTTTTACTGCTGGGATTGGTTCAAGTAGATGATGTAGAGTATAATCTGCACTCATTCAGTCAGATAGTTTTTAATTTAACCACCCAACACAGGAATGTAATAAAAAAAAAATCCCTGGTGCAAATTGATTTTCTTTTTATGAGGCTTCTACAGTATGTTTTGGACTGTTTGCATGTATGAGTTTATACAAGAGTGCATGTTTCTCATATTGGCCCCATGCATAATTCTCATAGTATCTGCTTAGTGTCACTATATGATTACTCTAAATGTATTCTGCTGGTGTGTGTATGTGAATGTGTGTGTGCTTACAGATGAATCCATTCATTACTTCTGGGTCTTACTCTCATATTACTTTTTTTTTTTAAAAAAAAAAGCTGGTCCTATCATCTATTTTTGCTATTTTATCACTTTTCATTGTGAGCTTCCTGAAGCTAAATTTTAACCTCAATCTGTCGTTGCAGATCCAGCGCAGGTTTTCCATGGAGGGAAGCTTCAGAGGCGGCATCAGTAAAGTTTCCCTCTGCACGCAGCTAAGGCACAGCATCCAAAATACTTGCTTTAGCACATAAGCTGTTGGATGCCACAATGTACTGCACTCAACGTCTCCTCTACACAACTCTTTGTGTTTACACAGAATTAAAGGGGTACAGTGTGGGGAAATATTTAGAGTTTATGGTTTAGACATGAAAAGAATTATGTTTTTGCTATCGTGTTAATTTCCATTTTTATGATTTGCATTTTTTTATTCACTTTTTCCAAACATATTAAATATGAACATTAGAGCCCACCCACCCATAATCACAAGGGGTCTTGGCATCAACACTATTATCCCAGACACATCAACTTTGAGTATCCATGTGTACACTATATAAATAGACTACAGACATCCATACAGACGTGTCTAATCATAATTTACACACATGCAAACATAGGTGATGTGATTATTGTCCTTTCTGTCTTCAATCTTACAGATCCAGAGATTCCAAGTATTCATTCCACTTCAAATTATATTTTTCTGTCTTGTCCTCCATCCTTAATGACATTATTTCATATGCTGCTACTTTTCCAACTTCCATCATCCAATCCTGGAATGAAAGTCCTGCAAATGTCTTACAGTTCCTCATTATAATTTGTCATCCATCCATTTTTTTTTTTATTATATCAGTTTTAAATTATATCATACATTATATCTTGAAAACTAATGTGACAGTGTATGTTTTGTTTTTTCCACAGAAGAATTTCGAATCTTCCAGCAAAAAATCAGCTCATTCAATTTATTTTTTTTCCAATTATACATTTTTGGTTTGTTTAAGGTGAAACAACAATATTCACTTTGCACAAATTGAAAAGCAGTTCATTAAACTATGTTTTAACATTGCACATTTTAAAAGAGAGCAATCTGTGACGAACAATGACCCATGGTTTTTACTGCCACTGGATGAAAATTACAAGAACTAAGAGCAACAACAGTGGACGGAGCATGGCCACTGGAAAATTCACCACCAAAAGAATCCTGTGCGTGTGTGTGTGTGTGTGTGTGTGTGTGTGTGCATAAATCCTTACACATTTTCCATCTATAAATGACTGTGCTGTGTGTGTATATGTGTCCTTTCACACTTTTTGTCCAGAAACTCATAAAACTAAGGTTAAAAATAGTCTTCTGTCCATGTGTGTGTGTGTGTGTGTGTGTGTGTGTGTGTGTGTGTGTGTGTGTGCGCAGGGACACAGTGAGCTACAGTAACAGTCAACATCTGTCATGTTAAAGCTTACTTAGCCTAAACATGGAAACTTTTCTCTACCCTGTGTGTACATGTGTGTATATCTGTGTGTGTGTGTGTGTGTGTGTGTGTGTGTGACCAGGCCATATGGAAACTGTTAGAAGCAGTTACAAGCAGCGTTGTGCACACATACACACACTAAGGGATACAGGAAGGTGAAGGAGTTTCACATGTGGTTTATTTTTATTTAATCTAGTGAGGGATTCCCCGTTTAACCATCACTCTCTCTCTCTCTCTCGCTCTTCTCCGACAACGTCTTTCTACCCCTGAGACTCCAGTCCCCTACATCTGAGCCCCGCTCTGCTTTTTTATTCCACTGATTATATCTCTCTGCCTACCTACCTAGCAACCAAGTGGAACAGAGGGGAGAAAAAGAGTGCCGCAGTGAAGTGATGCAGCAGCCTGTACATGCAGTGTGTTCATGTTAAAAAAGCCCATAAGGATGTGTAACTACATATTAGTGTGTGTGCTGATACAATATTTATGCTCTCTGATGTAGCGTTGCACCAGTTTTGCATCAAAGCAGAGCACAGTGGACAAACAGCCAAATACAAGGGTTTTACACCACACAATACTGAAGGGACAGGCTCGAACTAACAGTTTTGTACATTTGTGTGTGTTTTATTTATACCAATTATAGCTGTAGATGGTATTTGACAGCTAATTTAATCCCTGGGATAAACACATTAGTCAGCATTCATAAACACCAACATACTGATTGGTTGGGTGATGTTTGAATAACTTTAGCTGAAGAGAATAAACACAAAGACAACTGCTTTTAGGCTAATATATCAAAGTGCAACTGCTGCTGTTGCACTTTGATATATAGTGTTCACTTTTTCTCAATATAAGTACTTTCACACTATGGACAAAGAGATTAGACAATAATGGAGAAAAATGAGCTCTGTTGTTGCGCACAATTTTCTTGCAGTCGAATAATATATCATGTAACTTTGAGTTTGTGGTGATATATACTGTAAACTATGTTCTTTAATTGATGTAACAATGCAGAACTACTTTTCTGACATTTTGCTCAGATCCTAAGAAGCACATTTTATCTTCTTTCTTTTGTTGACAGTCTTTGCTGCTTTTAAAAGTATAAAGTGAAATTTTTTTTTTTTTTCGTTTTGTTCTAGAACAGAGCAGAGCAGCAGAGCTACAGTACACCTGCAGCACATTGGACTGAACGCTGTTGTCGATAAAAGAGAAAGAGTTTTGCCTCTTTGCTTTGCTATAATCTTTGTTGCTACTGCTCTTGCATGGTTCCCATGGCAACAGCACTTGTACTTCATTTCTTATCACACTAAAAGACAGATTTTTATCCATGTGTTCCTCAAATAATATTCTCTCAATGAATCGTCAGTAATGGGTTTAGCCAGCTGGAAAAAAAAACAAAAAAAAAACAATTTTCACAAAGACAAAGATGCAAAAAATTTGATAGTTTTGTCTGACAATATGTGGAACTGTCTTGTGAAACTATAAAACCGCTAATTCCACTGTCTCTCATTCCTTTGGGCCTCATTCAATGTCTGTGGAAATAAACATGGAAAGTAAAAGCAAAGAGCCAGAGTAACCTCAGTCTGTGATTTCGCACTTAGTCACTAGAACGATGTGCTCCACTTGCACTGACAGTGTGTCTGTATTACTGTATGCATCACAACTGGTCTGTGATTTCACTATAGAGACTTGCTCCATTTACTGTGACTCTGTGTTTGGCTAGGCGAGCACACACTTATCTGTGTGTAAGTGTCGACTAGCGTAGCAAGTTGTTCTGCAGTGAGAGCCTGAAGTCATGGAAAATATGCAGCTAGTTTACACTGCTTTTCTAAACAATGAGAAACTGACAGAAAGTGGGTGAGACGTGTGTGTGTGTGTGTGTGTGTGTGTGTACATGCATATGTGTGTGTGTGTGTACCAGAAAGGGATATAGCAGGTTTTTGTGTGTCTGTGTGAAAGAGGTGAAGTAAAAAGAGAAAAAAAATCAGTGAGTCAGAGGAAGAGAAGGGAAAAAAAGGCAAGTGATGAGGAGGAAAACATCTTTTATCTGCACTGTCTGCCCTTCCTTGGCTGGAAAATCATATTTCCGTTTCTCTGTGTGTGTGTTTGTGTGTGTGTGTGTATGTATGAATGCGTTGCCTATGTTAGTCAGCAGAAAACTTCTGAAAGAGCACAGGTCATGTTTTAACATTTCTACATGTGCAGCAGCTCGTGTAAGACTCTTCATGAGCAAAACATCTTTGCGGTTCACCACAGTTCACACCGCAAAAGGTCATTTCCAACAAATCTAGAGGGTGACGGAGAGTGATTCAGTGTTAGTTTGAGTACGTAACATTTGCGACCACTGACGACTTTCACAAACATGCACGTGAAAGCAGACTGGTGCAAAAAAAATGTAAAGAGAAACATGAGATAGAAACAGTAAAATGACCAAACCAGTGCAATACAAGCATAGAAAAAAAGGTAAGTAACCTACACACAAGCCTGACAGCAAGAGCAAACCCGAGCTTCATCGCAAACTGGAAATAAAAATTAAATAAATACACTCTTCCTTCCTCCTCTTCTATCTGAAGGACCCATCTGGTGCCTTCCAAGCCTGCTGCCTGTCTGCATGAACAGTCCTCACTGACAGCAGCTGCCAATCATCCTGGCAGGCCATTGGCCAATTAGGACAGGGTTGCCATAGTTACCGGCACACGCTCACGCTCACACTTCTCACCTCCAACAGTTTCCGCCTACTCACGGCATGGAGAGAAAGATGGAAGGGATGATGGCAAAATGTGGAGAGAAAGGGAAAAAAAACTGCTCTGCATCAATGCGGTGGTGAAAGAGTGAAGAGTGAGCACTTAAGTGGACGGAGATTTAATTCCTATAATAATATTAAGTGCGTGCACAGGTAAAGGCAATAGCTCTAAGTGCAAGTATTTAAAAGCATAATGAAAAATATGTGCTGATAAAGCTTGTGGGAGTTCACATTTAATAACATTGTTACTGTATTTATTTGCAGATTTGTATCCAAGTAAGAACAAGATTGTGTGATTATGAAAGACCACTTATTTTTCTTGGATCTGTTTAGAAGATCAAATGCTATCACTATCAATGTGGCCAAGTTTGGTCAAGCTTTAGTCCTGTAGGGTTTTTTTTTTTTTTTTTTTGCATTGCACTGTTTTGAAAGTCAAAACCATGCCAAATATTACTGAGAAAAATAAGACATGTACTGTGCACTACACTGATCAAGCAAAAAAAGTTAATTTTCCCCCCAATTGGTTTATATATGACCACAAACATTAAATATTTAAAAAGAGGATGGTATATATTTAATTTTTTTATTCTTGAAGACATTGAAAGACAAATTCAAGTTCTCAGAAAAATCATTGCTTATCAGTTAATTGTTAATCTATTGATAAGGTCAACCAACTAATAATGGTAAATGTTCTGCACTTATATAGTTCTTTTCCACCTTCATGGTTCTCAAAGCACTTTACATTAGCCTCACATTCACCCATTCACAAACACCACTAGGTTTCTAAGGTTCTGTCAGTCCTACTGGGAGCCTAAGTCAGGGTTCAGTGTCTTGCCCAAGGACACTTCAGCATGTGGACAGCCAGAGCCGGGATGCGAACCGCCAATCTTTCGCTCAATGGGCGACCCACTCTCCCAACTGAGCCACATTACATAATGTAATAAATTGATTAATTGGTCATTTCTATCCCTAGATACAACCTTATAAATACAACTGCAGACTGTGTAAGTACATTCCTATCACACAGTCAGTCTAATCCAGGAGTAGCTGTGTTTGACTACACATGCGAGACACTAACGTAAAAACACAGCCTCGAGGAATAATCAATAAACTGCTTCTTAAAGTCATCATCTTCTCCAAGAGAGGAAGGGATTAACAAACAGATAAATTATACTGAAGAGAAAGACCTCGTCTGATTTGTCAATCGCTTATCCAGTGGTTGTGGAGGAGGGGAATGAAGACTACCATAAAGTAAGAGATCACGGGTGATAAGGTGAGCTGTCATGAAAAGAGTGCAGTATTAGTGGGTGGCTTTAGCACAATTCACAGCTCAGACTTGATATTTTCAATCCCCTGCTACAGGTAGTGGTGTGTCAAAATGTCTAATGAGGCTGAAATTGCTCCTAATGTATTTAACGTGTAGGAAAAATGTCACATATTGTAAAGCACTTTGGATGCCATTAGAGTAGAAAAGTGGAGAATAAATTCAATATATTTAGCATATTGCTACTGTGAAAAGAGAAGCAAGTACAGATGGAAGAGGAAAGCAACGATGACACTCATCATGGTGTCAATGGGAGGACGGAGGCAACGGGATTGAATACGAGAAAGCAGAGACGAGCTAATTGAGTTATTTTAAGAATGGATGGAAAGAAGGGATAAAGGGAGTGGGGGATGAGTTGAAGAGAAGAAAATCCAATCCAAGTTGACTGTAAACCAGATAAAAAAAAATATAATAGCAGATGGATATAATGACTGGAACAATGAAATAAATATAAGAAGTAATAAAAGTAAGTTACCTGTAAGAAGCAATATGGGAAAATGGTGGAAGATTGACAGAAGGTTGGGAAAACACAGAACGTCAAGTGGAAACGATACCAGAGAGGTTATTGGAAGCCTTAAGGGGGAAAATGGGGGCCATAGGTGAGATACAGGAAATTAAAATGGGGGGTGGGGGCAAAGAAGAGATTATACTTGAGGAATCCTTAATCGGGAGAAAAGAAAGGAGAAAGGGAGGGTAGGAAAAGAGAGAGAGAGAGAGAGAGAGGGCACATGAAGATCAATAGTGATTAAGATGGGAGGGAGCAAATAACCTGATCCGATCCTAAACAATGTGCTGGGGGGGGGGGGGACATTACATTATTCCTCAGGCAGTTTAGAGTTGGATCCGTCAGCTGGAGTGAAAACCTCCAACTCTTCTCCTGTTTGTTTTGACTGACAAGCAATTTTAGATGCATTTTAAATGTGGTCGGGAACCTGTAATTATTCCACCTTAGTGCCACTTTACATGCGTGTATCCACTTCAACAAATTTGGCTTTTTGTTGCTTTAGTAAATGCCAAAATGTCAAAGTAAAAACCTCAAGCATGAAAAAAAAAAAAAAAAACACGTGTTGAGATGCATCTTGAGTAACATCGCTACGTCTGTATTCAACTCTAACATATGAGTCACACTGGTTAAAAAAAAAAACAGAGAAGAGATGAATATGAGTTCTAGTCCAGACTTCAGAAGCTTTCTTCTTTGAGTAGAATAGAATAGAATAGCGTAGCATAGCATAGAATAGAATAGAATAGAATAGAATAGAATAGCATAGCATAGCATAGCATAGCATAGAATAGAATAGAATAGAATAGAATAGAATAGAATAGAATAGAATAGAATAGAATAGAATAGGTCCAAGCTAAAGTTCTGGTTAGACTTACAGATGTAGGAAAATATATTAGACTACCCTTATTTTCTTCATTTTAATAAACAATAAGTACATATTTGACCCTCTAGCACAAAACCAGTCAGAAGTCTCACAGCAGTATTTCTAGCTATAGCTTCAAATGGGTCAAAATGATCGAATTTGAAGTTTATGCATAAAATCCAAGTAAAATGACTTTTTGTGAAATTCCTACTGTGAGTGCTTCAAATCATACCTTTGAGGAAAAACAACAACTGACTGACAGTAAATAATTCTAAAACAAAGAAAAATCGGCTCAAAACATTGCTTTCTTTTGTGCTCGTGTTAGGTATTTCCCCGTCATGTTTGGTACCGTTGAAAAGATCGGGATGCCTTCTAAACAATCCTTAAATAGAAATCTACATAATTATATATTTGAACCAATGGGAGGCCTCAGAACAAAGCCTTCTTGATTAAACAATGTTGAAAAACGATGTTGAAAAACGGCCTCAGATTGGTTGAATTAGTGTCACGCAAGCATTTTTAATAAACTTACAGATAAATATAAGGTCTTAATTTCTGAAATTTAACCCAAGTGATTGGTTTTGTGCTGGAGGGTAACATTTGTTTTTGTTAAATCGAATGATCTGAGCTGATATCTATCCATTTTCCATATTTTCTTGATAATAACCAACATTGTTAAGTTAAAGTTAAGGTCATTTATTTGTCATAATAAAACAACTCTATAATGAAATCTGTCCTCTGTATTTGACTCATCCTTCGATGCCTTTGGGGTCCCCCATAAAGAGTAGTGGGCCATAACACGCAGTGCCCAGGGACCCATCTGCAAATGTAGAGCTAGGCTAGAATCACCTTGATAGAAGATTTTACTCTAACAAACATGTTTTTGGAGTGTTCTGACAAAAACACTGCTTTTCTGTCTGTCTTAGTCACATGATATGCACAGGAGTTAGTAGTGGATTGTACAACTACTGGTTTTGGTGATGTTTGATGGTCTAATGTTTTCTATGACTATATGTCTGTCTTTATTTTGTCAATATCTATTTCTATGTTTCTTTTTTTATCATGTTTTAATTTTAATTTTACCCTGTTATGGTTGACATTCTGACATATACGATGCTGTTTTATTCCATTCCTTCATTTTTGCATGGATCTGACTCTATCGTGTTATGTTGTTTGTGCCCTCATCACGACGCATTCAAACTTAGTCATGCTTTGTGTTGCTGTACTTATCTCTTTTATTGTGTCGTGCCACTTTCTATGCTTTTATTCTGCTGTTGTGCCCTTCTGCTTTGTCTGTCAAATCATTTTGTACAGGCAGTTTTTAAAGGTGCAAATTATTACTATTATTATGTCTTTCTATAGTCATCATTGCAGCCTGTCTTTGCCCATTCCAGCATCTCTGCAACCGATGTGATGATTAAGCAGATCAGAAAATGAATGATTTCGAAACAATGACATAAACTGGCAGAGGAATAAAAAAAAAAAAAGACTTGTTATTTATATTTAAAAGAAACATTTAAGGGGGCGGCATGGTGGTTAATTGGTTAATCTAAATTAATCCATAGGTGTGAATGTGAGAGTGATTGTTTGTCTATATATGTTCAGCCCTGAGATGAACTGGAGACTCATACAGGGTGTACCCATTGTAGCTGGATTAGGCCCCCAGTGACCCCTGTGACCCTAGTGAGGAGAGAAGAAACCTTTAAACTATCCCATTTTCTTAGTCACATGCCACACACAACTGATTACATAACCAGTATTTTTGATGATTTTTCATGATCTTCTAATTTTGAATATACAAATATGAAGGATAAAATAAAGAAGAATGTAAAATTCTAAAGCACAGAATGGTTGAACATATACAGAATAATTACATTGCACAGGGTAAGTAGACATGTAGTCAGTAAGTAATGGTCAGTGCATGTCATGAGTACAATCCTCCACTGTGAGCACTGGACAATTGAAGCCATACACACAAAATAAATCACTGTAATAATGAGGGGAGCTGCAGCTGTTTTACACTCTAATTTCCCCCTGGTGTGTTACTGCTGTATGACCCATGGGCCTTTTGTCTTCCTGTCACTCCCCTAAACCTCACTGTGTTTCAGATTGAGGGTAGATACATGCAATATTTGGTATGAGGGGAGTGGGATTAACATCTATATTCTAGAGAAGAAGGCAGACAGAAGAAACCTTGGAGGTAAAAATGAGTAAAGAGACACAGAGGAAAGAAAAGGGATATGATAAATGGTCTGATTCTTCAGATGATTCTATACCCTTGAAACATGCCATTTGTATGTGTGATGTATACACCTGAAAAACCTCCTCTAAAGCATCCATTATACTGACTTCTGAATCCACAGATCCCAATCCACCATTTGACCAAAGAACCAGAGCACATTTTGAAGATGGATGTGTCTCCAAGTGTAGCAGTCACAAATAAGAAGTGCTGACTTTCCATTTTCACACAATAAGAGATGTGATCATCTAGGCAACAGGCATCTGAACAGCACTTTGAGAGACAGAGAGAGAGGGGGGGGGGCACACAGAGAGAGAGAGAGAGACAGAGAGAGAGAGAGAGAGGGAGAGAGACAGAGAGAGAGAGGGGGGGACAGAGAGAGAGAGAGAGAGGGAGAGAGAGGGGGGGGGAGGGGGGAGAGACAGAGAGAGAGCAGAGAGAGAGAGAGAGAGAGAGACTGAGAGAGAGAGAGACAGAGAGAGAGAGGGTGGGGGGGGGCAGAGAGAGAGAGAGGGAGAGAGAGGGGGGGGGGGGAGGGGGAGAGGGGGGGGGGAGAGGGGGGAGAGAGACAGAGAGAGAGAGAGAGACAGAGAGAGAGAGGGGGGGGGGAGACAGAGAGAGAGAGAGAGAGAGAGAGAGGGAGAGAGAGAGGGGGGGGGGGACAGAGAGAGAGAGACAGAGAGACAGAGAGAGAGAGAGAGAGGGAGAGAGAGAGAGAGGGAGAGAGACAGAGAGAGAGAGAGAGAGAGACAGAGAGAGAGAGAGAGAGAGAGAGGGAGGGGAGAGCGAGCGAGAGAGAGAGAGAGAGAGAGAGAGAGAGAGAGAGAGAGAGAAAGAAAGAGTTTTACAGGATGAAATTTGAAAACCTAAATCTTCCCATTAAGAATTCTAATTGAATGGATGTTAATCAAATGCCTGCCTCATGTTTCCGTCATGCTGGTTTAAAATAGAAGCTGTTACACACCAATCACTGATCTAATTGGACATGCTGTGATTCAGGGTGTCTCTCTCACACACCAAGACACATCTATTGAGAGTATATACATATATATATATATATATATATATATATATATATATATATATATATATATATATATATATATATACAGCAATCAAAAAGTTGTAACCATTCATCCAAGTGTTCTGCTTTCCAAAAGTAACTTTTAACCTCATTTAATGCATTCATTCACACACACACACACACACACACACACACACACACAGTCCAGCTCTATCTATCTCTCTTACCCACATACAACCTCACGCCAGACTGTTGAGCTAGTTTGTAGCTAATTGGTTCTGTATTGATTGTTCTGATTGGTCACTAAATTAAACCATTGAGTTTACAGTGATTAGAGCAGCTACGTGGCCATTCATCACACTCCCAACATCCACACTAGATACATACACAACTATAACTTTAATTTCTGTCCATCTTTTACCTCTGCCAAGGAGGTTATTATTTTCATTGGAGGTTGTCTGTCTGTCTGTCTGTCAGCAACATTACTCAAAAAGTTATGGATGGATTTTGATACCATTTTCAGGATCTATTGGGAGTGTTGTAAGGAACAAATGGTTACATTTTGGTGGTGATCCTATAGAGATCCTGGATTCTGGATCACTTTGAAATGTATTCTCCATTTACTGCAATGTAAAATTTCAAAGTGATCCAGAATCCAGGATCTCTTCCAGATCGCCATAAAAATTGAATAATTTGTTCCTTGCAACACTTCAAATACACCCAATTTGATCAAAATCTATCCATAACCTTTTGAGTAATAGTAATAGGAAAAAAAAAAAGGTTTTGTTTGAGGTGCTCTTTGGAAAAAGGAATACGTAATGTTCCAAGGCACTCTTTTTAAAGATTAAAATGCCTTTATTAACATAACACAATCAATATGTAGACCATTAAAAAAAAAAAAAAAAAAAAAACACTTGTATGTGTTCGACCTCTAGCCTTCATCAGGATATCAGTCAATTGTACTAATTGGATCTGATGTGTTTACATGCATTGATCATCAAAAAACCCTGCTTTACATGTTTCAGTTCATTTCCAGATTTATTTCAGAGTATGTACATGTGTAGTGATGATATGATAAACTTCCTGTTAATTCATGTTCCATGTTATCACCATGTTTTTTATTACTTTTTTTGCCCCCTTGAAAATTCCATCTTGATTTGCAAGAGACTGATATTATTACAGAGCCTCTAGAATTTCTGTGTTGGCTAATTTGACAAATTACCCATATGGCAGAGTCATATAGGAATAAGATCACACACATCCTCTGCATTTCTTACCAATGATCACCGATAAACAGATAGTACACGTCCTGTGTGAATAGGGATTTAATCCTATTAACTTGTGCACCCATTATGATTTGGAAATTCACCCTCCACATCTGTTTTTCATACATTTAAATGGGATTAACAAAGACAGTATTTGGTGGTTCTGGTATTAACTGCAGGTTTTACTTACAGAGAACTGTTGAAGGACAAACAAATGCTCTTTACTGAAGGTGTCATCATGACATCTGACATCATATTATGTTTGGTTTGTCTTTCAGCAGCTTTACACAAAAACTACTGGACCAATTTACATAAAAAAAAAAAAAAATCCAGGAAAGGTGCAACATGGTCTAGAATAGATCCCTTTACATTTGGGTGAATGTTGGTGACAGGTCACAGTCACCAAAAATGTGTTTTTACAATTATAAGAGATATGCAAATAAGGTCAAATATGTGTGAGGGTTGCAGGGTTTATTGTGTCTTTTCACATGTTACTGCTCTGAAAGATTTACATTTGCTCTAAAGTGGATATCCATACTATAATATGAAATAAGACTCCCAAATTTCCTAAAAAAAAAAAAAAAAACAAGCTTAACTTATCACTGACAGTGTAACTTCTGTCGACCAGGAAAACATACAGAGGAAATAACAAATGTATTACACAGTATGCCACCAAATTACAAAATTTGCATTGGACTAATACAATGTTTCTCAAATACCACTATCCTGCATGTTTTAAATGTTTCCCACTTCCAGCACACCCAGTTCAATTAATGATCAGCTCATCATCCACCTCTACAAAAGCCTGATAATGATGAGTGATGGTAGAGGGAAACATCTAAAACATGCAGGATAGTCGTACTTGAGGACCGGATTTGAAAACCACTGGACTAATAGTATCGCTGAAATAGGGTACTTTTACTGTACAAGGGTATTTTAACTCAAATATGGCTGACTGACATGGCAGAACAATCACAGAAGACCTCTGTAATTACCATAAATTACCAGAGATTCACAGGTAAAACTATTCTGATGAAATAGCCTAAAGAATTAAAAAGAAATGACTGTTAATAACAAGTGATAGTAGAGATGACAGATAAAAAATTAACAAGATGAAGTCATCAAAGCGAGTGCCACTCAAATCTCAAGCAGTGGAAATTGGTGTTGAAAAAAAAAAATGAACAGAAATATGATTTTTTGAGTGGATTATCTTCATTAAAATTGTGTCTAGGCAATTATGTGATAATAGTGACGGGCTTTGTGGCACATATATTATTTTTTGACTTGTGATGTCATTCTGGAACCAGCAATAAGATGCATAGTAGACACATTTTCCTGCACTGCACACACTGTGAGGAATGTAAAGCAGTTTTATCCACACTGTCCAGGACAAGCCTAGTGGGTTGTTTGTTGACATCATCGCCAAATCTGTCAAAGTCACCGGTTCAATGCAACTGCACACACACTCATGGAAAGAAGTCACACCTCACACACAGTCATATTCAATCCCCTCCCCACATTAACATACCCTCACACTTAGACGCTTACACACGGTCATGGAGATAAAATATGAATTTGCAGCAGCAGATGAATAAAAGATGACAGTGGAGGGACCTGCGCTGTCACATGTTACTAAAACCTTCAAACTCAAACCTTAGCTGGGATTTCCTCTGTCTGAGTGTTTATGTCAGAGTGCAGCCAGGCTGGGCAGCGTTACTGTTTCCTTCGAGGACACTCACTCAGACTATCTTTAGTCTCCAACCCTCCACTCAGGACTAGTTGACAGTTAGAAACCCTGGATGTGGTGCTGATCAGAAGTCTCTCAAAACACCTGAGGGACGTGTGTGGGACGAGATTTTTTCCTCAAGTCCAAGGCTCTGAACGCAATTATGTCTGCAGATGGTTTTCCACAGTATTAGCTCATTTGAAGAGGATTTATCAGATTATTCACATGTTTGCTTTGGATTAACTTCAATGAATCATGATCAAAACACTTAGGGCTCTAGTTTCTGGGCGCAGCGCAAGGTGGCGGACCCAGCACAGAGCTAGTTTCCGGCCGAGGTAGAGCAGTTTGGTAGTTTGGCGGACTGCGGTGCGCCAAGATGGGTGTGGTGGCGAACTTGTGGGAGGTGACCCCTGATCCAGCTCGGCGCAGTGACAGATTCGCTGAGTTTAGACAGTGCGCCAAGCCCGTCAGCTAGTGGCAACTAGTCTGGATAAGCATTTAAGAGCGAGGAGCGGCGCTAATGGTGCAGATCTGAATCAGCTGTTACATACATCACACGCCCTTTCTCCTCCCTCATTCCCACTTAGACCAGTGAGAGGAACGGAGAGGTGGATTTGCACCAGTGTGGGCCAAATTTGCAAAAGTCATCAAGACACACCCTGTTGGTGCAGACCAGCTGCACCGCGCTTGTGCCGGGTCTGCAAAACTAGAGCCCTTTATGTCGGTCAACTCTTCTGTTCCTTTTTTTTTTTTTTTTTTAATTATCATTATTAAATAATCCTGCAAAATGCACAAACATTAAAAAATGTGCAGACAAAATATACAAAACAAGCTAAAAGTCACACAAAAAAATCAAAAAAGGGATGAAAAATTCAAAACATATTTTTTTTAAATTCTAAAACACAGAAAAAAAAATGCAAAAAATGTGATAAAATATCCAAAACGTATGCAAAAATATTAATATATATGGAATTAACATCTTTATTAAACATCTCCAACAACATCAACAATACAGTTCCATTTAATAGTGTTAACATTTTTAATCAGATGAATCATGAGGATGGATTAATCCACATTAATGCATTCATTTTGACAGCCCCATTTTTTATTATTCATTTTTTTGTCCCTCAATGACAACATGTTTTAAATGACTGTTTTATACCATTAGAGGTTTTATATTATTTAATTTGACTTCAGCTGAAACATGGATGTAGATACAAAAGGAATGATTCTGAGGCTTTACATCCTCTTTTAGATACAGGCCAACCTGGTTTTCCCTTTAAGTCATCTATGGAAAAGGCTAAATTATTTAGCCGTTGCAGCTGTTTAGCAGGATCAAATATAGCACAGAATATTCTTGCATTGTCAGATCAGCCTGTAATCCTGAATAGCACGACGTAAACCTCACTGGCATGGTTACGTCAGGAGAAAAATACCATGTTTATTCTCAGGGTGATTTTGGATGTAAAAGAAGATTAAGAGAGAAGTAACATCTGGCAGACAAGGAGAGGAAAAGAAGGAATGTAAGATAATGCAAAGATTTCATCACAGAGAAACAGACAAGACAATTGGCAATAGAACAAATCGCTGACAACTGTTGGATATAAAAACGGCCTCAGGCTACTGAAAAACAAATGGTGCAAGTTAATGTAGATGTTGGTTTTAATATGGTGCCAGAATTATTACTAGCATTTTATTGGCATAAGGAAACTAATGTGACACAACAAGAGGTCAGGAAGTAACAGTGTGAGAAAAAGAAATTCTGGAAGGGAATCAGTTTGACAGTTTTGTCTGATGATTCAGTCTGAAGATGCCATCTGGTTCAGCAGCAGAAGCTCCAGCATCAACCACAGGCATGAGCGCTCCACCACCTCTATGCTCACATTCTATTAACTCCATTAATAGCCAAATGAATATGAGGTTAAACACATACTGGATGGGACAGATTCATATCTAAACACTAGCTCCCTGTGTTTACCGAGGGTGTGTTTACAAAGTGTGTGCGGGACTGACGCACAAACACACAAGCAGTAACATCTGCCAAAACATCTGCTTTTTGACAAGATGACAAAACAAAGAGGTTGCAACACTGACCTTGAATTCATAAAAGAAGAGAAACGATGTGAAAATCAGTGATGTTATTATTAGGGATGTCAAAGTTAAAGCGTTAAAGCTGATTAATCTGATTAAAAATTTTAATGCAATTAAATGGAACAGCTGTTTACATTTAAGGTGTTGAATGAAAGTGTTAATTGCATACATATTCATAGTTTTTTTTATACGTTTTGGATATTAAAAAAAGATGTTTGCTGGTTTTTTTTTCTGTATTTTAGAGGAGTTTTTGCAAGTTTTTTGGAATTTCCATTACTTTTATTAATATATTTTTTTGTGAATTTTAGTGGATTTTAATCCATTTTGTTTTGTGTTTTTCTTTTTTGTTTCTAACTGTATTTTTTTGACTGACTTTTCTTTTCACTGAAACACTCTCAGCTTAAAATAGCATATTAACATTCATCATACATTAGTTGTGGATTCTACTAGAACGTCAGATAAAACGTCACCCAGCTTGGACAAAAACATTTAGTGCACATATATTCCATTCTTTCTTAAGTTTGTTTGCTCATGTAAAATGGAACACAATTAATATAATTTAAATATTTATATGAAAACATACTTAATCAAAATTCATCCACAGCAACTCTTATTAATCCGATACAATTTATAATTTGACAGCCTTAATTATGACAGTATATATATGAATATATTTCCGAGTTTAAATAAATAACAAATAAATAAAACAAATAAATAATGTCTACATCCTTATATATTGTACAGTCACAGAAAATACCACCCTTGTTTTATCCAATTTTTTGCTGATTTCAATGACTGGTACAACTAAATGTACATTTGTGTGGACAAATATAATGATAACAACAGCAACAGTTCAAAAGAGTTTAATTTCAAAGCTGATATCTCTCCATTCATCTATCTTACATCAATATTTATGTCACTCCTAACAAAAACAGTGCTTTCATTAATTCCACGTTTTCTTTTCTATCTGTTTTTATCACATGGTAAATTACACACAAGGGTTTGTACTTATTGCACAACCATTTTTTTATCACTTTTGATGGTCTAATATTTTTTTCTGTGTCTACGTCTTTATATTTTCTGTCACTGTACTTTGGTAACTCAGATAGAATCCAGTATCCCTGCAGCCAACATGAGGATTAAATTAAATTATAATGAATGATTCAGAAACATTGACAGAAATTCAGAGAAGAATAAAAAATGTACACTTGTTATTTATATTTAAAAGAAACCTTTCAGCTTTCCCATTTTCTTTCATTTAAACGAACATTTGTAAAAAAAAAACTTCATGTGCTTTTAACTCGCCTTAAAATCTTAATGCGTAAGGTTCGCAAAATAAATAAGACAGAAAGTGAGAGTCGCAGAAAACTTTGAAAATATCATATCATACTGTAGGTGTATCAATTGCAACATGACATTTCTGTACTAAAGTCGTGTGTTACTTCAAACATTCTCCATCCTGTGTGTGATAGAACCGACAGAAGAGGAGCAAAGATCAGATGTTTTTTTTGGTTTTGTTGGGTACACGGCTGTGACAAGCAGCAGTCACAGGAGAGAAAAGTCAGACAAATTAATGGTGAGGGTAGCTAAAGCCCAGCTGGAGCCCTGCTACAGGCTCTGTGCATGTGTGCATGTGTCTAACAAGTGTGGCGGGTCAGCCCCTTCTTAAAATCAGTAGAATTGGCAGAGATTCACAGATGCACAATCATGTCTACACACACACACACACACACACACACACACACACACTCTGCCTGATCCTTCCTGTTCAGTTCATCTAATCTCAAGGATGTTTTGGTTGAATGTAGCTCCTGTTTCCATCATAGAATAAGAAATAAAAGCACACACAATCCAAAATAAATAATAATTTTCATTATTTAAAACATGTTAAGTTATTGTCTAAGTCTGACTCCCTGATGAAGGCTATGATGCCGAAACGCGGTGAGGTTTTTATATGATTTTTTTATATAATTTTATAGGTTTTTGTAACCAAGCCAATTTAATAAAGGCTTTTTAATTTTCACTTATAAAGGAGTGCCTTGGATTTTTTTTTCTTTTTTGTCTTGCTATTTTCCCATCCAATAGAGCACCTCTAATTATTATTGCTTATTTTGAGTCTAAGTAGCGCTCCTTAAGCAAACTTTTTTATTGTGTTTTATTGTTGGTTAGCTTTTAAATGTTGGGAGATGGAGTGATAGGTAAGAAAAATGTGTAAATGTGTTTTAATTAATGTATCTGAGGAGTGAACCTACTGTATGAAGACCTGTTGATGCTTTAATAATCCACTAATCCAACTGTTTTGGGAAAAAATAATTAACTAATACTTTTTATATAATTATTAAGTAAGCATATTGAACTCTATTCAAATTATATTTATAGCCTAAGCGGTTGGTTAAGATATACCTCTTTGACTCTTCTCATTGTCTTTTTCATTAATTTAATTTCACAATCATAGTTTACAATCAGTTACAGTATTACAAAATATTTCAACATAAAATTAAAATGACATAGTCAGAATTCCTAAAGTCCAGTCTAAGTCTGGTACATGGTCTGAATGGCCACATACAGTAGCACTGAGAGGGAAAGGTTTAGACACATAGCTTTAACCCCTTCCCATTGACCCCTCCTTCTTCAGGTCTTATCTGTCTTTAGCTCCAAAAGGATCATTGGGGCGTCGGCCTCTCCTGGAGGTTAGTATGAGGTGGGGGTTTTCCCTTCCCCCACAATTTTAATGACATATTTTGTGGAAAATAGTCACTTTTTCTTCAGTTTTCTCTGTTTCTGATGTAATAAAACACAACTTTCATCTGAGCTTTTTTGAAAATTAACATGCTCATATAGAAAAACACATGATTTATACTGAAAAAAAAATGCAAAATACAAAGGGTAATATTATAATGGTGATGAATCAGTGAAGAATGATTAAATGGATAGAAAATTCCATTTGCCATAGAAGGAGCACTGGGTTAAAATCTAAATCTTACCAAGTGTATTTTTGTCATTTATAGTAAAAAAATATCGCATCAAACTTAAAAAAAGACATAATCACCTGAAGAATAACTTTTCAGTGAGACATAATAAGAACAGCTTTTTAGACAACAGATATGGAAAAACCTATTTCAAGAAATCTTACCAAGATCATTTTCACTTCTTTTATTTTGCTTGAATTAAGGAAAACAATGAAATACAATCTTGAATTAAGCGAAAAAATTTTAATCTGCCAGTGGATCAAAGGGAACATTATCATTATTATTATTATTATTATTATTGTCATATTTCTCCAAATAAGATTTTCAAGAACTACTGTCTGAAAATAAGTTCTTTATACACAGTAAATTTTGCAGTGTTAAATCAACTTTTAGAGAGTTTATTTAACTTCTTCTAGAGTGTATTTGGTCCCATTGTCTCCAAATTAACACTGAAAAATCTACAGTGTATCTCACTGAAAAGTTACTCTTTAGGTGATTATATCTTAATTTGAATTGTCATGAGATATTTGGACCAGAAATGAGAAAAAAATTTGATTTTTTTTGCAGTGTGGTAGAAACTAATGGACTCTTTTGCATCGAGTACTTACAGTATCTGCATGTCTTTCGAGCTATTCTATTAAACAAATGGCTTGACTTGATTAATGGTCAGTTAACTTTCCCTTCCATACAGTGTCTATATAAACATTGTATATACAGTAAACACAGAGACAGCAGCTGCTCGACTGAGTAAACTGCATTAAAACACAAACTCACATACTGTATCACACAGTAGGGACAAACAGATCGATCAGTGCTTGTGCATCAGCCTGATTATCAGATCAACTGTAGTTTAGGAAGGGGATGTGATCGTACCCTCATCTCTGCTATTATGACTTTTGTTGTAAAATGTTCCTGTATAGTGCAAAAAGGGATTTCCAATCCTTATTTATAGCTTCTTTGTGCATGCAGTCCTCATTAAATCCTGTTAAGACCTAGTTTTTGCAGGAACAAACAGGACCAGCAAAATGGGCAAATGCTTATTTATTGGCATGATATGACAGGAAAACTACCCAACAGAGTGTGTTAATGGCTTTTACTGTCATTAGGTTTCCAAATACAGCTAGCCAGTGCTAACTTATTGTTACTTAATCTGTTGCTTTATTTCTTTCATCTCATTCTTTGTTGCCATATGAGGGAAAAAAACCCAAAAACGCTCTTTATTTCCTTTGCCAGTATTGTTACTTCCTCACACATGGTTGTTCTCCACTCATATTACATACCAGTTTGGAGAAAGTCTCCTCTGATAAGTTAGTAAAGGGGAATCGTAGTGGCAGAGAGGAAAAACAGCGCACTAATCACTCTATTGCTGTGGGGATTACCAATGGGTAAAACGTGCACACTCGCTCATCTCCACCTGCCATAGTCAAGGGGTGAGCTGATATCCTACAGAAATGTGTGCACGTGTTCCAAATGTGTTTTGTCTGCGATTTATGAATCTAAGCAAACTTCATATTTTATATGCATGCATGCGTGTACGTATTTGATAAGGGCCCTGCCGCATTGTTGTAATCCTGCTAAGTCTCCCTGTTAATGTGGCTTTGATACCAGAAAAAAGTTTGGCTCAGAGAGTGGGAGATGAAGGAGAGGATAGAAAGGAAGTGGGAACGCAGTGAAGAGGGTGAGGTAAAGACCTGCAGAAATGTCAGAGAGATTAGGTGAAGCGTGTAAAGGAGGTCTTTGGGCTGCTGATTCAACAAAAACTTACAAAGTATGGTGACTTTTAGGGTGCAGGAGAGGAGAGAACAAGGTAGAGAAGAGGGCAGAATTAAAAAGAGAGAGGTGTGGTAGAGTAGAAGCCATGAAGGTGCTATGAACAGATGGAAGATGTGGAAGACGATTAGAAAAAGGGGGGATGTAGAGAATAAAAGAAGCAATTTTTCTGTTTTTCTCAGATAAGCATTAGGGAAAATCTACATTTTAATGGTTGTGACTGTTTACAACTATTTACCAAGTCATTTGACTAACACTTGTAATGTGATTTTAAAGCTGAATTACAAAGTAAATTAAAATTATCATGGTAACATAAGTAAGTAAGTAAGGTCTTGTGATTTTTCTCTCCTCACATCGTTCTTTCTATTTGGGTAAACAGACACTATTTATTAGGAAAAAGCAGTACATGTTACTTTAACCCATAAAGACCCAGTGTCAGGTCCCAAATTAAATGTTCCCATTTCCCTTTCTTTATTTAACTGTAACTAAATGATTTATCACCATTTATTATAATAATGCCCTATGTATTTTGCATTTTTTACGGTGAAATTCATGTATTTTCTTACATTTAATTCACTGATCATGTAGATGTTCATAAAAACTCAGATTAAATTTGAGATTATTCTATCAAACTCAGGGGAAACTGAAGAAAAAGTGTATTTTTGAGGCAAATCTGTCATTAACTGAACATAAACCCAGTGTCTCCATTCATTCTGACTGATTCAGTTCCATATGTGACCCACCACCACCGAACCAGGCATAAGTGTCTGGAAATCAAAACTGAGTTATCTGTGTAGATTGGTAGAGTGGAAACTAAGGTTTAAGATGGTGAAAAAAATTATGTTTCTATCACAAGTAGAACCAAAGTTATGGTAATTTTAATATCCACATTTGGACACATTTTGTAATTTGTATATTTTTAGAAATTGTCCGTTAAAGTTTTGGACTGTTTTGGGGTAGGAAGTCCTTAGTAACACATAATAATTCGTATCCGATTGACAAAAATTATTCGCAGATGTTAAAGGACACTCTGATGGACATGTCACAGAAGTTTTATATATTATAATAATAGGACAGAAGTGCGACGTATTATAATCATTTGGCTTACACCATTAGACAAGAACATTCAATATAAGCTTTTACCTCGTACCGAACACTTGGGTGTTTACCCACGGAACGGAGATCCGTTTGTTCGGCGAAAAGAGGTGGAAGTCGGCTTTGTCTTTGCTCAGCAATACCTGAACTTTTGTCGCCGCTTAAATAATTGACTCAATAAACACCTTTATTGATTGGATTTCAATGTAATGACCACAGGAACTGAACATAGAGGTGTTAAGGTACCGTTTTTTGATAAGGTGTAAACACAAATAAGAAATCGCCTTCCAGCCTAAATTTGGCTGTAGCTCTGAACGGCTCAGCGCGACTTATGCCTGGTTTCGTGGTGGCGGGTCACATATGTTTTACTAGAGAAGATGACAGTGTTTCCATGTTCACTATGAAGCCTTTGAACATCCAAATGGGTCTTATCTGATGACCAGGAGAAGATGAAGAACTGTATTTTACATCAATTGTTTACATGATTCAATAGGATTAGTGGATCAACAGTTTAGATCCTTTTGATCGAAGGTGGATGTTTGACTTTTTATGGGTTAGGATTCTAGATGGAAGATGATTTTAAAGACCTGCTGCTATAATTGAAGGGAATTTACTCTTTTTTAAATGTATTATTTTCATTCAAATCTCCCCTTTCCCAGAATAAAAATAGTAATATGTAAAGTTTGGCGTTATCCCAAAGTCCCCCCATTGGCACCCAGCACTCATTTTGGAGTCCATTTGTTTTGGAGATTTTAGTCAAAACAATGGGACACGCTGGTCATCAATAAGTTATGAGGCAGAAGTTGACCAATCTAACATATTGCAATAAACCAAGGCGCACCACCAGATTTATAAAGAACATTGGAGCTATTTAAAATAAAAACTTACATTTGTGCAATTCCTTTCCATCTCCGGTTGTCATTTTTAAAACCAGGACACGGAAAAACGGACGTGTTCACAAAATATTTTGGGCAGTGCAAAAATCTTTCCTTCTTTTCTCAAGCAACTGTGGTAAGTCTGTATCCAACTTAACTTTGTCCAAAGAGATAGAAAACGGGCAGAATGTCCACTAAACAAATCCTCTGGAACATGACTTCATTCCACTGAAAACAAGCATCTTCAGACATTCAATATTTCTGTTTCAATTATTTACATTTCACACTTTATTTGGATTTTTAGAGCAATCCTACAATGTGTACCAGATACTTCGATGCATCCTAATAGGCTGCTACATAGCTTTTACCCACAGGCGGTTAAAAGCACAACACCTCCTTTTAATGTATTTAAATGCACTTTAGCACCTTTTAAGTACAATAGCACTTTTTAACCATACAGTAGCACTTTTTAAGTATTCATAAACAGGAAATATTTTTAACAGGACGTATTTTATTCATGGTGTGTGTGTGTGCATTTGATTTTACCCCTGTTACTATATGTTGTTGTCTTTATATTGTTTTTCTATGGTGCTGATGTAGAGGGATGCCAAATGAAATTTCATTGTATCTGCAATGACAATAAAAGTCTATACTATCCCATTTCCACTATGCAGTTCAGTGCGGTACAGTTCAGAATGCTTAAAGTGTACCGTACCACTCCCATTTGGGAGGAGCCAAGCAGATGCCAGATGGTGATTGGTTGAGTAAAAGAGTCATCGCTGGGAAAATAACAGAAGATGTCTGGCAATGGAGTTTGGAGTAGTGATGAGGTACAAGTTTTATTGTGTATTATTGTCGAGGAGGCGGTGCAGCGGGAGTTGGACAGGTCTCTTTGCAATGAAAGATGTTCTTTTCTTTTCTTTATTTTTCTTTTCTTTCTCACCTACTTAGCTAGGATATTTGTCTGTTGCGCATGTGCACTTTAAATGAACATATAGGGGAGCGAGAAACGTAATTTCAACACCTTTGTATGTTAAGCACATGTGAAGAATTGACAATAAAACTGATTCTGATTCTGATTTTGAAGTGTTCCAGCTGGTTTCAGCTAAAATGGCAGAGAGGGCCTTCATTTGATCTGTGGCCTGGTGACAGATTAAGCTAAAAAAAAGACAAAAAAAAACCTTAGCAGCGATATCGACAGGTGACGGACCATAACAGTCAGTTGAGAAAGAAAGCACTGGAAAAGACTGTGTGTTATTCCTCTACCTCACTGGTCTGTTTGTTTATATTTCCAGCTGGCGGTGTCCCTCATACGACATGATGACACTTCCACAAAACAGCACGCCTCCTTCAGCAGGTCTCCCTAGACCAGGGGTGTCCAAATCCAGTCCTTGCGGGCATGTATCCTGCCTGTTTTAGATATGTCCCTCTTTCAGCACACCTGGTTCAATGAAGGATCAGCTCGTCATAAAGCTCAGTCTGATAATAATGTAATGGCTTCCAGGTGTGATGGAAGAGACAAATATCTAAAACATGCAGGATACTGGCCCTGCCATACCCGACCAGACCAGACCTGACCCGTACTGTACTGTACCGCATAGTGGAAACATGGATTAAGTGGCTATTTTGTAAAAAGCTCCTCATCCTTCTTGGCTTTAGACATCCACTTAAAACAAAGCACAGCTGCAGCAGGTAGTACATTATGTAAGCTTGTGGTGCGAGATGATTAGCAATGATAATGTTAGAGCGGAGTACAAAGACTGCAATAACCTGAGGAGAGGAAAATGATGAAAAGCTGGATATGCAAGAGGAAATAAGGTTTGGTGAATCTCTAATGCCGAAACAACAGACACAAAACCTCCAGACACGGACTAAAACTAATTCTACTGCACAGAGTAAACACCAAATTAAGTCAAATCAGCTCCAACAAACATTCTACCTTGGGTGATAATAATAAAACAATCAGTAGATGAGCTAAACTGTCTCTATTAAAGTACCAGTCCAAAATTAAGCCCTTTTGATGATGTACACAAGCCCATTCTGTGGATTACTATGAAAGATCAAGGTCATTTTCACACCTGAGTGTTGGTTTATATTTGTTTTTTTGGTTTTCTTTTTTGTTTATATTTTATTTAATGCTGTCTTATTAAATAGTGGTTATTTGAAGCACCCTAAAAGCACTTTTTTTGTGTGTCTGAGAGGTCAGTTCCTTTGTTAGGATTGTAAAAATATAATTGTGCAATGTTCGCTATGAACTAATAGAATATGAATATTTGAGCAGGATAATAAACGTTTATGTCCATAAAATGAAATTTGGGTTTGAAGTTTTGTGATATAGCACTAGACCCTGTTGTGATCAAATACAAATATCTGGTGTAGTTCAGTGCTTCCAGGAAATAATGTTCGCATCAATATATTTGGGATAAATTAATCTGGACTGTCCAAAATCTGTCTTTTAGTTAAGCATCTAAGCAGTTTTATTAAAGAGACCAAATAAACAGAACATTAACACTCAACAACACATATGATAAGAACTAAACAAAGAAAGGGAACAGTAATACCATGCGTGTATTTCTATCAAAGCCATCATGCTTTCTAATCTGCAAAAATGTGAAGATAAGTGTTTGTTTGTGTGTATGTGCCTGTCTGTGTGCATGTACACACTGGTTTTTAATTAGGGTACACATTGCACTCTTTATTAAAACTGTAATAATTATTTGGCCTCTCTATCCTATCTTCTATATCTGAGTGAAGATGGAAGAACTCATACAGGATGTTCTGTTATCTAAGCACAGTCACTCTCATTAAGATGTATCATTTCTACCTATTAATGGGTGTGCACGTGCAAGTGCACAAATTTGTAGATGAGCACATGGAAGTGTATTTATCTCCTTGCACAAGTAGCAGCCTCGTAAACACCTGCTGTATCCAGACAATTTGCATATTAGAGGTCAAATCTTTAATACACTAAGGAGCCTGGAGGGTGTATGTGCGCATGTGTATATGTGTGCATGTGTACATGTGTGTATGTGTATATGTGTGCATGTGTGTATGTGTGTATGTGTGCATGTGTGTATGTGTATATGTGTGCATGTGTGTATGTGTGTATGTGCGCATGTGTATATGTGTGCATGTGTGCATGTGTGTATGTGTATATGTGTGCATGTGTGTATGTGTGCATGTGTGCATGTGTGCATGTGTGTATGTGTGCATGTGTGTATGTGTGTATGTGTGTATGTGTGCATGTGTGTATGTGTGTACTTGTCATTCTAACTCCTCCTGTGATACATGCTGTGCTGGTAAGATTTAAGCCTGCAGGAAACTGTGTGTGCGTTAGTGTCTGTGAATGCAGTAGAATAATGGTTTGTGCCTTGTTGATGATTCCCATATTGCATCAGACATACCACACACAGTCACTTATGTACACAAATGCAAATTCATTCATGTCCACGTGACCAGTTTTGTCCCTGAGGAACCCCTATACCAGCTGTTGTGGAAAACAAGTGACAAAACAGTTTTTCATTCTGATATTAAGTGGGAAGACAATAGTTTTCCTGAACTACCAAAGCAGATTGTAGTTGTAAAACTGTCAATTCTTAAAACAACTAAATGATATTTAGTTATTAAAATTTTCAGAATGTGTGTGAATAAATTAAAGTAAATAAGCATATATGCATTTTTTTAACTTTATTTTCATATATTTTCTAATTCTATTATTTCTGTCTTATCATCTGAAGTGCTTTGCATTTAAAAGTTAAATAAAACAAAGGTATTATTCTCATTATTACTATTACTGAAGCCTTCACACCATCCTACTTTTTCTTAATGCTCTGTTATATTTGTATTTTATTATTTATAAAGTTCCTTTTGCACTTAATGCTAAATTGAGCTAAGATGCTAAACTGTCTGTCTTTGTTCCTATGATAGTGACAATAAAAATATATTCTATTCCATTCCAGTTCACATTTTGACTGCTCCTTTCACCACTACTATCATCTTCCCCTCTCCTCCTTTATCCAAACTGCACCAGACACACACCCTCACACCCCTCCACACACCCATGTATACACACATTTACATGCACTCAGACATCGCCGTAGGTAGATGCTATTAATATGAGGCTGAACCAGGACAGTGGAAGTGGGGAACGGAAGCAGGCCGGCATCCACTGGGAAACAGATCGCTGTCCCCATTTTAACCAGAATACTGCTGGGAATATCAGCAGGAAGGACCTGTGGGAATAATGAATGGGAAGACCGCACAGCCTCTGTGAAAATCTGTGATTGAGATCTGTCTGAGGGCTTATTTCTACATTTACACTTCAGTGACTGAACTGATACTTTGATCTTTAATATCTTCTAAAGGGACACAACTTCAGCTTCAACCATAATTATGTAATGAAAGAAAATGATGTAGAAATGCACAGTAAACACAGACCTATAATAAGATAGAAGGGATGGACAAAAGAGGGAAGATAAATACATTTCAGACTACAGAATGCAGAGAGAGAATGCTGGACTTGATTATCCCATACCTGTTGCCCTGATCTTTCAGTTTCCCTCCATGTGTGTGTGTGTGTGTGTGTGTGTGTTGTGACAGATGTCCTACCATGCTGCGTCACAGCGGAGGATGAGCTTAAAGTTCATTACAAACGGCCTCTTGACATTTAGTCTCTGATACAAGACACTTCAAAAACACTGAGGACTGCTGATACAATAATAAATAACTTGTGATTGGATAAAACCTGTTATGCTTTGAACCCCACCTCAAAATACCAAACTAAAATCTGCTTTAGACTTTACCCATATTTCCCTTCACATATATAAAGGACATTGAACTGATGTAGGGACAAGACAGAAATAAACCATTTATAAAGTTATGTGTCTATATATTCAATGGTCAGATGGACACACTGATAGACAGACCTAGGGACAGAGGTGCTATGTGTAATTAGCATTACCCTATGAACTCCCTTCTTTTAAATATGAGCTGGTGTGTAATTCAGTTCCTATTCACCTGAGATGCTAACAAGACCTCTTGACTGTGCATTATAATGAGGTAAAACTCCCTTTACTATTAAACCTCATGCAAACATGAGTGGTGTCATCCTGACAACCTGGGACCTGAACTCATTAAAATGCACAGAGAGGTTTCAAAACAATAGATCCTTTGCTAACTTAGTGAGCAGAAAACTGTCTCCCAAAAGAGTCATCTATGCAGTTGAATGCTCTTTGAGTAGAGCCATGTTCTTTGTCTAAAAGATAAACTCAGTGTAATGGTCCACTGGTGGCTATGAGACACTGACCTTGACAAAAGTGAGAAGATTTAATTATTTTGGCCGGTAGGTACTGTACTGTATGTAGTCAACTGATTAATTCCAATAAGTCTCATGAAGACCTTGACAGCCAACAGTAACAAAAACATCGACTGAATTCAAATATTTACGAACTGTTAAATGACTATTAATGCATTTTAATTTAAGGTAAAAATGCAGTTTGTCAGTAACATTAAGGCTGAATCACATTTCACCCTTTACCCCTTCAAACAGAGCTATAAGGCATAGGGCTTGAAAAGGAATATTTTTAATCATATCTGCGTTGAATGCATCGACCGACTCCACGATTTACATAAATATCGATTTTTTTTTTCATGTGGAGAAAATTGCACATTGCGACAATATCAAACTTCACACAATACAACCATTATTACAACTTAAAAACAGTTAATTATGGTGAAAATACTACATTTGTGTAATTCCTTCGTAGATGCCGCCATTTTTCAAATGATTCGCATTGTATTCTGGGAAATTTCTCGTACCCCTCAGTTTGGAACCTGCCTCTGGAAAATCTCTGAAGAGTTATAAAGGCCTTCCCCTTCCCCTCTGCCTTAACCTGAATTGAGACACCCCTACCCCTTTATGTGGATGCACAAAACAGAGGGGTAGGGGTGAAATGAGTTTCAGCTTGATGACCTATTTGGATCTTCAGAGGCTCTGGAGTGAACATTAAAATCATGTTCGACAAAGCTGGTGCACCAAAAAACAAACATGAAATTTGACAAAGAAGTTGCTTTTCTCTGAGTTTTTACTGTTCTGACAGAATAACCTTTGGATTTTCTATGAGATTGTATGAACAGCTACATGATCGTGTGAGGTAAATATGGGAAGATAGTTGAATTTCAGTGAAAAATGCTAAATACAAGGGATAGTGTTTAAATAAATGGTTATAAATCATTTATTACAGGTTATATATTGAGAACATTCACTTAGAAGTCACCACATATGTGGTCCTGTGTTTTTAAAGGTTACAGTAATGTATTTATCCTGCTGAAAACCTGACGAATGTCAATCATTACATGCCAACATAACATACACTACACTGAGAACAAGACAAAACACTGAACTGAGACACACAGCTTAAAATATAGTGAATTCATAACATATCAAATATTGATAAAAATCCATTTTAAACCAATTGTGTCATACAGCTGAATAAATGTGACTATGTTATGCTGCATTTCTTATCATTTTGTTGTATAACCACACTGCAGTCTTCTTCAGTGGGTTTGCTCCCAGTTGTCTTCAGGTATTTTGTGCTTTGAACAACAGCCCACTGTGCACAGCTGCACCGCTTCTGACAGTCAGTGGAGGTGAGTGCAGAAGAGAGCTGCAGTCCATCATTGATTTCCACTTTAGTCCACTTCAAATGTCCAGGAGAGATGTTGAAGTAAACGAGGCGTCTGAGACCAGTACGAACACTCCCGGAATAAATTGGATGAAAATCATGCAACTGACAGCGGAAGTTTTTCTCATCACATGTCTTGGCATAAATGTTTAAGACACTCTCTGGCTCTGAAAGATGTGTGTATGTGTGTGTGGTCCTAAGGCAACGTATGTGTTCCTGGTTCACTTCTTATGCCAGTGACTTAAGTTTGGAAATAAACCCTGATGGAATATGTTCTATAGAATATGTGCTAAAACTGGTGCATGTGCTAAGTGCTAGTGATGACTTCAAACCATTAGCCTGAAGGTGATGATACTGTCACCAAGGAGAGTGTGTTTGTCTGTATAGTTGTTACACACAACATCTGCACTGACTTATAAAACAAGGTAAGGTTATAAGGTCAAAGAGAAACCCATTACATTTTGGATTCAGCCCAGATTTTGTCATTTGCTATTAGTTCTGTTGGGTTTTTAAAATGTGCCATTACATTATAACCAAGGGCCTGAGAAGATTAGTCACTGCTTCCTTCTTTGGTCGAAAGTGAATTATATTTGATGTCTCACCCTGTATGCATTAAGTGGATCAGGAAGAAGATGAGGACAATGTTTTTGGAAATAAAAGTGATGGATGGTGATGGGTTATTTTAAACAACCTCTGTGGCTAAATATGTAATCTGATGGTGTGGATTTACAAAGCCAACTATCATTTGTGTCTCATCTGAATACATTATCTGCTATTAGAGGGAGAAGAGAATAAAAGGGGGCATGGAAATAGAGAAAGCATGTGTGTGAATGTGTGTGTGTGTGTGTGTGTGTATACATGTGTAGACAGTGAGTAATGTGGAGCAGTGTGCTGGACCTGCTGCCGTCTCCGATAACCAATGATGGAGGAACGACCTGATCAATAATAGCTCACACACAAGCCAAGAACCCTGCTCACTTTTTCACTCTTGCCCTCCATTTTGACATGCAGCCTTACACACACACACAGTGAGAAACATGCATGCAGACTAGCAGACGCAAATACACAGAAACAAGTGTACACATACACACTGACCCCTGCAGCTTCTTTTTTTTTTTTTTTTTTTGAATCCCTGGGAATGGAAACATTCCTGTAAGAGAGTCCCCAGAGAGGGAAACAGGGAGACAGAGAAAGGAAAAGGAAGCAATTCAAGACCCTAACTTTCACTACCAGCCACTGGACTTTCATTTTACACAAAAATGTATTATTTCCCCTTATTCCAGTCATTACCAGTTTTAAAAAGTGAGCTCATCCAGGCTAGAAGGGAATCAGCTCTGCATATTAAAACTGAAAAACATGGACTCACTAGCACAGAGAAAACGCTGAATAGAAATCTACAGCACTGCACCAAGGCCTTCTTGTATATCCACGGCATGCTAAAGCAATAATCGTAAGTCTTACTAATTAATTACCTTCATGTGCATGGTTATGTGTGTGTGTGTGTTTCTGTGTATGTCTGCCTGCATATAGTTTATGAGCATCTTTTGTCAGTGAAAGCATTGAGGGAGTGAAAGATGTAGGTCTCTTCTGTTTAGCAAGGAATAAATCTACTGTAGCTCCTACGGCAACACAATGCGAATGATTGAATGCACTGATCAGTGAGCAGGATGGAGCAAAAGAGATAAAGGACAGAGTTGTTGAAGAAGGCCAAAAGAGAAGGAAAGAATGGTGAGTTTGCACTAAACAAGAGCTATAAACGTAATAAAGAGGAAAACTGTTTTCTGTGCTGCTGGATGTCACGGTATTGAACCTCCTAAAAACTACGAGTTTAAGAATAAATGAATGAATTAGAACTTCAGCTACATAAACATTAAGTCCCAGAGTGATAAGCCGGCAAGATGATCCAGAATCAGTCCAAATGTAAAGTGCACAGTAAATTTTGCAGTGTTAAATCAACACTTAGAGAGTTTATTTAACTTCTTCTAGAGTGTATTTGGTCCCATTGTCTCCAAATTAACACTGCAAAATCTACAGTGTGTCTACGAAGAGTTTTAGCGTGAACCTTCCTCTGTCTGGCTCACTTATTGTATATCACCTCATTTCCCAGGGGTCAGAGGTTTCTATTGATCCATCATAAATTCTCACATGCTATGACAGGAGGAAATAATAAATGACAAACACAGAGCTAAGCACATAGCTTAGCAAAGGTAAATACTGTATGTAAATAGTGTAACACATGGACACAAAATGACTCATGCCACTTCGACTTTCCAGAGATGCACCAGGAGCCAAACGCAACACAGCAGACTGGGAGAAATGATTTCAGACCATAGTAATCACAGCTTTAATTACATATTCTGCCCCCCCCACCCCACCCCTCTCTCTCTCTCTCTCTCTCTCTCTCTCTTTCTTCCCTTGCCTCCCTCTTTTAGATCCGTCTCTTCTTGGCTTCACTTTATGGCCAGACGTTTGTCACTTTGCCATCCTCCTTATGGCTTCCTCTCTCCGTGTGAAGCAATGGAAACTGGATTTTTCAGCTTGGTCTTTCTTTCCACTTCGTTTTCATTTGTTCACCCTTCTTTTCCCTTCTTCCACCATCTTTGTTAACCTCCTCAGTAATTCAGGCGTATCTAAAAAGCAGCATGTATGTTTTCATCCGCATACACGTAGGAAACTGCATGAAAAATAACAACGAGTAGACACAAATGACATAACAGGGCCAACGGATTTTGCGTTTTGTACATAGGTGTGTGTACGTACATGTGCGCATTATCACATGTTATAAATCTCCACTCAATTATTAAACATTATAGAGCTTGATCACAGCCTTAGAACATGCAGACACTGATGAATCATGAATGTGAGGGAGGGCCAATTGCAGAATACATTACCAGTTTATATTTATATTACATTTTAGCATTACTAAATGCTTACATAATGAACATTAAGGCTAACTGAGTAGTTTAGGATTTAATCTACATATGTATGCATGTGCATCATTAGAATAAAAAGGTATATACAATATAAAGCTAATATGGTTGGGACTCTGTATTGCATTTTCTTGAATAAAAGGACAAATAGATTGAGATATATTTTATAAAATGAATGGACACTCAGGCCTGAAGTAACAAAACGGCATGAAGGACGGCAGTTTGAACAATCTGCACTCTTTGGAAAACAGAGACAAGCAGAGGAGGCTGGCGGTGCAAAGTGTGTGGGCTGGTCATGAAAAGGTTGGTTTTACCGTACATTGGAAGCGAGAGAGGCAGGAAAAGAGTATGTAATGGAGGATTTTTAATAGGTTTCAAAATGACACAAAGGAACACACACACACACACGCACACACATACACACAGTTTTCACAGTATTTACTATAGATGTGTAAGATACTGAGAAGGACTTGATACACATCTACCACCAGGGAACATAAACATTTCCTAATATTGTTGATCAACAGCAGGACATGGAAGCGTCTATGCAGACAAGCACACACAGAGGGACCTATGTCCAAACAGCAGGACATGGCTACTGTCTGCCTGGCTTGGTTTGTTCTCTGTGTGACATACAACAGACAGACTGTGTGTGCATGTGTGTCTGTCCATGTATGCAATCTGTCTGTCTACTGTCTGTGTACAGTATGTGTCTACTGTATATCTATCTATCTATCTATCTATCTATCTATCTATCTATCTATCTATCTATCTATCTATCTATCTATCTATCTATCTATCTATCTATCTATCTATCTATCTATCTATCTATCTATCTATCTATCTATCTATCATACTGTTCAGACAGCCAGTATATGTGTATAATGAAAAACAGTGATATATTACAGTAATTATATCTAATGTGTTAAAAACATACCATGCATCAGGAATGTTCAGGGTATGACATGTTAGACTAAGATAGGAATTATTTTCCATTTCCACTTCCATCACTGGAAACTATCAGCAGACATTCTGGAAGACTTTTTGTCCACACCCCCCACACCTCCCTCCTCCTCCATTCACATTTTATTGGTTCTTAATAATTTTCTTGATGCAGGGGTTTGTATCAATTGTCATTTACTCCAGCTGGTTGCTCTGTGGTGATGCATATTCTGTGTGATTTTTTTTATTATATATTTATATATTTTATATATATTATTTTTTTCTTCAGACAGACCAAAACAAATATTAAAGCATCTATAACACATCCACATCAACACCTATTTATGGAGGACATTAGCACAACTGAAAACTATTTATCATCAATTATTTCAGGCACGTTTCCAAGAAACCCTCTGTTCTACTTATGTCCACATTGTTGTTTTTTTCCTCTCAGCCCCGTTCTACATAGCAGTGGGTGATAGCAGGGGTCCATGTTAACTACTTTTTGAAGTTACAGTGGTGTGTGGGCACCTTCTTCTCCAGGTTAATATGCTTCAAATAGGCTCTTCTTTTATTTCTCTGACTTTCTCAGTATCCCAAAGCCACCAGTCACTTGCTGAGCCTTTAATCTTATGACAGTACAGTGTGAATTCATCTGTAATCATGTTTAATTGGAGGAAAAGCTGCCGGCTCAACCAGCTACACCTTCATAAACTACTAATTTCAAGCAAGGGGACATGATGTGACACGATGTAAAAGTTAATGGTGCAAAAATCACTCAAATGTGTCCTGAATATTCCTGAAATGCCACATTACATCATCTGCATCCAGTTGTCTATTATGTGTTTAAATTACACAGTAGTGGAAAAGCAGCAAGCGGTGGAAAGATGTAAGAAATCAACAAGAAAACTGACAAACAAGACAGCCCCATGTGGATTTGGTGGATTTGTCAGCTAACTAAACATATTTGTGACATTTGTTTCTTTGAATCCAATGTGCACAGTCAAATTAAGAATTGTCAAGCAAATAGTGAGAGAAGGTTCAAAGAGATGATATGAAAAGAGCTGAGCCTGATGAAAGACTAAAGTATCCCTGAGAGAAAGTTAAAACGCGGGTGAAACTGTGATAGAGGAGGATATATAAGAGAAGAAGAAGAGCCTGAAGCCTTTCTTTTTCTCCTGCTTCCTCGTCCTCTGCAGCATCATGGGAGTCAGTGTGCTACATTAGAAACAAGATCAGCTGATAGCCTACATGCACCGGCCTCAGTGTGTTACAATAGGCCTGTTCAGACCAGCATTTCAGCGCAGCAGTCCTGCATGTTTAGACAAAAAAAAAAAAAAAAAAAAAAGACTTGCCAGCTCTGGTTGCCAGAAAAATCCTGTAAAAAAAAAAAAACCCATCAAACCGTTAACATATGTAGATTTAACATTTAAAGCAAAAATTGCACATCGAATCTAACGGAATTAGAATTTAGAATTTTAATTGCGACCTGTTTAAGATCTTACATTTTTAAATGTTTTCTTTTAATTAAAAAAAACTATTAATTCTTTTAATTAAAAAAAACAAACAGGCTGTTATTTCAACATTGTGATCTTGCAATTTCAATGGCACCACAATGTTTTTCAATTTGGCTTTATTTTTCAAAACATTAAAAATACATCATTTCTACATACAAATCTGGTTTTGTTCACATGCTCTTTGTGTGAAAACTACAGCTACATTTGATTTCATTATTTGAAAAAAAAAACATTCTCAAAATTCTCAGTTCTTTGTTTTTTATTATTATTTGGCAATTTTTACAGTTAATTCCACAGTAACTTTTCACAGTGTAGATGTGTTAGATTGATGTGCTTTTACATATAGAAAGCATGGATATAATGTCTGAAATATCAGATCATGAACCATGTTTCTTGACCTAGAACAGAAAAACTAAATAGACTGGGATGTACTGTACGATGAAGTAGCTTTTTTCCACTGGTTGCACGTGTCAAGTAGACAGCCAACCTGACATTATCTTTTTTATTTCTTTTTTTTTTGTGGGGAGTACACTCTGAAGGCCATAAGGTAATGATGCTGCAGCCTTTTTGGTCTGAGAAATGACCGTTTTCAGACAAAAAGTGACTCTGCAAAGGTCTATGGGGAAGCTAATGCTTAACGTCAGCTTACTGCCACATAAAGCATTATGAATGAATAATGCCATTTTACTGTCATTTGTATTTAACTTATTAAACACAACTACAGTCCAACTGTCTGTCAGGAAAAAGGAAAAAAAGACTCAGTAAGCAGACGTTCTTGTCAGTGTTGGTGAATAAGCTGTCAATTACACCAGAGTCTTTTTGGAGATTCCAAAAAGAACAAATTGATTCAAGGAAAAAAAAATATGATCCTAGTACAAATATTTCACAGACATTTCTTTTAAGTCTCAATCCAGACCTTTAGGCATGTTACAATCCTTCCATATTGCTTTTTAGTTTTCCACCCTAAAATAACTCAACACAAACCACTGCAGAAATCTAAATCTTAACCGTACAGTATATACTGGATGACCTTAGAAACCTCCTGTCGACTAATGCATAGTTTCTGCCTCTTTATATGGAAAATAAACTTTGGTCAATCTACACAAAATCCAACCCATCCAGCCAATGACAGCAGGTGTTCATACTCATCTAATGTAAAATGCCAGTTAGCATCCATAAATATAGGGGGCTCTGGAGGGAGGGGTGTGTTTGTTGGGGTGTTAACGGTCCATGCATACCACAGGGGTCGATGTTAGTGTCGTGTTGATGTGGTGTTTAGAGCCAGGTTGGAGTACGAGTAAAGGGAGATTCTCATGCAGACACGAAACATGTGTGTTGGACCACGGCGCCCAGCGTGGCAGTGATTCTCACCGCCGCTGCGTGATCGTAATAGATCTTTACACACACACAGGGGGCCTCTCTTCCTTGACAGTCTGTTCATCCAATCAAAGTTCACTAGGGACAACCTTGTCACCACGGAGACAGGCAGTAGGGCCACCAGGGCATTGTGGGATAGCTTAGTCCACCAGCATATAGACAACCTGTCACTGTTGATAGATGAGAGAGTAGATTTATTTGCCTTTCTCTCCCTCTCTTTAACTCTACTCTGTTTTTCAACATTGTTTAATATGTTTTATCAAATGCACCTGAATTTGTCTTTTGATAAAAACATGCATACACATCATTTCCAAGGACCAAGTACAGAAATTATTTTCATATACAGCAAATGTTGCCTATAATCCCTTTGAAATCCAAAAGCAACACAGTTAATATTTCATATTAATTCATTCCAAATATACTCTTCAGTTCCAACTCATTACAACACAGGTATATAGAGGGTTTTATAACTCCAAATGTAGATAATACAAGAAGGATTTCACCAACTGACCTCCTTCAGTGCCCCTACACTAATGGTTTTCATCCTGACAAGAGGAGCAAGAAAGACTAGACCATCTTGGGTTTTTGGGAATAAAAGGTCTGATCACAAAGAAGCCAATCCTCCATTCTTCATTATCACTAACCTCACTATGACCATACAACTGCAGGGAAACCTCATTCCTTTTCATTAGTGGAACTACCGTCGGCTTACCTTCAGGGCTCTGGTCCATGCTCATCACCATTCATTAATACCCTGCAATTAGTCTTAACAAACTTACAAACGCCCCCACGGTCTTCTGCATACAGGAAGCTACAGATGAGGGGAAAAAAAATTAACTCACGGAAGGAAACAGTGGTTGAATAGAGATCTCTTATATGGTGTAGGTCAGGGGTCTCAAACTCATTTTCTTCAAGGGCCACATTCAGCCTGACTCGACCTCCAATGGGCCGGACTAGTAAAATGAAAACATAATAATGACAATTACAAATTTTGTCATTGTTTTAGTGCGAAAAAAACCCAAACAAAAACATTAAATTATAAAAATACTTTTAAAAATTATCCAAATGCAAAACAAGTGAAATTTCATAAGGAAAATAAGGACAATTTTAACAATATTTTGCCTCATCATTAGTCCATGCGTTTTATTATGGATCAGTATTACAAAGACACTAAACTCTTAGTAACAGAAGCAGAAAATGGTTCAAATGATGTCTCATTTTCTTTGGACATTTGAGATTGTTCCTATTTGTTGAGGTTATTGACCTTTTATTGTTATAGGATAGTTTGTGAATGTAAATATTTTCATAATTTTATATTATATTTTGCAGTAAAACAATGACAAAATTGGAAATTGCCATCATTTATAGGCAAAGAAAAAACAAAGAAGAAAATATGGAGTCATTTAATCGGTTATTAAGCTCTTCATCCTAAAGGGCCACATTGGAACCAATGGCGGGCCGCATTTGGCCCCCGAGCCACATGTTTGAGACCCCTGGTGTAGGTGAATATACAATGTGGAAATTTCACCACAAAGTTGGATTTATAGGAAAATAATTCTGTATCATTAACTATAGTAGTCCAATGCAAACAGATGAGTAAAATACATTTTGGTCTAAAGATATAGTTTCTAGTAATTTTATTCTCTAGTGTCTATGTTTTCAGCATGTACAGAAACACATTTATGCTTAGTCGTACTTGCTTTGGTTCTTACTCCAGGGGAATTAGGCTTTAGTCTTATGAGGGAAAGTACAGCTATTAGTGTCATGTCTTGTTAGTTTGGGGTAGATGGGGTAGAAGCTGCTCTCCAATTATGTGGTAAGTAAAAAATCTCAGGCTATAAATCAGTTAGAAAAAAAAGTTTATATCAAAACCCTAAATAATTTTTCCATGATGTAGAGTCTTCAGCAACTGTTTTACAAGACATGCCTCTTGAGATGTTTGTGTTACATCTGAATACACTGTGCTTGGGTTAGTTGGCTTTTTGTGATCGCAAGAAACATGGGTTTAAATTAGATAATTTACACTGGAAATAAGTGATTATTATCTTTTCCCTGTGGCTGTGTTTTTGTTAATAAATCAGGAAGGGATAAAAATGCATGCATATTTACCGCCTCACGCTAACCCAGTGCCAGGGTTAGACGTCCAGATGGAGTACCTCGTACATTAAAATTAACTCCAATAATAAAACGTCAGCTTCATTTCCTTCAGTAACCACACATTGTGTCATATGGCAGCACGGTGATATATGAAGAGAACGGACTAGAATCTATATGGATACACACAAACTCTTTGTTGAATCTGTACCACCACATTCCAGGTCAGGAAAAGCTGCAAGGGAATTCCCAGCTGGAATTCCCAAATTATACCCTGTTCTTGGGATCGCGGGAGAATTCTGCAGGGTCTGATCTCATGGGAACCTAAACTGATACAAGTAATTATGTATATTTTTTTATTTATTTTTTTTACCAGTTGCATACCATAAACACATGCACATATACATTCATATACAACACAAAGAATGAACAAGGCTGGAATATTTTCTATATTAATGAATGCATACATTCAACATGTCAATGCCTCAGTCAGGTGTCAGAAAAACCAAATTACTTTAGTTAAATGACACTTTTAACTACTTTCCACAGTTTATCTTTGAAACTGGTATCCTATTAGTGATACATATTATTTATCTTAACAGACAGGTCCTTGCAGGTTGCTAGAGTACATTATGTTTGAGGTCTTTGTAGACATGTAAATATACTTGGGACTTTTTCTATAAAGTCCTGTGAGATAACTTTGTTGTGATTTGGTTCTTTATAATTAAAATTGATTTGAATTGAATTGAAATATAGCAATTAATAAACAATTAATAAACAAGAGATAAGACAAGAGAAGAAATATTTGCAGATATTTTGTCATTGCTCTGAATGCTCTGTACACAAGAGCATAACTGTTTTTCTGAAAACGTATTCAACTCATGTCTATAAGAAAGCCTGTCCATATAACCATTGCTTTGTAAAACAATAGTTATATGTTTTGTATCGACCAGGACTCCCTGGAAGAAGAGACACTTCTTCTCAATGGGACAATCCTGGCTAAATAAAGGATAAATAAATAACTAAAATAATAACTAACTAACTAACTAAATAAATGTATACACAAGCATATAGCTTCAGGCTTGTGTCTCTTAAATATTACATTTAAAGTGATGGTTTTGGATGTTACAGTTTATTCTTTATAGATTTTGCCACAATTATCCTCCAGAATATACATGTTCCACTACAGGAAATACACTGACAGACCTGTGTATAAACCTGTACAAGCTGTATTTGTTGATTTTGATGGAGAAGAAGCACAAAACTCAGAGAAGAATGTTTGAACTCTCTGACACCGGACCTCAGAAATAATACTTGGTAAATGGACTGCACTGATAAGCACTTTTCCACCTTCATGTTACTTTACATTAGCCTTACATCCCCCATTCACGCACACACTCATACACTGGTAGGTGCCATAAAAGCTGTCAGATCTACTGGGAGCAATTTAGGGTTCAGAGTTTGACATGTGGACAGCTGAAGGCAGGATTTGAACCATCAACCCTTCAATCATTGGATGACCCAGTCTACCAACTGGGCTACAGATGCTCTTCAAATCCAACCTAAAAACCCATTTGTTTGGAACCACTTTCTCGGTGTAACCACAATTGAACTCTTTGATTTTTAACCTGCCTTTTTGCTTTTTACTCTGTTTCCTGTTTGCTGTACATTGTCATGAAGTGCCAAGACAGGCACGTATAAAATAAAGTGTAATATTATTAAATGTATTATTAACATTTTCAACTGGAATTAGGTGTTTACAGGGTCACCTTAAAGCGGAATTAACCCTTATTCAGAATTAAGCAGTAATGTAAACAGGGCTAGTGATAGAAACAAACAAAAAATGGAATAAATAACACGTCAATAGCCCAACACATGGATCCTTAATCAATTATGCTGGCTCTTTGAATGCATGTTAGTATCGTGTTCGAGATAGCAGGGGTTTGCTGTGTTGAAACTCACACTGCTATAGGGATAACAAATACAAGCCACAGATCAAGGTCAAGTCAGGGAGCTAAAACGAGATAGAAAATGTCACACAGGGTTTTGTACATTTGGCTGTTAGAAGAACAGCTTCAGGGGAACAGCAATAACAGAAAAAAAACTGTCAGTGCCACATCATGATTCACAGATGTGACACAATGTTGTAGCCAAAAGGTCTTGGAGTGCCATGATGACTATTATGGTTTCACTGTATGTGTGTGTCTCTTTGTTTGCATTCATGTTAAGTGTAGTTAAGGGCACTTGGTGAAATGTTTATGTTATGTTAGCTACAAGATGATCGTTTGTTGGGGTTAGGTCATTCTTCTGGCCATGAATGGGACACAATGTTTAAGGCGCTTTTGGCAGATACTGGAGCAACTTTATGCACAAATCTACTTTTGTCTACATTTTCCGTTATGTCAGCTGGAGTAAGAACTGCAGGGTCCAAGAGAGCAGCAGAGACATGCAGTGTCTTATCATCAGTGTTTCTCTTCTGTTGATTCAAGGATCAGGCTTTTTGGCAGATGTCCATAGATGTTTTTAGCTCCTTTGGCCCTAATGCACCCTATAACAGACAGATTATCACTAACTAAGGACACTCCATGGGATGATTGTGGGAGCATTTTATCTGCTAAGAATCATAACTAAAAGTTCACTCTGCAGTTCATCAACCAAACAGAGTGAGAGAGTGAGAGAGTGAGAGAGTGAGAGAGTGAGAGAGTGAGAGAGTGAGAGAGTGAGAGAGTGAGAGACAACATCGGAAGTTCAGCCACTGACATGAGAAGGCTTTTCCACCATCAAAGAATAAATTGTCATTACTCACATTTCAGTTGTTTTGCCCAGAGGTGGAAGTAACTAAGTAGAAGTACTTCCTTTACTGTACTTAAGTTTTTTGGGGGTTTTTTTAGGTATCTGTACTTTACTTGAGTATTTATTTTTCTGGAAATGTTTTACTTTTATTTCCTACATTTTTGTATAAATATCTGTACTTTATACTCTTCACATTCTCATAATAGACTCATTATTTTTTCAAAGGAGACAAATGTGAAAGTATGAAAAACAAGTTGAAAATCAGAAATTGTGACTGACTGTAAGTATATCGGAATTTTCCCTTCTCATCTCATAGTTTGGATTTTTTCATCTCACGATTTAGATTTTTTTAATCGCATAATTATGCTTTTTTTTAATCTCCTATTTATGGCTTTTGATTTTTTTCCTCCATGTCCTGCCCATACCCACTAAACTGAGTATTATGACCCAATAAAACACATTATCTACACAGTAATTCACTTTTAAAGGCTTTATTTTTGGATATTTTTGAAAATGTTGTGCTTTTTTCCTGCTGAAATAAGTATTATTTTATCCATAGGATGAAGAAAAAAAATCAGTTTTACTTTTTTACTTTATTACAATTGACAGGTCACACATTTTTACTTTTACTTCAGTAAAGGAGTTGAATCAGTACTTCTACTTTTACCAGAGTAGCTGTACTTCTACTTCAGTACAGAATGTGAGTACTTTGAACACCTCTGGTTTTGCCTGTCATCTTAAGAGCTAAAGTTGTTGTTGAAAAGCAGACAATGTAAACTCTTCTTAGGGGTGAACCTAGTACAGGACACTAACTAAAGACAGTGGTTTTAAATCTGAAAATCTAACAAGAAAACTCGGCCTCGAAGAAATCAAACATTTTGTTTTCCATGCACCTTTAAAAATTTCTAAGCTGTCTCCTGCTCGTCATCTAAATCCCTGCTCCAAGTGGATTTAATAGGTGAAATCAATCAAAGATCAGAGACTGGATTCTCCTGATCAGCCTGTTTCACTGAAAGAGCATGTGGATGTAATATATTTTCAGCTTTGAACACTACAGAGAGACTGGGAGAGAAAAGAGATGAAAAAGAGAGGCAGATGAATCGGTATCAGATCTCTGTAAGCCAGGGATTCTACACCGAGACTCACACTGGAGCTCGTACAGATTAGCTTACACTGCAGCTGCTGCAGCAAGAAAGTGTGTGTGTGTGTGTGTGTGTGTGTGTGTGTGTGTGTGTGTGCTCCTCGCTGCCCAACACTGCGTCTATCGGGAGCAGGAAACAAGTTATGTATCCTTTCTCTCCAGTAAGCAATGGACTGTAACTGTGTGTGTGTGTGTGTGTGTGTGTGTGTGTGTGTGTGTAACTACTATTAGATATATGTATATCTTATCTAAGCTCCAGGCAAGACTCACTGTCCTGCATCAAATCCATTGCAGTGATTCAGGCCTCTGAGCACCACAAATCAGTTTAACTTCCACTTGGTTATCACTGCTCTCAGCTTACTTCACAGTTTACCCCCAGACATCCTGCAGTACCTCACCCTGGGCTTTGTTTTGTCCACAGGGATCATAATCTACAGCCACGTTCATCAGTGGTATCATCCAGTGAAGATAGAACATCATGTTTTACAGACTAAAATGCAACAAAGGTTCATGCGTTAATGCAGGAATGTTGAATTCAGTTTAGTTTAGGGGTCACATTCAACTCAATATGTGGGTTAAATCAGTGAGAGCGAGAGAGAGAGAGAAAAAAAAAAGAAAATGACATTATGAAAGTCTTAACATCTACAAAGTTTCATTAAAAATCTAAATAACATGAATAAACAAAAAAATGCCAAAGGAAAAAGAAATGCAATTTTCCTAATATTATTCCTCAGTGTACATTACTTACAAATACAAATACACGAAACATTTAGGGGCTGTTTACACGAGGATGACTGTGGTTAAAACAGACAAAAAATTATATCTGAAGTCTTCAATTTACATGAGATTTTACAGGTTGAAAAGGCATTCCAGAGTGGAAATCTTACAAACTATCCACTGTTACCTTTCTATATCACGGTAAAAAATGCTAAATTATTGCTGTTATGTATGTACGTTGACAAGGCAGGGTTCTATCACAGCGTGGTAGTCATATCCAATCCAACTCCATACATGTACTGTAGATTTCTTAAAGATTCTGCTTGTGTAAATGCGAATAAAAACGTGAGGATGAGACGCTAGTTTTGTGTCTTCTCTTGTAGTCGTCTCTGTATAAATGTTGTTAAAATGGCACTTACTTCTCTTAAGACACTTCGATTTTAGTTAAGGTTAGTGTTAGTTTCTTCAGGTTGTTGTAAAAGGATAGTTTGTAAAAGTACAGTAAACATTTTCATGTATTATTTATTGTCATTATTATTGTTATTATTAATAATAACAATAATAATCTACATTTTATTATAATGAGTGATGCAGTGGTGCAGTGGATAGCATGTGTGCCTCACAGCCAGAAGGTCGTGGGTTCAATTCCAGCACCAGTCGATGGGGGCAGGACCTTTCTGTGTGGTTCTCTCCTGTTTCCTCCCACCATCCAAAGACATGCACTTACAGGTTAATAGGTTAATCTAAATAGCCCATAGGTGTGAATGTGAAAGTGATTGACTGTGATGAACTGGTGCCTCTAATTAGCTGGGATAGGCCCCAGTGACCCCCGTGACCCTAGTGAGGATACAGCGGGCTCAAAAAGTGATGAATAATGATACTGTTTTCCTGAACTGACCCACTTTTGATTGAATTGGTCTGTATGTGGTACCTGAATTAACCCATAAAGACCCACGCAACCACTGGCGACCAAATCATCTACCAATATACAATGTTGAATAACTTCTGATCCACTAATCCTATTAATCCATCTAAATAATTACTGTAAAACATAGTTTTTTCCATTTGTTCATGGTTGTCAGATATGACCTATTTGAATGTTCAGAGGGTCCCTTGTTATTGTGGAAAAACTGTCATGTTCTACAACATTGTGTCACCAGTAAAAGTCATGGAGTTTCATCAATGACAGTAGATGGAGGCACTTGTTTTGTATTCAATGAATGATATATTTGCTGAAAAATATACTTCTTCATTTTTGTGTTTGTGATTTTCTGACAATTAACTTTAATCTGAGCTTTTATAAACATGTGCATAATGGGAAAATTACATCAAAATGGCAGATTTTTAATTAACAAATGCAAAATAAAGAGGATAATAATATAATAAACTGTGATAAATCAATTAAGAAAGGTTAAATAGAGGGAAATATTTTTTTTGGCAACTGCTGCAAAAGTAGCTTTGGGTCTTTATGAATTAAAATAATTTAGACTCCATTGGTTTTCAGAAGCGATAGTGTAATTTTTGCATTTCACAAAATCACCCCAGGGGCTGAATTGGACCCTTTGGTGGCCTGGTTTGACACTTGTGCACAAATGTCATCAACATCACTGCTATTTCATCCATATTAGCATAATTCCAAGTGTTGTCAAGCAGTTAAATTGTTATTTTTTTATTATTCTCGGTACAATGATACATGTGTATACATATACACTGACATCTATTCCAAGACGTTGACTTTTTCCACTTGCCTGCAGCTCTTTAATGTCGAGATGTATATTTCTACAATGCACTCGTTAAAGGCGGACTTACACTAAGCATGGCTACCGTCTACATTTCCCTCCTTCCACACTCCCACTTGGCCTGTATTCACATTGTGGAATACAGGCCAATATTATTCCAAATTCCTTGGTATTTCTAGGTTTATATGCAATGATGTGAAAAGACAGAATACAACTGACTCTTCCAACACAGTTTATTCATTACACAAATAGTATATTTAAATTTACTTGAATAATTCCAATTCTCACTAACAATTAGACAGTTAACCTAATAAATATTACTATATAAAAAAAATTAGCGTGGACAGCAGTATCTCCAAGAATGTGGAGGTGCTTTGAACTTTGCCTGTCATTAAATCATGGCAGAGGAAAAAAAAATAGTCTATCAGCTGATACTGACATAAAAAAAAAAAAAACATAAATAACCTGATAATTCATCCTACCAATATATCATCAATATCTATCATTAAAAAAACACAGTGTAAATATTCAGCAATAACACTAAGTGGACATTAGGGTGTAGACGTCCTTATGTAGATGCACCCTAAGAGAATGTTCACAGGGTGAGAAAATTAGATATGATAAATCTGTGAAGTGGAAAAATACAAATATTTCTCTCAGCTGTGTGTTTTCAAGGACAAATAGAACATGCTTGTCTTGCAGGATAATATCCATGTTTATACATGTCGAGATGCCCAAAGCCGTCACAGACCCTGAAGACGCTACATGGGAGATTAATTACAAAAAGGGCACCTCACGAATACTTGATGACAGCTCACCCGCCCACATTGTCCTGGCTCATTCCTAAGCCTTGACCTGGCAACCTTCCAAAAACATTCATCTTAACCTCTTGTCCGCTGGCAAAACATTTTAACAGGGTTATTCTTTACATTTGTTCCCAGGAGTTCTCATATTCAGCATCTTTTATTTTTTTATGCATGTGTTTCAAGCCTTTTTTTTTTTTTGCTGCTGCTGTGAAATGTGACATATAGTTTCTCACATCACAAAGATTATTATTTTCCATTTTTCAACACTAAAACAATTGTTTTCTTTACAAGTTTTTGACTCCACTTCCTTCAAAATAAACAGTAAATACTAATGACAAACTAAGAAAGACATTTCTTGTTCTAATATACTGCTACAACAACAAACAACCATGACGTCTTCCCAGCACTTTGTAGCTTCTTTTATCACCGACCACATCTGTATAAGCATTTGTCCAAACTTTCTAAACATAGTTGCATCCTTTTTTGGAAAAGCTCTTGTTGCTAACAAACCAAAACTATGCTGGCTATGTTAAAATGCTCTAAACGGAAAATGGCTACTAAGTACATAGGCCTCAGAATATCCTTTCCCATAAACACAGGATAATTAATAAAGTTCTCCAAAAATCAGTAAATCTAAATTACCATATCTGTTGCAAATATAGTATGTAGTAACAGTGCATTATAGACCTTATGGACCAACAGGCCTTGCTTACCCCTCACCAGGCTAAGTAGCACTATTATTATTTATTTATTTATTTTAAAGAAATGTATGCACGTTACAACGAGTGATACTAACTATAATGTTAATAATGTAATGTCAGGGTCCAGTTCAGCTCTGGATACAGCTTTAAATATCTGTATAATAAAATCTAAATGTACCCTTTACACTTCCTTGACATGTTTTCTATTAAAATAATCAGAGTCAAGTTTCAATATGACAAATCTTTACCCCACTTAGGTTATGTCCCTGGAGTCTAGGCATCTTGTCTTCCTGTTTTTCTATCATTGTTAGTGTCTGGGCTTTTATTTTGTCATGTTACTTCCTGTCACCTCTGATCTGTCACTCCTTGTTAATTTCACCTTAATGTGTCTCACTTGACGTCTTGTGTATGAATGTCGGTCTCTCTCTGAGCTTAATCACGAGATTTGTTTCCCTTAGATGCATCTTTTGATCAATTGTCTTCTGTCCTGGAGTCCCCCTTGTATGACCTGGGTCTGGTCTGTCTTTTTCTGGATCCTTGTTTATAGACCCTGTTTCTGCCCCTGACCCTGAGTTTGTCCAACCCTCTTTGGATCACCCTGCTTCTCTGGACCATGGCTCTGAACCTCATCTGGTACACGGTAACGGTTTTTGGATTGTTCCCCTCATGGTTTGCTGGATCTGTTTTGAAAATTTGACATGTTTCTGACTTTGTCTCTGTCCTGCCTTATAGATGCTGTCGGTGATTTCCCGCAACTGGCAGTCCTCCAGACTGGAGTTCATCCAGTTAATCATTTTTGTCATAATAAATCTATTTTCAAACTTGGATCCAAATGCAGGACTCTGGGACAGTTGTAACTGTAGTCTGTGAACACATCAACTTTGTGGATTCTGTCATTGACATTATTTATTTATTTATTTATTATTAAAGATGAATAAGGTGTATTTCAGAAAATGCATTTTTGTTAGTTGATGTAAGTATTGTTAATAAGTGTTGTACAATAACGTATAATGGATATCATTTCATATTTCTTGTCAACTCATAACTTTTTTTATTTTTATTTTTTTTTTAATTAAAAAATAATGATAGTCTTGACTAGCGGCTCTACCATCAGGTTTAGGTAGATTTCTGGGGTAAACCCTGAGTAAGAAGTGATGTCTTTACTTGTTACATGGTTTCCAAAATGACTCCACTTCTGTCTGATTTACTGAAGAAACTATTGTGATACAATTGGATTTAGAGGGAAGTGTTTGTGTAGACGCTTAAGGAATGGATGTAACTGATGTGGGAGGTGTGAGGACAAAGAGAGAAAGTGTTGAAACGGAGACTGGAGTTTGGGTTTGATTTATCTCTGTGGTATATCTGAAGTCTGATTTTATTTCTTCTCTTTTCATTTGTAGTTTTTCAGCTTTTACTTCTGTCTTTTGTTTCATTTTCATCACACCTTTTCTTTCACCGGTCTGTTTTGCTTTGCTTCTATTGATGTCGCAGTCTGTGTCTTTAGGAAGAGAGCGCAGCACAATGAGTGGCAGGGGGGGAGAAAAAAAAGAAAAAAAGAGAGAGAGTGAGAGTGAGAGCGCTTGAAAGAGAGGCTCAGCAAAGCGTGAAATGGTCTGAGCTTTTACTACAACTGGCAGCATTTGACTGCATACTGCACCAGCCATTGCCGCGGTAACCCGCAGCAACACTCCACCGAAAGGACAGTATGTTGAGAAAAAGAAAAAAAAAAGGACAAATGATGGCGGTGTATCCTGCATGCAGAACAAGTGTTAATGTGAAAACTGAAACCACAGAAGCACAGGGGTTATAGAAGTTTGTGTTTTACTGACTTACTATTGAACACAAATGTAGTTCTATTGACCGTTCTCTGTAAAAACACAACCATTTGCAGACTCATTAGTACAATGGCTAAATAAACAAACTTATACCATATCTGTGACTTTAAACAGACTCTGCTCAATGTCTTTCTATTATTCCTTCTCCATAGAATAACAAATAAGCTACTGGTAGAATCACAAATCACGATTATGCTGTATTATTTGGGTCTGTAATGAAAAAGGTCGGTGTTTAATTTAGTTCATCTGTAACAGACTATTATTATCCAGGCAGGATAATGCACAAGGACTGTTCTTGATCACATGCACAGTTGGTTGTTAGCAGTGTTGGGAAAGTTCACCTTGATTAGGAACTAGTTCAAAGTTCATTTCAAGTTACTCAATATGAATTAGTTCAGTTCATTTTTCATTCTTCCAAATTATGAACTAGAAGTTCATGGATCCCAAAATGACATTTTTTGTTCTTTTTTGTGTTATTATTGTAAACTTATGTTGCCAAAATTTGTTCAGAATAATACAAAAATGACATCTATGATAATGCTGTGTTTTTATGCCTTATAGGACTCAATAATATACCATAACCATGCAAAAAAAAAATACTAAAAATACTACTTAAAATTATTTAGAGAGCAAAATGTTTAATATTCCCATATTTATAGTGCAAAACATTTGAACAATTTTCACAATCTACAATTAATTTAAGACTGAATTACAATTAACTCAGACAGAATTGCAATCCTGCAAAATTAAACATTATCCGTAGTTTCCGGATTACAAGTAACTCCAGAGTGTAAGTCAAATTAGGGCTTGCTCAGGTAAATAAAGATGACAATAAAGACCAGAGGCATGATGGGACTCGACCACTTTTTCACGCAAAATATTTATTTTATATATATATATATATATATATATATAAAAACTGCTAAACAAAACATTTTCTTTGCAATGTTATAAAAAGTGATACAAAATCCAGCCACTTCCTCTTTTGAAGATTTGCTCCAAACTGTAACAGGTGATAACCCTACCCTTCCACTGAGCTTAATGAAAAGCACCGCAGTAGTTTTGATCTAATCCTACTAACATAAACCTGCCTCAATGATCACATCACCTTCTTGGCAGAGGTATTAAATTAACAACTCCAGCTCATTCAGAGTCTTAAGGGTCTGCATCAGGTTTCAGGTTGTACGACATTAGCAGGTAGACTTAAACATTTAGTTTAACACATGCAACAGACATAATCTGTGGCGTAAACCATAATGATACATCTGTTCACTTGACCTGCCAGTGTGGCACGTACACACACACACACACACACACACACACTTCCAGCCAGTGTGTTTGGCAGTGTTCTCCTCTGCGCTGCCTGGTGCCTCTGTGACTAACATGGAGGATAAATAACCCAGTGAGATTCAGTTCCAATATCACAGGCCCTGCTCGCCAAAAAAATTAACATCAGCATAATGGTATTAGCCTGCTCATAGTCATCCATTAAAAGTACTTAGGGCAGACAGGCAGACAGGCCAGGGGAATACACCAGAGCTCTTATTAAAGTGCTTCCCCTTATAGACAAGAATCAAACCAGAAATAAGCCATAGATGTGGAGATGCCACAGGTTTGAGTCTGGCTATAGTTATGACAGTACTCTATTCTTTTTTGCACTTGTACAAAAGACAGAATGACACACACACACACACACACACACAGAAACAATGTCTGACCTGGTTAACTGTAATAATGGGAAAAGAAGAACAAGGAATGGCACAAAGTATCAAGAACATAAACTCAGTCCACCATGAAAACAACACTAAATTAGGAAATTATAAAGAATTATTAATGATCAGAAATTCAGCCATAAATATCTGAGTGAAGTCAACACTGATCCCAGACCCCTAATGTGAAACCATAAGTATATTTTACATTCACAGTAATGATCCACTTACAACAGAAGAAATAATCCTTTAAGTCTAAACCTTATTGTTTGGTTTATCACCATAAAAAGCTTGTCTGTTACATATTACATGTGATAGTGTGAATAAAAGTAACCCCATCAATCGTTTGGAGTTCATTTGAAAACCTGCCAGATATTTATACTCGCTGCTTTGTTCTTGCAGTCACACCTTCCTGACTAAAAGCCACATGAGCAAAATCCACAGCTCCTAGCTACAAAGTCAGATGTAAAAAAAAAAAAAAAAAAAAAAAAAAAAAGTGCAGCTGGTTCAACCGCCCAGACGTGTTTCTTCTGTCTCTTCGAAGTTGTGCAGAAATTGTAAACTGACCTGTTACTGCAGAATGGGTGTGGTTACATAACGGGATAATCTGTGAGTGTCATGTTAACCAGCTGAGTGGACGAATCATTATTTGAACAGATTGATTCAAATGTCCATCTTTATAACCTTAAACATCAGTAGCACATACTATTCTTTTGTTATGTATCAGAACAAAACACATATGAATATAGAACCACAAAGAGTTTTATCTTGCATGACCTTGGGGATTAATAGATAAAAGTCCAAAAATACTCTACTTTTATCTCCTTAAATCAAACATCCACCCAAATCCCTACAGATATAATCCAAAATAGCTCATTAATGGTTCCATCTTTTTTCAAATCTGTCTATGGTCAGGTAGAGGTTTTCATTTCCTCTATTGTATAAACTTTGAAGAGTTGATCTTCCCATCGATCTACTGTAGGTGCGAAGAGTTTACACCAGGGGTGTCAAACTGATTTTAGTTCAGGGGCCACATTCAGCTAAATTTGTTCTGAAGTGGGATGAACCATTAAAAAAAATAAAATAAAATTTAAAAAAAAAAAAAAAAAAAAAAAAATATATATATATATATATATATATATATATATATATATATATATATATATATATATATATATATATATATATATATATATATATATATATATATATATATATATATATATAAATAATGTCAACTCTAAACTTCATCATTTACCCGTATATATTCTAACTTACAGATACACAAAATATTTAGTAATATTATTACATTTCCAATTTTTCATATTTGTTCTGATTATTGAGATTTTTCTGTGAAATTATACTTTGTTTTAGTGTCACTAAATTAAAAAAATAAATAAATTTTCAAAGATATATATATTTTTAAAACTTAGGAATATTCATAGTTAATTATTCATGAGATTTAATTGGTCTGAGTGTGAACCATGAACCATGAGCCAAAATGAATTATATCTTAGTGTAACTTTTGTATTTCATAAATTTATCCAAAGGGCTGGACCGGACCCTCAGGCGGGTTGGGTTGGACCTCTGGTTTACACCAAGACACAGTTATCAACTTTTTGGACAGGATTTTAAATAGATTTTAAATAATAACAATTGTAAAGCTAAACCAGTTCAGGTAATAGTGTCCAATTAAATTTTTATATCCCTTTGACTCCTGTAGAACTAAGTATTTTCTTTCTACATTCCATTTATCATCCAATTACTGATATATAAATGTTGCAGTAATAATATTCCTGAGCACATTCTCTTCACATCGATAAACAAACTCAGTGAAAATAGAAGTGTTAACACAGGTGAATATCCAGCAATAGCAACAGAATATATACCCTCTTTATCAGTTCTGTCTAACTTTAGTTATTTCGTACTTTCACAGTATTTTTGTTTTTATGTCTTTGCTGCTGAACTCCATTTATAGTTTTGTTCTGTATCTGTGTTGCTGTAACTCAATCCCAGTGGTTGCTAAGGCGATAGCATTATGTGGAGGCCACTAGTTAAGGCTCATTTGTCAAGATGCTGACGTCTTTCTTCTTATTTTCTTTTCTTTTCTTCTTCATATGTTATCCTTAATATTAAAAAAATCAAACATATTCTGATTGAGTGATATAGAAGTGAAGTAAAGCTGGATGGTTTTCAGTTAAAAACGTGTGCCTTATTCAGCTTTATAGTATCATGTGTATTCTCTATTTGTTTTTACAGTATAAATTATGGATGAAAATCGGCCAGACATCAGTATCCATTAATGTCAAGCAGATTCGCTGATTTCAATATAAAATATTTATCTATTGCTTAACTTTTTTTTTTTTTCATAAATGTGTTTGAATGTGTATTAATTCAAATAAAATGTCATGAAAGGCTGAAAGTCTGACTATTTGTGCCTTTACTAACTACATTTTTCAGTGTTGGTCACTGATAAATAACAACAACAAAATAAAACGGAAAATGACCCTAGTATTAGCATTAGCTACAGGCTAAAATATAATTTTCGATATCGGTATCCAATCAGTGCACCACTTTTTTTTTTTTTTTTTTTTTTTTACTGTGTTTTCTAAGGAGTTCTCAAACAGCCTATCATTGACTGTATCTTCTCAGTATGTTTCTGTTAAAAACAATAGAGGAAAAAGCTACTATAATGTATATGGTCTAATTATAATATTACGTTGAATTTCTTAGTTTAATACATTTTCTGTCAAATCATCTATAATGATTGTAAAAGCTCGTGGTAGTATTTCAGGAGTAAAGAACCTGCATAGCTGTTCTCATGTTCTTAGACACACACAGTGATAGCCCACATGGATCTACAAAGCAAAACACACACAGAAACAGGTGTGAATCTCCAGCCCACAGAGGTGTTATTTCCATGAAACAGGAGAACACAACCTTCAGCCCTGGGAGGGTAGAGTGTCTGGAGGACATACAGTAAATCTAACAATGCAGTCACATATGAACACTCAACTCCCATTGGATGAAACATATCAAACTTTCATATATTATATATTTAAGGGTTAAGACTTGTTTTAAAGTTAGGATTATGTAAGGCAGGGGTCTCAAACATGCCCCCCCCCCCAATGGTCCATATTTTTTTCTCTGTTTTTTCTTTGCCTATAAATGATGAGCTCTTCGAATTTTTTGTCATTGTTTTACTGCAAAAAAATATTAAATGATGAAAATATTTACATGTACAAACTATCCTGTAACAATAACACATGAAGAACCTGAACAAATGTGAACAACCTGAAATGTCTAAAGAAAATTAGACAAAATTTACTAAGAGTTTAGTGTCTTTGTAGAACTGATCCATAATAAAACACATGAACAAATAATATATTGAGGCAGAATGAAATTTCCTTATGAAATTTCACTTAGTTTTTTTCAGTTTTGGATCATTTCTAAAATATTTTTTTTATAATTTAATGGCATTTTTTGCACTAAAACAATGGCAAAATGTGGAGTTATTATTTATAGGTTATTATGTTTTCATTTTACTGGTTTTACTGAATGTGGCCCCTGAAGAAAATTAGTTTGAGACCCCTGATGTAAGGTTTATCAGAAGTCTACAGTCCCAGCTCCAAAGAGTAAAAATCCTGCCATGTATTTGTTCCAACCACACAACTTGTCATCCAGGTAGATGGATATTTAGTGGAATCACTTGTATGAAGTGAACAGGAAGAACCAATACGTGGCAGGACTTTTACTCTTTGGAGCTGGGATTACCCAACTCTGCGTTCAGTTTGTTTGTTTCTTTGATTGGTACAGTAACAGACGAGCAGAAAAGCTATTCATTGAATTCATGCCGAATTGGGTTTATAAATTACCAGTGACCCAGAATAGATATGATTACATTTTGGGAAAGTAGGTCAAAGTTCTAATTTTTTAATGAATTTTTAAAATATTTTTTTCCCCCTACATTTACTTATAAAAGGCAGAATTTCAAAGGTATGTAGCAGGAAAATGAATGGTTGAATTCATACCAAATTGGTAATGAGCGGAGTTTCAAAAAACATCAATTTTCTTTTAATTTACTTCAAAGTTGGCACATGTATAAGAGGCAATTAATATGCTGACATCAGCACATGCATAGACCTGATGACATCAGCTGGAACGATGCTAGAGTAGGCTACAGTTTGTGCAAGAGGTGGTGTTTGTTGTACCTGGCACCACTTATAATAATAAGAAGAAGAAGGAGAATGAGAATGAGAATAAGAATGAGAATAAGAATAAGAATGAGAATAAAAATAAGAATGAGAATAAGAATGAGAATAAAAATAAGAATGAGAATAAGAATGAGAATAAAAATAAGAATGAGAATAAGAATGAGAATAAAAATAAGAATGAGAATAAAAATAAGAATAAGAATAAGAATGAGAATAAGAATAAGAATGAGAATGAGAATAAGAATGAGAATAAAAATAAGAATGAGAATAAGAATGAGAATAAAAATAAGAATGAGAATAAGAATGAGAATAAGAATAAGAATGAAAATAAGAATAAGAATGTTGATTATATGTATATATTGCTTTTCTATTTACGCTTCCTCAAAGGGGCAAATGCAAAGGTAAGTTAATGTCCACTGCATGTGGTAGAAAAGGTTCATTTTTTCTGCCACAACAGGCAGATATTATTTTACAGCTTGCTCCAATTTTTGAGTGCACCAGAAGAATTTCTTAAAACAAATGCAAATCACTATTGCAGGCACAACCAACACACACATTTACACAGTTTTAATCATCTGTCCATTTTAACAGAAAAATGTGGTATTCCCACAACACTTGTTATCTTCTTTTGCTAATGAATTCAGTGTTTCTGTTTTGTTTTTTTTTTCCTTTTAACTAATGATACTGCTGTCACAGAAGGATAGAGCTGTTCTTCTGTGTAAATGTCTCTCTGTGTGTGTGTGTGTGTGTGTGTGTGTGTGTGTGTGTGTGTGTGTGTGTGTGTGTGTGTGTGCGTGTGTGTGTGTGTGTGTATGTGATGTATAAACCTCATCAAGCCTGATTACTGTTATGTTATACCCACTGGTATGAATATGCAAATGAGCACGTCAGTGTAGCCTACATGTCTATATTTACATTCCATTCAAATTGATATTTTCTATGGTGGGTTTTCTACATTATATAAATATACATAAATATACATAGCTAACATTTATACCTATTAACTTTGAGTTAATACAAACATATCAGATATAGTCGTCATAAATGGTCTTTTAGAGGTAGAAATAACAGGCAAGTATAACAGACATCTGTTTATATCAGTTATAAGGTGTTAATCCTCTTCATTGTCATTTTAGATTTTAATTATTTAAATGTTTTCCAATCATACCAGTACTTATGAGTCATTATGTGCTGTATATTTAATGAAGTACTTCTGTCTGCAAACTGGAGTCTAGCTGCTTCAAGACTAGACTTAAAGTACGGAAAAATCACCACTTTTATTCTTATTTTAGGAAGATTAAAACAACTTTTTCACAATTTCCCAATTTGATTTTTATTATACTTGACCTAGAAAAGTTTACTTAGTTATTTGTTGATGTTTAAACATCAACAGATCCTTGAAGGAATGTGTTGGTATTTGGATTTTATTTTATTTTAATAAAATGCTATTTGTACTAACCTTATCTCTCAGAATTTTGCTTTCTCTCAAAATTCAACTTGGTAGAACATTTCTAGTTTTATTAGTGTGCTTTCAACAAATACCTGAAGGCTCAAAAAGTGTAAAATAGGCAAAAAATGTGTACTTCATATATGTAACATGTCACCCCACATTCCTAAACAGTTTAAGCATGCATCTCAAAAGACCAATCTGTGCTGGTTATTGGAGTGTGAAGTCCCAGTCTGCTTTATATGTGTGTGTGTGTGTGTGTGTGTGTGTGTAGGAAGAAGCCTAATTTGATTCTCCACTGTTTCTCCACTGACTCTCTGTTTATGGAAATTGCATAATTGGCTGTGTGTGTGTGTGTGTGTGTGTGTGTGTGTGTGTGTGTGTGTATATGTGTCCTCGTATCTACTACCTCACGGGGTCAGAAAAGTAGAATTAAAAAAAAAAAACTAGTTTAATTTCCAGTTTTGGGCCATTTTTTTTTCTGCCATAATATTACGACTGATGACAGAAGTGTTAATAATATAGATTATTTCAGTATGACAGTAACCGTCAGTGGGTTTGACGAACATTTATTCCTTGAAGCTGATGTTTTAGAAGCAACAAAATGAGCAGAAGCAGGAACAGACCAACAGTGATGGCTGTGTCAGAGCATCTCCACAACTGAACGTCTTCATGGGTGTTTCTCCTCTGCAGTGGTTAGTTTTGACCAAAAATGGGCTCAGGGACAACATCCCAATCTCAGACCATTTGTTTATCTGTGGGAGGTGTTGGAAAAATAAATCTGATCCATGTCAGCCCCACCTCTCTACTTCCAGGTTTTCAGGAATCTGTTGCTAACATCTTGGTACAGATACTTTACCACCGCACACCTTCAGAGGTCTGGGACAGGTCTAGGCCTTAGGTTCGAGCTGTTATTTTGGGGGAAAAGGGAACCTACATAATATCAAACAGGTGCTAAAATGTTCTGCTTGATGGCTCATTGTTCTTTAGACTACATTTAGGAGGTACAGGGTTCCTACAGGGTTCCTACAAGTTGAAATTAAGACATTTTTAAGAACATTTAGAATATGATTTAATATGATTCTGTGCTTTTCTGAGTATTTTTCTAGTTTAGTTATTTTAAAATTTTTTACCAATAAACACAAAACGATCATTTGCATTTATTTGTGTCCGTCTAAAACAGCCACATGTTTCTATAATAGATTATTCCACAAATATTTTATAATAATATTTCAGATTGTGTAAAATTTTGAGGGTGTCTGAAAACTATTCCCATTGTAATAATATAATATATAATAATCAAAATAAACAGTGCTTGTCTGTCAGTGGATCATGGTTGTACAACCTGCCTGTTTATTTATTAGAAGGTTCATTGTTCCAATATGGTTTTATTGATAACTAACTAACAATAATAGTTTGGGTTCATTCACTATTCAACTTAGCTGTCTTATAATCCTTCTAAAAATAGTGTTCCATTGTAACAGAAATAGAAAAAAGTTAAATTGCTGGCCTATTTTGTATTAAGTGGTCTAGTAATTCCATCAGGACCCTTCAAAATAAATCTGGATCCACTGGGGTACTGGACGGTGCTCTGAATACATCTCCTCATCATTTGACAGGTACTAAATGTCTATTGGAAGTGTCATCCAACTAGAAAATATGGTGTAAAATATGAACACTATGTTTCTTTAATCATTGCATCCAACTTTGACTTCACTTTTATTGAAAATAAAAAAAATGGTGCCAGTGGATGTAAAGTAATCCCACCTATTCCCAGAGCAGCTTCTCTCGCCTCTGTCATTTTCAGGAAATAAATTTGTGAAGCAAAGCGGAACACTGCACTTATATAAATAAAATAATACTTGATTTTTTACTTGCAAATCCATCCCAGAGTTTTCACTTTTCATTTCAATGTACTAGACAGACTAAATGAGTATTTGAGAAGGACGGCTGAACAAAGGATTATAATAAGTAGGAAGATGCATTTATTCATCTATTCAACAATATTTAATAACCTTTCAACAAATAATCCTTTCAATTCATTTAATAACTGTTGATACATGTATTATTAGTATTAATAATAATAATAATAATAAACTTTATTTATATAGCACCTTTCATATAAAACTGTAGCCCAAAGTACTTCACATTGATTAAAAATTAAAATACAATTTTAAGGCAAGGGTGAAATTAGAAATACATTGAGATTTGATTGCACAAAATGATAAAATTACAAAAGTACAAGATAAACTGATTATATATACATTTTCTCATTTCATCATTTCATTTTCTCACCTTTCAATGTCATCAGAATGGATCCATTTGGAAGTCGAATATGAAGTAAACATGACGAAACCATCATCTTCTGCAACACTGATTCCCCAATAAAACCCACGTGGTTCAACAAACAGTGATTTTAGCTTAATTTTTATAGTGAATTAATGACAGCTTTTGCTGAAAAAGCCAGTTTTTCTTTAGTTTCTCAGTTTTGATCAAATAATCTTTGAGCTTTTATGATCATTGAAATCACTACTCAGTTAAACAATGAGAAAATGTTAGACTTTTTTATGATAAATACAAAATGTAGAGGTTAATATTACAGTAAGTGTTGATAAATCATTCAGGAAAAGTTCAACTGGAAGTCATCAAATTACTACAGACAGTAGTTATCTTAGCAGTAATACTAACATTACTAATATGTGCGGCAGCAACAGGAAGACTAGTTGCAAAGGCTTAAGTTACAGACATTTGCCTCAGTAAAAAAAAAAAAAAAAACTAAACAAAACATCAGTATGTAAAGGGCAGAGCACTGGAACTTCACTGTTTGCATTTACATCGAATCAAAAATGAAAAACATCTGTTCTCCTGCCTGGAAAACCCTTTAAGATGTGCTGAACAGAGTTACCTTCACCTCCTCAATCATTCCTATAGTCACTACATATTCTGAATGAGGTTAATGTCATTTTATGCCTTTGTAAATCAATTTGAATTGAGTTGTGTAAGTAACTTTACTTTGCCTTTCATGTCTATGTCCACAATACAGAGAGAGAGAGAGAAAGAGAGAGGAGAGAGAGAGAGAGATAGAGAGAGAGAGAGAGAGAGAGAGAGAGAGAGAGAGGAGAGAGAGATAGATAGATGGAGAGAGAGAGAGAGAGAGAGAGAGAGAGAGAGAGAGAGAGAGAGAGAGAGAGAGAGAGAGAGAGAGAGGGAGAGAGAGAGAGAGAGAGAGAGAGAGAGAGAGAGAGAGGGAGGGAGAGAGAGAGAGAGAGAGAGAGAGAGAGACAGACAGACAGACAGACAGACAGACATATAGAGACAGAGATAGATCGAGATAGAGAGATAGATTTAGACACAACTCTAAACACTAAAACAAGTTTTGTTTTGTTTTTTCACTGCACTGAGGATGAGGAGGCTGATAATTTAACCACCCCGTGGCTTGCAGAGCTGTCTCCTTCTTTTCCTTATTTGCTCTCACAAGTGTACAACACACCTTTCTATCTATCACAGAACACACTAGAGAGGCCCCCAAGTACTACTCTGCAGACAAATTGCCCAGGTCTTGTGAGGATGGAAAGAAAAGTGAAAGGTAAGTGGAATAAGAGCAAAAAAAAAAAAAGGCAGTGAAGCAAAGTCTAGAAAGAACTTCATGAGGTCTAAAACTTTTCCCTCCCTCCCTCACACTCACTCCATCTCCATCTCATCACTGCCTCCATTCACGCTCATTTAACCCCCCCCCCACACACACACACACACACACACTCCTCGCTCTCCCTCTTTATCGGAGGAACATAATCAGGGTACAGTTAGCCTGAAGCCAATCCTATTTAGATCAGCTATTTTGTAATTCCTTTTTCTGCAGCAAAAACGTCCTCTGCTTTTCCCCATAGGGACGTACACACACCTCTTTTGCTAAATTATGACATACACAGTGCGTTTCTAAGGCAGTGTCTAAACCTACCTCCTGACAAGGCCTTTGATTTAGTTTCGGCCTTGAAACTTGTGTGGTAGGTAGACATTCTGTACTGTTACTGCAGCAGATCTAATTAAACACTGTGTATATTTATTTTTCTAATCCCTGTGTTTATTTTACTGTACCACACTGAATGCATCATATATAGGGTTTTTATTCCAAACCAGAAGAATTATAGCGACCAAAACCACAAAAGCATTGATGTTATATATCTACAGACTGTTTCACTTACTGAATAAAAGTATCAATCTCAATTTACAGATTGTATCGAACCATTAAGTAAATTAATAACACTGCATTAATGATTTAAGTTCCCAGCACCTCTGTGTTCTTGGGGATACTGTGTACCTGTTCTATTTATTTTAGAAACAACTGACTTGATTAACCAACTGCACTGAACACTTTGTTTAATTTTGATCTGAAAGTATATTTTATTATGTGAAATGTTAATATGACCCATTCTACCTTACTACTTTCTACTTTTTTTTTTTTACCAGTAGTTTAATATTATTTTTAATTCAATAAAGATTTCCTTTTTAAAAAAAAAATAAAAAAATAGTATTTTTTGACATTTGACATAAACACAATGTGTCCATCCACTGTTATTGATCAAACTCCATGGGATTTATTGGTGAATCAAAGTTGCACAAGTATTTCCACGGCAACTACGGAGACTCTGAATGTCCAGATGGGTCATATCTGATGACCATGAAAAGAGGAAAAAACAGTATTTTGCACCAATTATGTATCAACATGGATTCAACTGTTTATATCAGGATATATTTCAGTCAATATTTGGGTCTTTATGGGTTAAATAGCCCAATAATCTCACTAAATTTAACTAATGTTGCGTTCCAGGCTACCTCTAACTTCTGAAAAACTAAAAATGCATTGGACGTGGTTGTCAAGCCTGTGATTTTAGACTGGTGAATTCGTACTACTGTAGATTCATGTTTTCCCAGTTATGAGTTTGACGTCACTTAGCCCATCAAACAACAATAGCGACCATGAAGGTGGTGTTTATGCAGATTGTTTATTAAAACAAGGTATTTCTCCAACATTATTTATCTGTAAATATTTTGCATAATCAGCCATTGCTCAATACTTAGCTAGTTTTCAGTCCATTGAGTGGAATAATACATTTATACCAAGTACGTATCCAAATATAACCTACAACTAATGGAACATAACAAGTAAAACAGCTTCTCTTACTTTATGTACCGTGTTTCCTCCTGTTTCCTTCAAATAAGCAAAGAACAAACACAGCTAAGATAGAAATAAGTGCGCATGTAGCTCCCACAATTCCTTGCACTCCACCAGTTGGTGTGACTTGCCTGGGACGCTACAAAATTGTGATTGTCGTAATTTATGGGTTCAGATAGGGCTGTCAAAGTTATTTTCATTCAATACAGCCCAATACGGTCTTAAGTGGGTCGAACCAGTAAAATAATCACCTATAAATAATGCCAAATCTGAAGTTTTCTCTATATTTTGGGTAAAAAATTTTAAATTATATGATGACAAGATTTGCATCTACAAAGTGATATTAAAAAAAATGGGAGTGATACTAACAACCAAGAAAGAAATCTAATTTCTTCAGAAAAAAAGTGCAATTTTAGTAATATTGTGTCTCAGATTTACACATGTACAACATTACAACTTACAGATCACAGTGGATCTATAAATAGACAAAAAAGTTAGGCTGACTATTGTTCATATTTGTTGAGGTTATTCCAATTGTTCCTTTTTTCCCAATAAAAACAGACACATTTATCAAATTTACCTGTGTGTGGCCCCATGAACTAAAATTATTTGAACATCCTTGATTGTTAATATTAGTGTAAATTTTGTATTTCATATATTCATCCTGCAGGCCAGATTGGACCCTTTGGTTGGCCAGTTTTAACACCTGTAATAGAAGATATTTTAACATTCAGAAAGCCTAATATGGTACTTAAAAGGCCTATAGTATTAACCAACGATTTGTAGGTATTGAAACAGGTAAAAATGATCCAAAGTCCGAGGCTTTGGGTTCCAGTCAGTCTGCTCGAGTCCTGTTCCTTAACACACACACACACACACACACAAACCAAACATGTGTCAAACAGTAAACACACAGTAACCATGATAGCCAGAAGGACTGTCCATCATTTGATTTGGACAAAGTGTTATTAAAACTCACTTAGCCCTGGCTGCAAGGGCTATAAGCTATGGAAAGTATGCCGTCTGCCCTGGGCTGAAAGAGTCAGCCCTGGAGACATCTGCTTCAAATCTGACCAAAAACAGCAGAGAGTGAGACATACAACTGAGTTTTCGGTTACTGTTACTAAGACAGCGTTCATCATGACAGCACACTATGTTTCATGTCATTACAAGTAGCCTCACAAATAATTTGAACATGTTTAAAATGAGCAATGTATGCAAACTATTGGTTTCCAAGGTGAGCTACTGCAACTACACTAACATCCAATGCCTGTCAGCGAAAGAAAAATGTCCATCTACTCCCTACTCAACATTTAAATCAGCTCACTTTTATTACAAGAGCTCAGCATTACATCTAGAACTCCTAAATGCTGCAGGATCACCCTCAAAAATACGACGACACAAGGATAAAATGGAGGAAATGGAAAGACACAATATTGAGATTATACTTAAAAATTTACTTTTCTATATGTGCCTCCATAAAATAGTACCCCAGGCTGGATGGATTATATATTTTATTAAATAATTAAAACAACATCTGTGACTTTTATTGTATTCTCACTAAAGCTGCAAATCCACCAGTCTTCCAGGCCATCAGGAGGCTTCACTGCTAACAGTAATTTGTAGTAACACTGGAAACACACCCACCAGGCTGTCTGTTTCGTGGTTATTAAAGAGACTGAGACCAAAAACCCACCTGATTGTTTTATATTAAACATCTGCTTTGCACAAAATAACCTACTGCTCCACCTTGTTTAGTTTGTTGTGGATATTCAAATGTGTTCTTGTTATTATGACAATAAAAGGAGGGTGTGATTCCATTTTGTACGTGTGCAAATAAAAATAGCTTTCTAACAGTTGTCTGGTAACAACAAATGACCTTGCTATTTCACAAAGCCTCTACTTCAACTTAAGCATCCACTTGGGTCTACTTAGTAACAACACAAAATGCATATTGATTGTATTTGAAAGGACAATAAATCCTATGAAATTGCTCATCTCTGGGGAGGAATATGAAATGGAAAAAAAAATGGAAATATAAACTTTTAAATAATTTATCATTTACATCAGAAGAAGAAACATACCTTAAAAATATGTTATTTTTCTTTGATTGGATACACTGATAGATCTAAGTATGGATGGATCTGAGAAATAAAAGCCTGTTTACAGTATATTCATAATGACCTATCACATATTAACTCATTAAATCATTGGCATTTAACTGCATTTGGCATCATTTAGACAAAATTTGTATCAACATCACAACATCTGAGTCAACCTTTGAGTCACTGTCTCATATAATCACTTGTCTTGATGATGGTGAAAATGTCAAAGAAAATAATCATCACTGCTATCATCACTGGTTTTACCATTGATGCTTTATTATTAATAAATGTTTTTTAGTCTTTTATACAGCTTACTTCACATATCTTCATCAGCGTCACAAAACACATTCCCCATATTTTGTTTAAGCTACTGAGGAATTGGTCTTTAAGGCTGAAAACAGACTAAGAAACAAGTTCTGTGTATGTTAAATGTTAACCCTTAATGTTAACAAGTCATTTATGCATGACTTTTTAACGAAGGATTTGTGGATTTCCTTATATGAAATGACTAAAATACTTAAAAAAAAACATTTTAGGCTACTTAGGTAATATTTTTATTGGTGATTTATGTGTGTTTTATAAAATACTTACCATGACACTTGTGTTATTTATTTATTTATTTATTACTTTTATGAAGCAATATTAGAACAGTTATTGTCCTGAGGTCAGACCTAAAATTACATCAAATGTGTGGTTACACTAATACTACTACTACTACTACTACTACTACTACTACTACTACTACTACTACTGCTACTACTACTACTACTACTACTACTACTACTACTACTACTAATAATAATAATAATAATAATAATAATAATAATAATAATAATAATAATAATAATAATAATAATAATAATACCAGGTTTAATGTCCATTCCAATAAGACTGAAGCTTCTTTCAAAGGTGTTATTTTTTAAAGCATTTTTTAACCATAATTTATAAATGACATAGTCCCATAGAGTTAACTATGACTCAAGGCAGCTTTTTTTTTTTTACAATTAGTATGTGTGATCCTTAATGGTTTTCATATCCTCTATTTTTCTAGTCATAATATTTTCCTCATACGTTTGAATGAATTAAATGTGAAATTCTGGTGACAATGTTAGGAATCATTTAACTCATACCCAATAACTCAATTATTTTCTGGTTGTTTACATATTAAAAAAAAAACCACTTTTACAGACTGTAAAAGCCCTTCAACACACTATCTGATTTAGCACAATAGCGTAATATAATTATTATTTGTGGTTCTGGCTTGCTTTCCATTCTTCTGTTCATTATGACAGATAGTAAAGTCACTCACTGTGGTAAAGGTCCGTCTGCTTCGTGGCCAAACAGTAATCACAGCCCTCACCATGAGTCACCATCAAATAATAAAGGCCTCTGCATTTAGCTAAAAAGTACCTTGAACTTTTGCTGTGGAATATCACAGTAGGTATCCTTAAATGGAGTTTAAAGTTCACTTCACACAGGAAAGACAACGGGAACATTCTCTCACTGGCTCGATGAGTCGTTGCTGTGGCGACACACTCGCAGTATAAACCTATGTTAAAGGGCACCCAGCTTTTACACTACCAAATTAACTCAAATTGCGGAGCACTCCATAACACAACCCCACTCACTTCATGTCCATGTCCACGAAAAACTTAGCTTAAAATATATAGTCTGGACAGCAACAAAGAATCCAACCCACCAAAGATTTTAGCAGCACAACAGAACACGAAAGATGAATATAAATATAAAATGACAAAGACAAAGGAGAGAATGATTTAGTCAAAAAGGCGAACAGAAGACAGCTGAAAAAGTACAGGAGGGTGGATAAGATTGTCGGGTTTTTGTCAAGTTCGCACAATAAGCAGTTAGCCTCACTGCTCATCGTGACCCACCACATCACACTCACACACAAATGTCACGCTTTCGACAAATATTATTCTGACATTTCACTCAAAAACAACAATAAAAACATGGTCACGATAACAACGAACACTAATCTGTACGAAGACAAATACTACGAGTGATAAAAGTTACTCACAAGATCTCGTCATTCTGAAATTCCAGGATGCCGTGAATATCTTCGAAGTCTTCTCCGCCGCCTCGCGCTGTTCCCTCCAATGTCTTGTACGGCAGCATGACGACACCGCGAGCTCCAGATGTTCTCAGCACCTTCACCTCCATGGTGCCGACGCTCTCACTTACATGGCATACTGGCTCCTCGAATGTAAAGATACCGGCGTGGTCGTCGTCAAAGATGGTGACAGTTGCTGTGGAGGGTAAGCCGAGACACGCCACAGTGTCCACGTGATTTGCCGATTCGCCTTCCTCTGGCTCCTCCCCTTCATTTGACAGCACCTTAACGTTGGCAAGGTGAATCAGGAAGTTCTCGTCCTCCTCGAAGATGTCGTCGTCAATGATCCCTACGCGGATCTCCTTCATGGTCTCACCGGCCTTGAACATAACCACGCCTTCTGTGAACTCGTAGTCTGAGCCTGCGTTGGCGGTGCCGTCCTCCGTCCGGTACTCCACTGACACAGTCTTGCCCAGGTCTCCCCCACGTCTCATGACATTCACTGCAACTGTGCCACAGTTTTCCAGACACTGGTAGGAGCCAGGCTCAAAAAAGATCTTGGAGACCGGGTCATTGTCACCAGCATCCGAACGGACCTCGTGCATGCTGACAGCCTTTCGTGCCTGATCAGCTGCGTGTTTCTTCAAGATGTTTCCAGCTCCTGTCATCAGCCGGGTGGCCTGGCAGCGATAGAAGGCACGGCTTTTCTGCTGCTGGCTGAGGACCTGGTAGTTGGCAAGTTCAATAAGTTGTTCCACCTTGGAAGGGAAAACATGAAGAAAGTCAAAAATGGGTTCTCTAGGATGACTACTGAAACTCTTGACATGACGCTCTAATTAAAGCACCAAAAATAAAGCATCTCACAATGAACAATGACACGCTCTCTGGACAACGTTATATGGAATTTGTCTGGTTAAAAAACAATATTATTGTTGTAATTAATTTCTAAGCAGTTGATAAGCTATGCTTCTTCTCACTCCTTTTCAAATATGTATTATATGTTGTATTTTAAGTGTGTTTGTTTTTGTATATTTCTTTCTTTTGTATTTTTGTGTTTCTTTATTTTTAAATTTTGTTTTGACATCCATCCATTCAAAATAAATCCATAAAAAAGTATAACAGTGAAGTGTCAGGCTGCTGAATTCGACATTAGAAACAGTGACATGACAGTGAGTCACACAGCGACGTCCACATCAGTGACAATTCAATCCATTGTGTCTTTTATAAAGAACATGCAACAGCTTATTCTGATTTATTCAAACACTCTAATGGTGATTTAGAACATCACAATTCTTCAACAAGCATCAGACATAATGAAAGAAACCTTTCTATTCCTCAACTGCACAATTCAGTTCTTTTTTTTACCCATCCAACTAAAACAAAAACAAACCAGATTTATTTGTGTACAGCAAAAATGTAAATATATATATATATATATATATATATATATATATATATATATATATATATATATATATATACAGTATATATGATGAATAAACGTGTGGCAGTTTTTTGAGCGAGGTTAACCGAATTGTTTTCAAAAATATATCATCCATCACAAAAAAACATATTTTACTATTGAAAGGTTAAAGGATTTCACCTTCTCTGCTACTAAAATAGCCAGAAATAGTGTTACCAGTGCATTTCCTTGTTGTACAAAATTAAAATTATTAAAATGTAGTTAGACAAAAAGAAAACTGGTCTTGTGAAGGCCTGGAATCTAAACATGAATGTCCCACTGGTCAGATCTGACGTATTTTAAAGAATATTTCAGTTATTTAAATTGCATTATTTTATGTTCCTGCATTACTTTCAGCACATAATGACAAATACTATATGTAATACAGTGATGACAAAATAAATAAATAAAATAGTAATTGCAGGACCTGCAATATATTATATATTATATTAATATGTAATACTATACTATACTATATACTATATTATATTACAGTACATTGTGCAGCTCTACGTCCTCCTGTCTCATAACTGACCTCTTTGTCAGGATGCTTCTGTTTCAGCTCCTTCAAGATCTTGGCCATGTCCCTCCTGGTCTCCTCCTCATCCAGATCTTTCTCATCCAGCTCCAAACCCAGCGGACCATCCAGGAAGTCAATACCGTGAGAGTTCAGCATCTTTCCATCCATCTCTATGTCCACCTTAGATGGGAACAACAATTGGGGCAATAATGTAATAAGTACTAATGGTGCTGAATGACTGACATCCTCAACTGGTCCTAGTAAAGGGTTTGTGCACTAAATGGCTTTACAGTGTATGACTCATTTTTATTTTTACTCTGAAGAACATTGTGTTTTTTTCTTCGTGAAAGAAAAAAATGTATTTTTTTTTAAATTTAGCAAGAAAATCTCCATTGAACACCCTCAGTTTTGTTTACAGTAATATGGCTTCAAGCTGCAGAATCCTTTCCATTAATATAGAATGTTTCAAACAGACATTACATTACTTACTGGAACATCACCTTATCTGCTTGGTTTTTGTCTCCACATTTCTATATGTGAACTATTCAATTAATTTCTTGTGGCTAACTATGAATGATTCTTTAGAAGCTGCTAATTATGGAATCTTCACTCATGAAATGCTTATGAGAACATTGGATTAAAATAAGACATGTCCCAGAAAAAATGCATTGTTTCTTTTTTTTTTTTAATTATCTTTGATGGAAATAATAAAATAAAGTCCTCTCACAGCCAACATTTCAGACATAGATAAGGTGAATAAATTAAACGCTTAATGTAAAATAACATCACCTTTGTGCTCCTGATTTACCAGAAATAGTTACCTATATACGATTTAATTACATTAAATGTTCAGAGAAATCTGTGTGTGCTTGTGTGTTAATGAGGTGAGTCCTAGTAAAACTAATGCACCCCCCCAAAAAAATATGAAAATACTTAGTTTTATAAGTATTCAAATGTAAAATATGTGAATAACCTGAAAAAAATAAGGGCAATTTTAACAATATTCTGCCTGAACTTAACGTTTGTCCATATGTTTGATTATGGATCAGGTCTATAAAAACACTAAACTCTTAATAACACCAGCAGATAATGTTTAAAATTGTGCTTAATTTTCTTTAGACATTTCAGGTTGTTCATACTATTTGTTGAAATTTTTCACATTTTATTGTTACAGCATAGTTTGAAAATTCGATTTTAGTTTTTCTACTAAACAAACATTAGAAGTTGTCATCCTTTAGACCAGGGGTCTCCAAATCCAGTCCTTGAGGGCCAGTATCCTTCCTGTTTTAGATATGTCTCTCTTCCACCACACCTGGTTCAATGACTCATCAAAAAGCTCAGGGGAAGTCTGATAATGATAATTCCAGGTGTGATGGGAGAGGGAAATATCTAAAACATGCAGGATACTGGCCCTCGAGGACTGGATTTAGACACCGCTGCTTTAGACTGAGAGAAATAAAGTTTTGTTTTTTTTAGGTTATTATGCTCTTCATTCCATGGGCCTCAGTAGAACATTTGGTGGGCCGCATTTGGCCCCTGGGCTGCATGTTTGAGACCCCTGATCTAAAGATACCTTGGAAGGTAGTGGTCGATCCCCCTCGGTCTCGATGATCATGCCACGCTGTTTGCCAGTCCGGTAGCGCTTGTACACATACTTGTAGAACAGCAGTCGGCGGTCGGCCACCCAAGCAAATACCACACAGATGGGGAAGAAGAAGAACGTGAGAAGCCCCTCCCACACATGCACGACACCAGGCGAGATCACAGACAGGATCAGGTAGAGCCAAATGTAGGCGAAGATACTCCAGGTGGCGGTGACGAAGAAGACGCGGAGGTGCTTGACTTTCCTCGTCTCGCCATCGGGTACAACGTACACACAAAGCCCGATGATGACGAACATGTTGAATGCTGCCGAACCTACAATGGTAGAGGGTCCCAGGGTGCCGGCGTGGAACCCGTGACCCACAATTTCTATGACAGACAGCAGGATCTCAGGAGCAGACGAGCCTAGAGCCATGAGCGTGAGGTTAGAGACGGTCTCATTCCAAATCCGGACGGTGGTGGTGGTGGTTTCTCCATTGGGTTTCTTTATGGTAATCTCTTTTTCCTGTGATGTTATGACTTCTATTGACGCCATGAAACGGTCGGCGATGATTGACACCCCCAGGAACATGTAGACAAGAGCTACGAAGTAAACCGTTGCCCGGGCAACCTTGTCACCAAATGATGGATTTTGGGGTTCCCAAATAGGAAGGATCACCCCCTTTGAGCACTCCTCAGCCTTGCTACATTCGGTGCTATTGGTGGAAACAGCTGAAACTGAACCATCCAAGCTTGGCTCAGGGGGAGCACCACCCAGAGAAGGATCAATCTTGAGGAGGAGAATCACGGTGACGACTGCTAACCTCAAAGCAGGGGACACGAGGGAGGACTGAGCCCAGCGGCCCATGGTGACTTTCAGTCCGGGACGATATTAATGTTGAACCTTTAAAGACAGAACAAGAGAATATATTTAAGTGTTTTATCTAAATCATTACAAGATAAGATAATACAACATTGTCTCAGAGTAGTTCATAAGATTGATTCTTATCATCTGGAGTGGGACAGTATGCGTGAGGTTATAGCAAGTCTACAGGCAGCTTTTAATACACTGCTCTTTTTTTCTTACAGGGAGGTGCAGAAATTAACAAAATACCCAATAAGACCAGTTCAAGTCTTGACCTTTCCCAAGCTGTCCAGGCTTATGAGTAAAGGAGTTGATCAAAAAGCAACTTCCCAAAAAACTGGAAAAATAAACAGACTGGTTGAGTTTGAGGCATGAGAAAGTCTGACCACCACAAACATAAAAGCACATGCTTTAGGTAAGTTGTTTTCTTAGCAGTTTACTGGGAACATATTCAAATGTCCATGAAATCTTAGATATGTTTCCCTGTCACTGCTTCTGAAAACCACATTACCCAGCGCTTTCTTGTTACTTCCATATCCAACTGTGCTCATACTCTTGTCAACAAAGGCACATTTGTAAATTAAAGTTTACCATATGAGAAGTGACAATAGGAATAAATAGATATGTACAAATTAGTGGACACAATTAGAAAATGTCAGACTAGTGCCAGGTATAGAAATGCAGTTATTACAATTCTACATGACAGCTTTAGAGGGGACACAAAAATGTATTAAGCTACGACAATAAATCAATGCTGCACTTAAAATATAACTGCAATCACACCAGACACAAGCAAAACAGCTGAGAATGCATTTTAATAAAATAAAGCATTGACATCTCATTTTGTATACAGTATGCTAGGCTAATTTTATGCTGCTGGGTAAATGTCCATGGGGAAATATCCATATATCAAAATAATTTAGAGTTTCACTGTAGATGCGATGACAACTGGTAATTTTTATGTAATTAAACTCAGAGTTATATGTGGGTGTTATGATTATGTGTATTAGTGTTGATACGTGCATGTAGAAGAGGTGATCTCAGTGGGTGAATTCCTGTTTTTACCACTACCACACATACATTCACACAAATCCTCCCTTGTGGTTTAAGGGATAAAGAAAATACGCTACACGTCTAATGCAGTTGCACACACAACAGTAGAGCAAGCCAACAGTGTTTCATTATGTGCACTCATGTACTCTCTGTAGATTTAAAACTACCAGAAACACACACAATGAGAGACACCCATGTATTTGATCTAGTGTGGTATGGTGTGCATTAGCAGGAAAAGTTGAAAGACACCCAAACTTTGTTGAGTTACACAATTTAAAACAGTTTTTTTTTTAATCAGCTCAAGTAAAGTAGGAAAGTACAGTAATAGAGCTGTGTTAGAAATCTGTGACTGGGGATTGCAAAAGTCTTGACCAATACTGTTACCAATGTTACTTTATTTTTATTATGTGTTTTTTTTCCCACCTCAACAAGGAAATCTGCATTTTTACCCTCGCCCCTGAAGGGGAGGAAAGGAGTAGTGTTACCTCCACGAAGGAGGTTATGTTTTACTGTGTGTTTGTTTGTCTGTCTGATTGCCAGCAAGAGGACTCAAAAAATTATGGACAGATTCTGATGACCTTATCAGGGTGTGTTGGGAGTGTCACAAGGAACAAATGATTACATTTTGGTGGTGATCTGGAAGAGATCCTGGATTGTGGATCACTTTTCATTGTATTCTCCATTTACAGTTATGTAGAATTTCAAAGTGATCCACAATCCAGAATCTGTTCCAGATCACCAACAAAATGTAATCACTTTTTTCCCTGTGACACTCCCAACATATCCTGAAAAGTTCATCAAAATCTCTCCATAAGGTCTTACCACCCCCCCACCCCCCCTCACCACCAAAATCTAATCATTTCCAGATCTCCCCATTACCAAGATCTGTCCATAAGTTCTTGAGTTATCTTTCTAACAGACATACAAACAAACTCTGGCAAAAACATAACCTTCTTGGCAGACCTCTCTTTATTCAAAGGGGGGGTGGGGGGGCTGCCTTGGTGGAGGTTTGCACATTATTCTTATTCTTATTCTTGTTACTATTATTATTATTATTATTATTATTATTATTATTATTATTATTATTATTATTCACAAAATGTATGACCTTTACCTTAAAGCAGGGTTATTGACATATTGTGTTAAATCTGATAATATCTTGAGCTTCATATTTAACATTAGATCTAACATGTAAAATTTGGCCGTTGTGCAACGTCCGTTGTTTTTCTTTCCATTTGTTTGTCCATTTGCTGGTCAGCAACTTTAAACAAAAAGTACTGCACCAATTTCTATTAAATTTTCAGAAAACATGCAAGGTGATCCAGAATAGAACCCATTACATTTTGGTGAATGTAGGTCAAAGATCAAGATGTTCAGCCCTGAGATGAACTGGCGACTCATACAGGGTGTACCCCACCTTCGCCCATTGTAGCTGGATTAGGCCCCCAGTGACCCCAGTGACTCCAATGAGAATAAAGCGGGTTCAGACGACAAATCGAGTAGGTCAAACATCACGGTCACTAAAATGTGCTTTCACAATGATAGCAATAGAGAAAAGCCTTTTCTTTCCTGTATACTCACTTTTACATTTGGTTTATTTTTGTTCTTACTGTTCATGTGCATTGGCGTCAGAAACTTGAAGGACAAATTCTCTATGTCAAAGGTCAAGGTCACAATGAAGGTTAATATAGAATTTTGGATAGAACTTTTCAACTATTCACCTTAGAGACTTCAACTGATCACCAAAACACTGGTCTTTCAATTCTACATCCTGTGTGTATAGATGTTGATGTATTGTTGACCCAAGAGGTCCTGCGATGAACTGGTGACTCACGTTGTAGCTAGATTAGACATCCATAGACCCCCGCTACCCTTATGAGGATAAAGCGGGTTCAGACTGTGGTATAGTGTGATTTAAGGTGCCCATTTAGACACCACAGATGCATATGCTTCCATGCGTTACATCAGATTATTAAACTATTTAACATAAAAATATTACAACACATTACAGATTTCCCTCATATGTGCTGTTGTCTCCTACGGTGTGTTTCATTGTTTGTTGTTCATTTGTCAAGGATGCATTTACATGTAATTAGTGGCAATAATTGACACAGTTTCCTCTCCAGTTCAAACATCTAACAGTGTTACAAATGATGAAAGCAAAGCAGAAACACAATAAGGGTGGCGTGCCATGACCTCATCTATTCACTTGTAATAATTGTGTTGATCAGGGATCAATTACAAGAGCCAAAACTTAAACAAAGATCCACTGAGGACATTCTTCAAATAAGTTCCTTTCATATTTCTGCACGCCAGCATCCATTTCCCAATAATTCACTCGTACACTTCGTACATGGGGCGACAGCAGATTTTCCTAAATGCCAATAGTTAGATCTAATGCTGCTTTTCTTCACGCCACTATTTTTCATAACACAAAACTCATTTTGCAGATGAAGCTGTAAATCTGGTACCAATATGAATCACATTTTCTCCCATATTACAGGCTGCAAGTGTTAAAAGCCTCAGGGTCCTGACACTATTTCAAGCTAAATGAACAACACAGATTCCATTTCCTCTAGGGATGTAATCAATGTGTAAATGTTCACTGAAGACATTACATACTGTGTGTAATATATTACCTGAGTGCTGTACCAACCCGGCTATGCCCCATAACCCTTTTACTATCCTTTTCTCCATTTTGACAAAGTCACTCATTACACACATTGCACAGAAAGCAGCTCCTTAATGCATAAATAGTTAACAAATGATGTAGTGAATGTAAATATTAAACTATACTCCGACAGACTTTCAACTCTGCTTTTATCCTGTGTGCCCTTGTCCTTGGTGAGCACAGCTGTGTGTTCAAAAGCCTTCTACTCAGACATTTCAAGAATCAATTTCAAACTAAATTACATATCTATTTAATTAAATGTCATTTCAGTAAAGTCATAACCAAACATTTTGTTCCCAGCTAATGTAATCCAGAAACTGCTTGCCGTCTCTGGCTCACATGTGTGGTCACATAAGGCTTTGTGTGCCATTTCTAAGCAATCAATAATTCAGTGTGCTTTGGGATTTGGTTGTTTTCACTTAAGGATGTCATTTTCCTCACAGGGTGATGGCTAAAGAGCATGGCTCTAGTACTAGTTCTTGACCTATTTCAACACAAGCTCATTTTTAATGTGACATTAACTGTCCAAAAATGTTAAAAATCAAACTGCAGTAACAGCAGAATAATTATAACTACATTCATGTCCTTGGAAGTAATGGCTACGGGTGTAGCCAAATCCAAATCCCCCCAATCCTTAATGATGTCATGACCTGGGGATGCCTCAGGTCATGACCTTTCATTTGCACTTGATTTGAAGTAAATCAAACACATAGTTCCAGATATATGAACAAGTGTTTAGTGATTTTAAACTTTTGAGCACATTCTTGTGGGAAATCTAGAAATGGTAAATCATCCAAAATCTAATTAGTTCTTCCCCTCCATGGTATTCACTGATATGGAAAACATGCCATTTCTAAACCTAATATTTTTCAAGTTATCGCATTAATGTGAAGGATAACCATCGGCAACATTTGGACCAAAAATATAATATCCTCGTAACTCTGTTCAGGGATATAATTGCATTAAAATGAATTAAGGACGAAATGGTACAAGTTATCCGTGGTTCAGTCCATGTTGGGGTTCTTTAGTCATAGTTTACTGTACAGCTCGGCTGGAGCCCAGGTGTGCACTGAAAAATAACTGGGAGCCGATGGAGGTTAAGGTTAAGGTTAATTTATTTTCACTTTATGTATGTAAATAGGTTTGTCTGTTTCTAACATCACACGTCACTGCCTTCATACTTCCATCTTGTACATTGGAATGAGTGTTTCTCAATAAATCCACCAGAGGGCACGACTCTTAATCAGCATAATGGCCGAATACGAATACAATAAAAAAGTCAATAATAATAATAATAATAATAATAATAATAATAATAATAATAATAGCAATAACAATAATAATATAATAATAATAATAAACATGGCTATAACAGGGGAGGTTTTACTTATGTGCCTTCAACCTTAACCTTAGGGTCCAACAATAGATCACATTCATTCAATAAATCAAGACTTTGGTTTCGCAATAATAAATCGCAAAATCGACATTATTCATCAAGAGGCTTTTTTAACAATTCTACATGTATCTGTTGCTACTCATAATATAGTAATTACAAATGTTCTGTTCCAGTTAAATATAGAATATAGTTTTATTATACAAAGAATAGTTTTGTCTAATCTCAAGCCCACTTGACCAAAAATCTTCTGTAACACTGACAAAAAAATTAAATAAAAAGAGAGTTCATGTTTAGCTGTCATTGCTCAGCTCTATTTAAAACTGTTACAGAATAAAACATTTTTGACCCATGTACATTTGAGCTCATGTTATGTGATAAAGCAATGTGGTATGTACAGTAGCAAAGCCTCGACTCAAGGCTAAATCCTTTTTGGATTGATGGAATTATTTATCTTAACACAGATGGGCTGATTGATAAAATTCTAAGATCATTGCTCAAATTCACATCGAACTCAAGAAAAAAAATAAAAAATCAATAGTTCCTGCCATTGTATAATTTCAGAAAATCGTAAACAATGACTACATCTCATCCAATCCACTTTCTCATGCCACGTGTATGTGTGTGTACTGACCTTTCATTCATCCATTTGTTCTATACCTCACAGCCCCACCCTCCTACATTTACTTTACATCCTTCCACCGTTGTCAGTGTAACAACAACAGGGCAGGGAGTCAACCCTCTACAAGACATGCCCTCTTTCTGAGAATTACTCTTTACTAGAGATGCTCAACACCTGGCATCCATCTTCTATCCATCCATGCATTCAGCCCCCTTCATGTCTGCATCTCAATTCCCCCTAGCCCCTCTAATCCTGTACCCTTGACCTCTCTAACCCACCCTCCATCCCTCTTATTCTATCCACGTCCACATCCCAGTCAACCTGTCATTTCATAAGCTCCTTCTCATCTGTTACTGTTTGGTTTTGTTGCAATGTTACGTAACAATGGGAGTAAAAAGGGTGGTCACAGTATCAATTTATGGGCATCTTATCTACAGGGGGAACACCTCAATTCACCTGAAGAAAGGTGCACAAAGACCTATTCTCTTGAAAGACACTGTTTCAATCTGCAGAAAACTCACTTTCCTTCCATCTCTGCAGACACAAATTCTGATTAAACACCTGCTGTATAGCTTTACACTTTATCAGGAAATTATACTGTGAATGATTTAAGATAATTACCCATTTTGCTTGTACTAATGTCAAATCATTTCCTATGGGACTGACTGCTAGTTTGATATAGATGGAAATAAGGAAAGAAAAATGATTTTCACACAGTACTCACACTATGTTTATGAGTGTACTGTGAAATGTAGACACAGAAGTGGCTACTACTATTTCGGATTTTGTAATTGAAATATATGGTTTCAAAAACTCACTCCGTGACTTTTTCCTACTGTTATGACCCCAAAACTTGGCTCATCTTCAAAAGGAACACAGCATCAGACAAGCAACATAGTGCACACACACAAATACACCAACTCCCCAGAGGGAAAAACAAGAGCCCAGTACAGTTACGAAGCAAACTAAATCCATGTGCTCCAGTCAGCCAGCTGTTCCATATCTGCCCCAATACTGTCACTCCTCTAGAGCTTTAAAGGCACCCAAAGGTGTCAAAAAAACAGCTGATTGGACCAATAGACAAGAGAGGAAATAAGAGACTAAATAACTGCATAGGGCATGGAATCACTCTCTCTAAACCACTAACATTACATCATGCTGGAAAATTATCATCATTACATGTGATATGGTGGTAAAATAATTTCAAGGCGGGTAAATGCTGACCATGAGCATTGCAATGACAAGAGCCGCAGGACTTAAACATGTGTTGCAGGGGGAAAATGAAGAAATACCTCAGCACTCTGCTCCGATGAGCAGGACGCCCAAGATGCATTTTCCTCTCTACGGGTCAGGAGGCAATGATGAAAAATTTAAAGCAGTGAGTAAAGCAAAGACAAAGAAATGTGGAGAAGTAAGTAGGGTGGTTAACTGGTGCAGTATAGAGAAAGAGTGATGAAAGGAAGAAGAGATAAGTGAGGGAGGACGATGACAGTAATTCTGATGACGTAGAAGATGGAATATGTGTGTTTATATGAATATAGACGAAGCAAATAAGTAAGACCCTTCCACTGGGTAATTACTGCACTGAGTTTTACTCTATGGTTCAGTTGCAACAAGTTATTTAACCTTCACTGATGCAGTGAATAGTCTTTAATTTCTTATACAACCATGTCATATGACATATCTTATGGCCGTGGACAAGATGGTGCTCTGGTCCAGAAGGGTTTAATTATTGATCTGCATCAACCAAACACACAATAGACACAATAATGTAAGACTGTCCAATATATTATTATAACCTAGAAGGATAGTTGAGGAATAACTGGTCATAAAAAAAAAAGATGAAATAAAAGATCTTTTGTTTTGTGGAATCAAAACATTTAGATTTACAATTGTTTTGTTGAAACTGTTGTAGATGTTGAATAAAAATGTTAATGTGCATATATATATATATATATATATATATATATATATATATATATATATTCAGATTTTTCAGATTCAGATTTTTGGATTCTGTATTTTAGGAGAGTTTTTCAATATATTTTGGATTTTTCTGCGTTTTTCATGTGATGTTTTTTTTTTCCTGCCATTATTAGTGTTTCTTTCTTTTGGTATATTTTGTGGAAATGTGAGTGCAAAACCCCCCAGACAGAACAGTTGACCAAATATAAAATAGTTCACACACTCTGTAAGATGGAGTTTCCTTTTCACCAAAGTACTTCCATTTTAAAATACCACAAACATACATTAGACAGGGATTCTGCTAACACTAAAGTCTAAAAGATTGCTCAGCTTGCAACAAGAACATTAAATGCATATATATTCCCTTTTTTTCTTGGGTGTGTTTGTTCATGGAAAATTAAATACAAATAATATAGATTAAAAATGTATATTTCATCATCATTAATCAAAATTAATCAAAAGTAAACCTGTGATTAATCTGATTAATAATCATAATCATTGGACAGCTCTAATATATATGTATTTACTTTCATTTCTATACACACAACATGAGAAGAATATAAAGGAAATAAGGGATTCAGACTAAATAGCTGCATAGCCTTTGAAAAACCACTCATCAGTCAGACCAATGGGGAAAAACGCATTTATGCGTTAGAACATAAAGAATGGACTGTGTTTGAATAGAAAAAGGTCATGTGGTCTGATGAGTCTAAGTTGACCTGTTCCAGAGTGAATGGAGTGAGACAGGTGATGTGATCATTTCTGTTACTTCCCTTATTTATCCCCCTAGACTTGGCAAGTTAAGGTAGGCCTATCTTTTTGCTCAAACCCTTCTGCAGTGCTAACTGCAAGCCTCTTTATGGTCGAGGGATTATGTGCGCGGGTGGCAGCGTATTGCATCATGTGACCACCGCAGACCCCTTGCGGGACTATGGCAAGCCAAAGTGTTTACATAGCCACGCGTTATCTTTATTATATCACGCGTTACAGAACGCGTTACAGAACGCGTTACAGAACGCGTTACAGAACGCGTGCCATTGTGCGTGCCAGTGCGCGTGGTAGAACGCGTTCTGTAACGCGTGATGTAATAAAGACAACGCGTGGCTATCTGAACACTTTGGCTTGCCATATGGGACTAGCAGCGCGCACGTCAAAAATTATAGGCTGACATGCTCACGGTGGCCTCCGTGGTGGTAACGTGATACAATGCGCTACCGCCTGGCTGCCGACCACGCGCATAAACGTTCGACTATATCGAGGCCTTTAAAAGCAAAGTTGCATCGGATGGTCGCAATCACAGACCTATAGAAATAGTGTATAGGTCTGTGGTCGCACTGGCGTCATCCCGTGTGCTGTCAGAGGCAGCTGGAGAAAAAAAGAGACTTTAACTTACAAGCCGGCATTACGGCTGTGCCAGAGCTGACTGCGTTGATGCCTGTTTAGAATTCTTAACGTTACCCACCACAAAATGCGGCGACGCGCCATAAAAACAAAAATTTATTTTCCAGCAACTTAGTATCTAATTAGATACCAAGGGTCAATATCGATTTAGTATCTAAAATCGATTTTTTTGACAACCCTACCATCTGGTATCACGATACCATCTGAGACCCTTCCACAACCAATCTATTTTCAAAGGAGGGTCCTTATCTAAAATCCTTGCATGTGATTAGATGAAGAATCTGTCCGTCATCTTGACTGATGCTTCAATCACTCACATTGAACTCAAGCAGTGACTCGGAGCGACAGCATTAGAAGAACCATACTGCAGCAGACCATCAACACAAACACCACAGTATGGCTGCACCTAAACGCACCTCTGCGTTGTCTGTAAATGACCATTGTCGTATTTGCAGTGAAAATCTGAGGATAAAAGACAACATCGGTAACAGCCAGTGGATATTCCTTGAACTTCCCTATGGAAAACAGGTAGACCAGCGGCTTGTAGAACTTGCTCTTAACTTGTCAGATGTTTCAGAAAAATCCTCTGGTATATGTCTGAAATGCCTTCGCTTGGTAGGAGACACCAGAGGACTGTGGACACTATAAGGGAATGACAAAAAGCTGAACAGGAACGAGTGCTGAAGACCAGTCATGGGAAGTCCCACCCGGTGACACTGATTGGCTCCTTTGTTTTTCAGAAAGCCTGAACCCTCATGATACTCAGATGGTTGCGTGAGCCTAGTGTAGTTTGGCGAAACGCAGCCAGATGAAGTGAGTCAGGTTACCAACCCCCCACCATCAGTACAAGATCTTGACCGAAACTTTATTCCACTATGGACAGAAATAAATACTATGACATTGCATAAGTTAATCCACACAATGTCACTGTAAATGTACACTGTAATCTAAGATAGAAATGCACTAAACTGCACTAAACAAGATTAAATGTCCACATTAACATCATTAAACCTGTTCTACTTTTTTGTATGACCCGTTTAGCGACTTGTACAACCAACATGTTTGGTATTATTATTATATCCCCAAATGGATATTCTGTTTTTGGTCTGAAAACTGCTGCCAGATATCTTTCATAAGTATTATAAATATTTCGTTTAGAAATTCATATTTTCCATATCAATTTATATCACATTAATATTCACAAGGGGGCACTCAAAAGTTTAAAATCACTAATACACACAGTTTTGTTCATATATTTGGAACTATTTATCTGATTGACCTCAAATCAAGTGCAAATGAAAGGTCATGACCCGGGAATGCCTCACATCATAATACCATGAAGGATTGGGGGTGTTTGGGGACACAGCTCGAGCCACGACTTCTGATGACATAAGCCTACAGTAGTTATTCTAATAAATTACCACTTTAATATTTTCAGTTCTCTTTTACTACTGGGTCCCACTGTTCGTCTGCATGTTTGGGTGATGGATAAAGAGTCCAAAACACTATGTTAATAGAATAAGAGCTACATGTTTTAGTCCAAAATCATGCTAAATATAGAAAGGCTGACAACTCACAGAGCAGGTTATTGCTTATTTTTGATATGACACAGATAAAGCTAAAGCAAGACAATGGCCTGCACCCTGTCCTAACTAGACTGTGCAGCCCTCATAACCTACTTCTTATTGAGAATATAAAAATGTACAAAAACATACCATTGTCCTTATTATTCTGGTGCCATCCAAAAATAATATGAGTGTTTAGCAGTGAAATGCTATTTATGAATTCATGATAGTCTGACTTTATTTCCCTTAATCTGGGCCAATGTGAATTAAATAGACATGCTTCAATTCTCATATAATGCTCTTAAACATTATATACATTGCAAGTCTGCTCCAAACATGTAACCTTGTTTGAATTCATCTATATTTTATCACAGACCCTGTAGTTATAGAGGAGTGGGGGTTTGTTTTTCTGTGCATGATCTTATATGTCTATATGTACTGCATGCTTTACAGTAGATCACTCCAGATATAACAGATTACATACAGAATCTCATAGGTTTTGCACAGATAGGTATGGCTATGTGAGACTAATTTATATGCGCATTATAATTGGTAAATGTATTTTTCTTTCTATATGTTGGTATGCTGTTAAATTATTTGCAGCGAACGGACTAAACAAAAAAAATCTATAAGATACAAAATGAGAATAGAAAAAAGAAGCCTTTCTCTCATTCCAAACAAATTCCTACTGGATATAACGCTATTTTTTTCTGATTATTTTAAATAGATTTTATTGGTGATGACACATATAATACAAGTTGTTTTAATAAGAAGAAAAAAAAAAACCGCATTCACAAATTCATGTTGTAGCAGCCATATGTTTCCTTCTAATGCATATAATCCAATTACTATCTAATGGATGCTTGTGTCAAACCCTCGCTTTATAACACTTTTACTCAAGTCCACCCAAATTTACACTCCTGCAGTATGTAGTACGCAGCACCTTCAACCAAACTGACCTTATGTGACAACATGACAGCAGTAGGGATTTTCTTTCACACTGCAGTGCTAAACATGGCTGTCACATTAGAGCAGCTGTTCTCCACAGCGGAAAAGAAGAATCAACACGGAGAGTCAAGGCCAATGTGAACAACAGAGATCATTTTTAGACATCCGTATTAAACTCAACATTAGTTCATTTGTGTTTCAACATGCTAGAACACCTACAGTACGTATTAACCTGGTGCCTTATATTTGACAGTGGGTCATACATCAATACATAATATGCATAATTTAATGGACATATGATGGATAGTGAGTTCAGTGAACCCAGCAATCTGAATATTGATTTATTATTGATTAACTTTTTTTCCATGTGACATGAATGAGAAGATTTTTATTTTAATACATATTGAACTGTATACCGATAGGTTGTATTGTATCATCTATCGGTAAGTGAACAGTAGGGCATTGGAAATAAAGAGTGGGCAAGATGGGTTCAAATGATAGGATGCATTGAAAGACTTGCCTGTAAATATTTTAAATGACGAGTTGGAAATGCAAATTTGTAACACTTGCAGTCTTTCAGTATCAGTATATTCGGTTTCATTAAGTCATACAGTCAAAACTGTTCTTTACATATACTGGAAGCTCCTCGCTCATCTGATAATGTATTTCCCCTTTTCCCAAATGTATCATCGAAACCCAAAATGGGTTGTGGAGCTGTGTTCAGTGGATCACAATCTGTAAAATGTAGAACAATAATATGATATATGGAGTACAACAGAGGAACAGTGTTTTCTGACAGAGTTTATAAAGGCTGACCTCACCAAAATAATGTCAAATGTAGAGGTGAGAACTTGGTTGATGATGAAAACAACATAAAATAAAAATCATGTTAAAATATGCAACAAGAAGAAAATGAGCTAAATATTGCAACAAAATGGAAATGATCTAAAACAAAAATTGTCAAAAACAACATAAAAAAATGCAACAAACATGATCCACAAGTGAAACCAAATGCAAAAAGCCTGCATTTCAGAGTTACTTTAATAGTGAAAGTTTTGGTAAGTAGATGGTAACGACAAATCAGGACATTGGACTGGTTTACATGACTTTTTTTAAATTCCTGTTTAATTCAGAATAAAGGTTAATTCCTCTTTAAGATAAACATCTAATTCCAGTTGAAAATTACTATTCTGAATTAAACTTATTTCTGAATAAAGTCACTGGTTTATTCCACTCAATTCTGATTTTGTTCATCCCTCTGACATGGAAACAGTTAATTCCTCTTTAAAATTATTCCTGTCATTCTGTCCATGTTCCTGGTCTTATCGCGATGGCACACATATTTTTCCGCCATTAGTGTAGGAATACTTTCCAAGAAGGCTGCCCCAAGCAAGCATTGGCCTCAGGTTGAAGTGAGGTATTCTGAACGTCTTCTTCAGACTATCAAAATTAATTAGTATGTTCATTCAGTCAAGCTGCTGCTTCATAATTATTACAAAATAAATGCAAAAATCGCATGTACTATCTGGTCTTCCATCTTGCTAGTTGAAACGAAAGCAAAACAGGAACTGGATGCAATTGTTTTCTTCTGGTAGACATCCAGATGTTAAGCTGTCCAATCAGAACCCTCGAAAAACCCAATTCACTAAAGCAGAGTATACCTATTGCCCATGGAAACCTTTATTTGGCAAAATTGGCATTAACATTTCCATGTAAACACAAACTAATTGCTTTAATTCCAAATTATTTTATTCAAAACAAATAATTCCGAATTAAAAAAACATCATGTAAATGAAGCCATTGTAGCAGTGAGAAGCTGTTATAGTACATAGAGAATAACAGGTTCACTATGGCTGATGTGATGTGACATGGGGTCTTCACAACTCAACTGGATGATACCTCAATTCACAGTGTGAAAGCTCAGAAAACTAACCATGTTCCATCAAAAATAAAACACTGTTGTTGTTGTTGTTTTCTTTCGTTGGATATTATTTCTATTGCATGTGAAATTACTGATGACAACAGTTCAAAAAAATTATGTGTGAATTAATCAATCTGTCCCAAGTGGATATCTTATATTATAATATAAGATATATATTATAATGTATAAAATCTGAATGGTTTATTTTCCATTTCTTCCATTTTTGCTAAATTCCAGTTAATAGAAGCACACTGTGGGTTGTCCTTACCATGAGCTAACAATGTTTACTGTAAACCAATAGAAAGGGGGCTCTATTGGAGGATTAAGCAGATGGATATCAGTGTGCATGTGAGAACATAAGATATCAATGAGGAAATGTATAGTTGGATAAGGACAAGGAGTTCATATTAACAGAAATAAATGCATTTTATATGTGTAGACTGTTTTGAGTTTGTTTGTTTTTTTGTAACTGAGATCTGAGTCCAATAATAAAGAATCATTGAATCCTCTATCATTATTGGTAGAGATGCTTTTTTCATACTGTGGATAAGTCAGGCCTGTTTCACCTCATACACATTAGAAACATTCTTTTTCCATAAACCTGAACCTCCTCCCCCTTTTGGCCATGGTGAAACCTAACACACCACAAACCATATACAGCCCATATACTATAGTGTGCTACAGTGGGTACTTGAACCGCAACCTCTTCTTTAGCCTCTTAGAACAAACCCAGCAGTTGTTTTAATGTAGCAGTCACTTCTGGAAAACAGTGGCTATGTGTGTGTGTCTATGCATGTGTTTGTGTGTCTGTAGTAAATCCCACCCTTTCAAGCATGCCTTTAGGCTGCAAATAAACCACTCAAAGCAGCAACATCACACTGATAAAAAAAAAAACACTTATAGTCTGCAGCAAATAGCCTATTCTATTACTGCACAATGTGAAGCCGCACTTCTGTGTGGTTTTAGGTATTCTAAATAAATACTATCCATAGTTGATGAGCCACAGTCTATGCCTGTAAAGCCCCGAGTGAAGTCAACTGGAAAAGAATTGCCTCCAATGGCTTTATGGTACCTGCCTGCTGTGCTGTGCGCTGGAGACAAAATAAGGCGTTTGTGGTGACACATCAGAAGAATGAAACACCAGTGGAAGTCATTTCATGTCAAATATGTGCCTGGAATACACAATACCAAATAATAAAGTCTTATGTGTGTAGTCTTGCAAGTGATCGATCAATAGTATGGGGGGGGGGTCCTCATTAGATTAAAATATTAAGCCTGATCATGTGCGTTTTTCTTTAGAGGATAACCTACTTATGTTCCAAACCAACCAAGTCCACCCCTGGCTCTTATTTCTGACCATCCTGCTTTGCGCTGATGTGCACATTTGGCTCCATCAGCTCCAAATGGCATCTGGCGAACGCACTGGTTTTGCGCAAATGATATTTAATGGGGGACCTGCAGAACTGCGTAAATCTGTCTCCCTGTGCTCTTTTACGCGTAAAATCATCCCTGTTAGTATTTCCATGTCTAAGGGGAAATTTAGCCCTGGACCGCACATGATCACCCCCCCCCCTCCTCCTCCTCCTCCTCCTCAACTTCCAGTGAAAGCCTATAAAAAGGTACCAGCATGGTTATCTGGACGTGCTCTGCATCCGTAATTATTATTCCTCTAGTAATCTGGGAGACAGGCGGATGGACATGGAAAGAAGGGCAGGGAGTCAGTCAAGAAGAGAGAGGGGGGGGGGGACCCATCCTCTGGAGCAAACAGAAGCAAGAGTCCGGAGTCTATGCTGCTTACTTATTACACTTAAAACAAATCCTGTAAAAAAAATATATGTATATATAATTAATAATACTAATAATCAAAGCGCCATCTCCCCATGCATTGTAATGCGCACAGCATGCAGCACCTCAGTGGTTGGAAAGCAGTATATGTAAAGCATGCTGAGGATGAGGAGAGGACAGAGCCTATCATCCACACATCAGAAGCTGCTTTTCCAGTCCGGACTACACGAGGTGACACTGTCCCTTTTTTTTCTCTCTCTCTCTCTATTCCCATCCTAATAAACCTGTTTTTACCAAACAATGAAACACATGATACAGTTCTTTAAACGCACCACTAACCCTTATGGAAAAACATGTATAAAAAAAAAAAAACTGTCTTACCTTTTTTTTTTTTTTTTTTTTTCAGCCTCCACAAATCCGGAGAAGACCAGTCAGTAGTAAAAATCAGCACAGGCTTCACTAGTTACTGTAGTAGAAGGAGTAGTAGGAGTGGTAGTAGTTGTAGTGGAGGTAAACCAGGAGTGGGGAATGGTAATGGAGACGCAGGGACCTCTTATACGCCGGCCAAGGCGGTGGATCCACCGACCGAGACGCACAAAAGGAGGGGAGAGTCCGGATTCCCATGCACTGGCAGTTTTTGATTTGTTGCTGTTGTTTGTTGCTGGTGTATCAGACTACTCCTAGTTTCCATTCAGTGCGACCTGTATGATCAAATGACCGGAGCAGCTTCATCAGCAAACCCGCATTTGTTGGGACGAGGCGCGCAGCTGAACGGACTTCTTCCTCATTCTTCCCTCCCCGTTTCCCCTCTCACTCCCTGCAAGCGAGAAAGTGTGTGGACTAGAGCGAGAGTATACGAGAGAGAGAGAGAGAGAGAGAGAGAGAGAGAGAGAGAGAGAGAGAGAGAGAGAGAGAGAGAGAGAGAGAGAGAGAGAGAGAGCAGATCTCATTCTCCAGTTTCCTCACACACCGACTCAGGATCAGCTCGTCCTCCTCCTCTTCCACTTCTCCCCCTTTCAGCTGTGTGTGTCTACTTCTGTGTTCATATAATCTGCTTTTGTGGTTGCCTTACCCCCTCCTTTTTTTATACCAGGGGTGTCAAACTTCAAACCAGTAAAACAAACAAACTATAAATCTGTGTTTTTCAAACTTGGGGTTGAATGGGGGTCACCTGAAATTTCTAGTAATTTATTGAATAATAATAATAATAATAATAATAATAATAATAATAATAATAATAATAATAATAATAATAATAATAATAATAATAATATGGTGAGTTAACAGAGATAATAAATTACAAAATAACTGTGGTACTCTTTATCCAGTGGTATAATCCAGGGTAGACCTGGGCTTTGACTTTTACATTAAAATCATATTCAAAGTTCGTTTGTTAATTAATATTCAAGTATTTTTTTAAATAATATTTTGACCATTAAATTCCTCCAGTGAAACCTGTATTGGCATCAAACTTAGGTTGTATATGTTCCATCCACTAGATGGCAGTGTATCAGTTAATGTCATTAGACTAGGCACAGAAAGGGTTAAGTATTAATGTGTATTAAAAGTATTTCTAAGCAAATATTCAGTGTTGTAGAAAACATGCAATTTTTACAAAGTTTGTTTGGCTTACTTTAAACTTCAACAAAGAGTGGTTTACATTTCATCGTCTTATTCCGAAGAGAATATTTAGCAGCACAATGAAAAGTTAAATGTAGGTTAAAAGGATTTGGCACACCTAGTGTTGACCTGGATGAGAGAGAGAGAGTGAGAGTGAGAGAGCAAGAGAGAGAGAGAAGAAGCAGCCCAAATACTTTTACCAACCTAGTTACCATCCACCTGGACCAGTGTCTTTACTTCGTTAGTTCTCATCAGGGGTTTTGTACCCACACACAGTCCATGGGCATTGACTTAACACAAGCCTTTTTCGTTAACGTCAGCAGGTGTTCCTCGTGCTTCCTGGTTCACCCCCCCCCCCGCCCCCAGTTCTCTTTGTCTGCTTTGCATCCTCATTGGCTTAGATGTCAGTCCATCTCATCACACATCAAACATAATAAATACCTATATACAGTGTATATACACACATATATACTGGGTACGACCCCCCCCCCCCCCTCTGGTTTTGGACGTCACTATTAGGGTCCTGTGGTCTATGAATCTTCCTGAGGGCGTGAACACAAAATCCCTGAAAGAGGAACTTGACATACACATATTCCAGGGGGTAAATATCTGCCAGTCCAGTGATAAAGATCAGCAGAGGGACAGTGTATTCCATGAGTGCTTCTTCACCATTAATTGGGGAAAATAATAACAGATTTTGCTGCCTGTGTAAAAGGGCACAGACAGCGTGAGGTTCGGTTCACTCTTTGGTCGATGTCGGGTCATACTGAACACATGAGACCAGCACTCCAGTACCAGGGGGGTACCACGGGGGTACCAGGGGTCGAGTCGGCAGGAGTCAGTTCACCATCTACTCCCTTTTTCCCCAACTATGCCCTCAGTACGTAATCATATTAGTAAATACAGGAACAGAAACTAACCAGGGGTTCCTCAGTAGCAGGGAGTGAAGAGGGAAGAGTCCAGCACCAAATCCCTGTCTCACAGGCGGGTGTGGGAAATGTGGCGTAAGGAAGACTGATGCTCGGTGTCGTCCTGAGTCCTTCTGATCGAGGCTCAGTGTGAGGCCAGTAACAGGCCAGGGTCGGGTCTTCTCAGATTCAGGTTGTTTGTGAATGCAGCAGTGGGTGGTAAACTCCATCTAAGGCAAAATACTGACACCAGAACCACAGTCAACCCCATTATAACAACCTATAAACTGTCTATTATCTATATTTACTTACTGCTTGAGGATCTAAGGTCAGTTCTGGGTCACTGTAGATTTTTCAGATGCACATTTGTCAAATACATCCATTAAAATACAGTGATCCAAGGGAGTTGTAAAAGTAAAGAGGATCAATGTTCCCCAAACCTGCCCTAATCATGCACCATGCACCATGTCTACATCAATACTGCATTAATATGGATTTAAAAGGGTCATTGAAAAGGCTTGAAGAAACAAAAGGATGATGAAATATGGTGAAACAGCCCCAACATAAGACTACCCAGACATAAGTATTATAGAACCCTGCCTCCTTTATAATGAATAAACATTTAAAATGACAGTGTGCTGTTACAGTAGGTTTTCAATCATGCAAAAACAAAAAGGTAACTGACAAAATAAGAGGGTACACAGACAGATGAAAGACAGAAAAACAGAACAATGGGTAAATCACAGAGTGGAAACTGTGTTGGAATAATACAATGTCAATCTAGCAAACTATTAAAGCTGAGAATGTCATTTAAAGAAGTGACGCCAGAATTATGAGTCTACAAAATGACAAAAGGCTGCACTAATTATTGTGCAACCAAAAACTTTCTAAAATCATAACAGTGACATTTCACTGCAGTCAGATATTTCCTGCAAGAGTTGGTAGAAACCAAAGAATAGCAAGTGGTGCCAGAGACAACACACCTCCTCCGTTCACATTATAGTTATTGTAGCTTATTTTGACATCGATCCAGGTGATATAATGTCTATGCATGTGCTGATGTCAGCATGGACACCATAGCCTAATTTCACTCATACTGTAAGTAAATGGGAAAACATATTTAAAAAATTATATAGAATATATTAAAATATTTGAACTTTCATATACTTTTCCCAATATGTAACTACATCTATTCTTGGTCACTGGCAATCTATAATTATATTACAATGTGGTATGAATTAACAAATAAAGAAGCATACCAAACCTAAAACATTACCTTTAGCCTCTCCTTCAGGGGGTGGGATGAAAAGGAAATAAATTGAAATATTAAAAAAAAAAAAAAAAAAAGTTGATAAATTATTCCATATTAAAGTTATAGTTCTTTTCCTCCAGTTGTAACCATAGGAGAAGATTCTTCAGCTCTATTTTGGATTTTATTTGACTCTGTGTGAATGTTTCATAGGAGAGAAAACGAAAATAAAATAAAATAAATCGTAGAGATGCTTTAGTTAGTACACAGCAAATACTTCAACTACTGCAGAGGTGAAATGCAACACTACCCTTTAAATATCAGGTCAACTCAGCTGACATGCAATTAAGAGTTAAGAGTATTGGTTCAAAGTATCTTTAAAAAAAAAAAAATCACTAAAGCAACAGCTTTTGCCAACTCTGAAGCAGTGGGTTTCTCTGACGAACTGATTTAAGTTTTCAGTAGAAAGGTCACACAGTTAGGTTTCTGGCAGCAAGGATGGGAACCTGACGGAAAACACTGAAATTCACACGGTAGATAAAAGCATGAAGCCACAAATTCAGACGTCAAAGTGATCAGACTGAACAAACAAACAACTATAGTTGTGTTGAGGAGATGACAAATATAACCACAACATAACAACACTGGCTCTAAGTTATTCTCTATGAGGACAACAGTGGGTTGAAAATGAATCAGAAGAAATGATATGAGACTAAGGCAGATGATGTCATGAGTAGGACAGTCAATGAAGTCATGCAGAGGGCAGAGTGGGAAAAAAAAAGTCAGAGTGAACTGGTATGACACAGCGGAGGCGGACGAGGAGGTCTGCAGGTGTCAACATGACTGAAGCTTACTGTGTGAGGACAGCTGAGTGTCTGCGGACCTCAACTTGACCTGCACAACATTTACATAGCAAATCCAGGTGCATAGCAACAACTTTAACATTTGGGGAAAAAAACTCAGTGATAGGAGAATTAAAGTGAGAGACCATAGGTGGGCAACAAAGGGCATGTGAGTAGGGGGATATTAGTACTTTGTATTCCTTCTCAAAGTGGCATTTTCATGAGGTTATTTACTAATTATCACAAAGCATATATTGATCATAATATTGTTGTGTCAAAGGTGAGCCTGTTATCTAAATATACCAGTTTTTCTCTTATTCCATAAGCTGTTTAATGATATTTTAGCTTCTTTGTCTCCCCCTCACCACCTACGGTTGCTTTTCAATGGAACCTACCAAGGTGTCTTATTGCATATGTAAATACGAAGCAACAAAAAGTGAGTGTTATTTCTTCCTGTTTTTGCCTTTTTGTAATTGTGTGTCTACCCATTTGTCATGTTTTGTCTCCCCTGACCCTCCCTCTTTTTGTATGACCTGGTTTGTAATATTATAATAATAATAATAACAATTTGATCTAAAAAAGAAAAAAAAAAAAAAAAGGAAGTGTGTTCCTGATCAGGTGTAAATCCTGGGATCACCACTGAACCAAAAGGCCCTTTTGAAGACCCCTGCTAGCGTCAACTGAGAGAGGGTATCCACCGCACAAAGGTGGATTTTGCCAGAAGCTCAGTCTTTCTCCACAATCAGACTGACCTTTCTTTGCAAAGAAATAAAAACCATGTCAGTCAGCAGAAGCCTCTATTTTATTATTCACCAGAAACAGAAAAAAACATTCCACAACTCTTCCCTTTGCACTACTCAAGCTATAATAATAAAATAAATCCTATATAGGTCTCTGTTTGAAACTGGATTAATTTCGGTACCTGGTACTGGTACTGGTACTGGTAAAAGAAAAATGTAGACATATTTCCCCCCAGGATGTACCTAATGATGACTTCTGATTACTGCAAAAAATATATATGCTCTAAATATATATATAACACTCTGAGCTATCGTAAAATTATTGCATTTTTCATAAAATATTGGTCCAAAAAATAGGAGCAGAAAATCTATCTAGGAATTTTATCTGGAAAATATGCCTGCAAATAGTTTTATATGTGCTATAAATAAAGACTCTGTGTTAAATTTGAGGATCCTAGTAGTTTTAATAATCCAGATATGTGGGTTTTTCATGAATCAGCAGTCTCATTCCAGATTTTGTGTGTAACCCATTGGTGGAACCTGTCTATTTAAACCAGACATGTTAAACTATTCCACAAAGGTTTGGTGTGGCTGCAGGTTTTTGTTCCAACCAAGCAGCATCACACCTGACTGGACTCAATTAATCAACTGATCAGAGTCTTCAGAGAGTCGATTGGTCAAACTGTGACTCTTGGTTGGAACAAAAACCTGGAGCCACACCAAACCTTTGTGGAATAGTTTAACATGCCTGATTTAAAGAGAAATAAATTGTGAGTAATTTTGCAACAGCAGCCATATTTGTGAATTTCTCTGCCTTTGCATATTTACTTTGATTCCCAAAATGTACAAATGTGAGTATAGAAAGATATTTGAAAAACTAATACCGTGTAATTTTGTGTCCTTTTTATTGTGTTACATGCAGATTTTTATATGCGTGTGTCAAATAAAAATGTTTTTTTTGTGGAAATCGTTTCTATTTTACTCCTATAAATATTTGTTTGTCAAGTAGAAGTGCTTCCTAACCTGCTTTGTAACATTAGACTACATCTGGTTTGAATTTTTAGCCCCTCTGACCTGCTTTTAGGCACCAGTTTCATCGAAGCACCCAAATGTAATCAGCAGTAATGTGGCGTGTGCATGGTTGAGTGAACATGATGGATGTGTAACTAAACAAAAAGTGAAGAAACAAAAGAAGGTGGTGCTGGTGAAGCGAGGCCGAGAGAAGGATTTTAAGGGTGTGGCCACACCCACAGCCAGGTAGAAACCAAACCTTTTTTTTTCAGTTTGCTGGTGAAGAGGAGGCTTTGTTTTACTTCAGACTGCTTCAAAATGGCTGCTTTACCCATTTAATAACCTTGTAAAGTGGTACAGAAATCACAGCAAAAAATTATTATTTTTGCTCAAAGTTCATCTATTGCAGAGGTGGTGCAGTTCTGGTCGTCCGGACCACAACGTCACAACTTCATCAGTTGCAGACAATATTGGGACAATACACAAGTCTGCAACATCAAACTTTTTGTTATGTATCCCACCCCTGTATACTTTTTTTTAAAATTTCTAATTTAATTTAATTACATTTTTTTTCTTCTCTCCTCTTAAAAACTGGAAAAATCTGAATAAAAAATTGATCACAAAAAAAAAAAAAGTCTGCAACTGATGACGTTTCAGAGGGGCACGAGAACACAAGTACGGACCAGAACACATATTGAGAAACCGGTCAGGTTATGCAGAACCCTGACAATGATGTAATGTCTTCCAGGTGTGATGGAAGAGGGAAATATCTAAACATGCAGAATACTGGACCTTGAGGACTTACCTCTGTGCACAGAGGTAAGAGTTCTGCTGAACATTTCCTCAGAACATGAAGAAATAACATTAGAATTAGCTGTTCCAGAAGACAGTGCTGCATATACTTTAGTGACCAGTTGTGTGAGCTCCATAAGGACAAGCAATGGCTGTTCTGACTTGTTATATGAAGAGAAATACAATTATATATACAGGAAAAAATGATGTGGGTAAAAATGTATCAATATATACATGCGAAAAAAACAATTTGAAAGCTCTGCAGGAGTTGAGAGAAGAGAAGTAGCACTGATTTGGAGTAGAAAATGGAAATGGAAGCAGTGTGTTAGGAAAAGATCAAATGATGTAATGGTCACCAAAGAAGAATGGGTTTGGTGGAAGAAAGAAAGAAAGAAAGAAAGAAAGAAAGAAAGAAAGAAAGAAAGAAAGAAAGAAAGAAAGAAAGAAAGAAAGAAAGAAAGAAAGAAAGAAAGAGAGAGAGAGAGAAAAAAGAAAGAAAGAAAGAAAGAAAGAAAGAAAGAAAGAAAGAAAGAAAGAAAGAAAGAAAGAAAGAAAGAAAGAAAGAAAGAAAGAAAGAAAGAAAGAAAGAGATGGTGTTTGAAATAAAAAAAAAACCTCCTAAAGCAGTGGTGGAAGTTGAAGCTGTAAGACATGTTTAGGCTCAGATGGTGTAACATGGTCGTAGGGTCAGAGACAGGTTAGGATAGAGAAGAAGACAAAAAGATATGTGTTCAGGCTGATGGATAGAAACAAAAGAATGTATGGGGGTGTGATCCATCCCAACCACAGTTACAGTTACGTTTTCCACTCTATTGTCTTTGTGTTTGTTACAAAGCAAAATGTTACATTAAATGATCATGCTGCATATTAATGAAATGATGTCTTTACCCTCCAGATAATAAGGCATATTTGAATATAAAGAGGCTGAAATAGAATGAGAGTCCTCAGATGTGAAGACGACATGAGGCAGTAATAGCTCAGTACATCCATTCATAATTTAGAGGGCTGCACCCTAGGGTGTCTCCACAGAGCACAGCTTTTCTCATAGCTGTCAATCAAGAAATACAGCTAAGCAAGAGCTCTCTGGATGACATAGGCAAAATATCCTTGACATACAACCAGAGTGAGTGTGAACATTATAGTCTGTGAACAGTGAAATATTGTGTTCCTGAAAGTGAGATAATTAAAGGTTAAAGGTTAACTCACTTTATTTTCCCTGTAGGGAAATGTGGTCTGCATTTCCACATCCTAATACACATAGCACCTAGGAATTAGCATTAGGAGTTAGCACGTTTACAGCAGTGAGCTGCCATTGAAAGACATGAGGGATTAACTCCACATCTGCCTCAGCACCTTGATCAAGCATAAGTGACAGGAGAATGAATCTGTGTGTACCTAAGTTTAATAACACGGTTTTAGTCCATTTGGGAATCAAACACTAGCCACATGTTAGCATTCATACTTATTATACACTGTGAGAAATGATCAGATTTCACAGGAAATTTTTTTTAAATTGCAACATAAAAAATTGTGAAAATGCAATAAAAAGCTATTTATTTCAGAAGATTTTTGTGCTAAGGAATATATCAAATGTAGGTGTAGTCTAGACAAAATCAGATTTGTATGTAGAAAGTATGTATTTGTATTGTTTTGAGAATATAAAACTGTAAATTGATAAACAACAAGGTACCAATTCAACTGCAAGACCAGAATACTACAATAACAGCATATTTGCTTAAAAAAATTCAATACATTAAAAAAAAAAATCTATAAAATGTAAAAATTACATGTTTGAAATGTTAAATGTACATGTTACTCTGTAAATGTGTTTATGTTTTGATGTGTTTTTACAGAATTACAGCTGCCAGTTTCTTTTCCATAAATTTTTATTTATTTTTTTACAGTGTACAGCTGAAGAACACATTAGAATATACAGTAAGCATTTTATATTAGGATGCAATATGGTAGTGGAGCGTATTAATGATTGACCAATATGTATATTTTTGGGGCCAATACCATTTTTTTTTTAAGCTGATGAACGATACAGGGCACAAATATTTCTAAGCTGCTATTTAGAGCTGATTCAATTTTATTTTATCTGACAAATAATAACAAATGTCAGAAAATCTCAGGTCTTTTAAAGGAAAAAATGTTTTAACTAAAAATACTGGTTAAAAAAAGAGACAAAGGTAAGGTAGAGGTAGACATGTCACCTCCTCTCTGCAGCTCAGACACTCACACTTTTATTGATAAATATATATATTTTTTTGCCATATGATTGATTGTTTTTCACTAAGTTGCCTGTTTGTCTAGTGAGAAACAGATGAAGATGAATAAACTGTTCCAAGTTTATGTACACCCCTATTTAGTCCCTACCACCTCTATGTGATTGTGTGACAGATCACAGGTATATATCTGTTTAACTCAGGCACAAGTGCAAAAAAACTGTGTCATGTTCGAGGTAATGCATGGCTTCAATGCGATAAACTTAATTATTCCATGGGAGAATGGATCCATCACAAGGCCTTTACCTGACGTCACTTCTCACAAGTGACTTCAATGTTTCTACTTTGAATAAAATGGATTTTCAGTTTTTCTGTTACATACCAAACAGTAAACAGCAGGTGGAGTTTTTTTTTTGTCAAATGTTAACAGAACTTTATACACATTCAATATATGAAAAACTGTCTTCATATTCTCTTGCTTTCTTGTTGCAATGCAATTACAATGTGTTGACTGTAAGCTTTTATGATGTTTTTAGCATCTGTGGACCCTATGAAAACTAGTAGCCTCAGTGAAGGAAGGCAATAACTTTCTAAATAAATAATAAAATATGCTGCAGTTGCAACAAATCATAAACGTTTCCAAAATGACACGCCAAATGCTCTGGCAGCTCAAATGTAAAAGCATAACAAAATATTACCTTCTAACATAACTCTGTTATAGCAAAAGCCAAGTGAAAGTTGACTCAAATGTTTTAGTGTAACCTCAATAATTAATATGTGTGTACAAACAAGTGTGAAGTCTGAGAAGTGTAGTGCCTGTCCATAGAGATGCATTTTATTACAGCGACAATGATTATGATAATGCTATAGACTGCTGCTTTGAAATAGGACAATTTACATTTTTAGTCTAATTTGAATGTGGCAGTGTAAAATATGGGAAGGACCTTCTGCTAAAGATGGTAATTTATCATGCAATACAATGAATTTATACACACTCTAGTGCGTGCACACACACACACCTATAAGAAGTCAAATGCTAAACACTCAAGATGAAGATTCATATATGCATATCCTGTATAAATGCATACTTTAAACCTAAACTCTCTGAAGTTCTGGTCTTTCTAAAAAAACAAACAAACCCCCCCCCAAAAAAAAACCCCCACACAAGCCCAGTCACACCTGCAGGTTCAAACACACAATAATGCATAAAAGGCCAGAGGGAAAAAGCTACTGCAGTGTTAAGACGTTGTTATCCTAGGGCTTTCTGCAACACAGATTAAACATCTGTGCTATAATTGTTTCAGACACTCGTGACTGAGGTAGGAAGCCACTAATGGGCTAAACATTCAGGTAAAGTAGTGAACGACCACATGACGTGTTACATAAAGTATTTAAAAGTGGACAGTTAAAGCTACATGACCATCACAGCACAGAAACAATGTTGGTTCACACGTTTAAACTAATGTTATATTCATGCTTCACATTCAAAATCATTCTCATAATATGCATTTCTCTGCTTATGCTTTGTGTGATTGCTAAGGTTAGCATGCACCTAAATGGGTCATATTTTGCTAAACCCACTTTTATTAGTCTTTGGTTCATGCATATACAGTATGTGTTTGCATGCTTATAGGTCATAAAGTTTGAATTTGAATCCACTATAGATACTGCAAAGCTATCTTCATATTCATGGTAGCAGACATTGTGTGGATCTACTACCCATTTGAATTTTTTTTTACTTTTACAACTAGTTATGTCATAAATGTGTACATATAAGGTCAAGACTTCCAGCAAACATTTCTTGGGGTATACCTGTTTTGTTTGTCACCCTCAGCAGTTGTACTCCATGTGTTTTTGTTTATTGCCAGCTAAGGGGGGATGGAACAAAGGTGAGTAGATATTAGTCCTACATTCATATCCTCAAGGAAAGTTTAAATTCTTAATTCTAAAAGGTCTGATAGACCTTGGTTTAGTCTCATAAAAGTCCAAATACTGTAGTTGAAAGATAGTGGAGAATGCAGGGTTACCTCTGTGCACACACACACACACACACACACACACACACACACACTTTCTCTTTGCCAGTACTATTCAAATATCCAAAGTTTTAAAACATTGCTTCTTAAGATTCTGACTGTGTGGAATAAAATATAATTTATTATCAAGTGTAAGATCAAGGAAATTAACCTCTTTCACAACTTGGATTGCTGCCCCATCCATATACAGCAGTTGTAGTCCATACTGAAACCATCGAACTTTTATCACTAGAAACATTTTCTGAAAATGTCAGTTCAATCCATCCATAACTTTTTGAGTTATCTTGCTAAGAATCACACATATGTATCCTCCCCACCAGCAACATTTTTTTTTTATCAATTGTTCCTTCTTCCTATATTAGCATTTTCTGAAATTTTCAACCAAATCTATCCATAACCTTTTGAGTCATGTTGCATAAAGACAAACACACAAACTCAGACAAAAACAGAATTCCCTGACATTCCTTGGCAGAGTATAAATATGCCCAAACTTCTAGCAGATTATCTAAAATGTTCAGTTGCTGTCTCAATGGGACAGAACAGCACAGTCAACAACCTAGAGGGGGTGGAGGCATGTGCATTTTAAAGGGCCAGCACTCAAAACTACCTTTCTGTCATTACTCAGAAATGGAGTTGAAGATGAACCTGTGACGTCGAATTAATAAGGACTTCAGAGCCAAGCAGAGCATTTACATGTTATGTAGATGACGTTTTAAAAAAGCCAAATATTCCTTGTTTATAATAAAAGAATTCTGCACCACTAAAACACTCCACAGAAAAGGAGCCTTTGCCCATTTGTAGGTGGTCAGGCCATATTACATTGGATTCCTCCTATTTTGCATTATGCTTCGTAGCTGAAAAAGAAAAGAAATTAAAATCTAAACATGAGATAAACCTTCTGTTAAGCCTTGTTTGGGCAATGTATTGATTCCTGTGAATTAGTGTTTTATTGAGTGAACTGAATGTGTCCTCTGGCCTGTTTTACATACAAATGAACATAGGTTGATTGCCTGTAAAAAAATTTTAAGAGTTTATCAATGAATCAATTAAGTAAATGTGGCCAACTTTATGGATCCAATATACATCGTCTATTCTGAACAGATAAAGATGATTGTTTTATGCTTAGAGATGAAAAGTGTATTTAAAAAAAAAACCTAGCTATGGGTATATCCCCAAAAGCCCTTAGTCCTTAATGATGTCATCGTGTGAGGTATCCCCAGGTCATGACCTTTCAGTTGCACTTGATTTGAAGTCAATCAGACAAATAGTTCCAGAGATATGAACAAAAGAGTGTTTAGTGATTTTAAACCTTTGAGCATCTCCTTGTGGGCAATCTAGAAATGGTACATCATCCAAAATTGTATCATTTCTGCCTCTTCATGATATTCATTCATTTTGGAAAACATGGAATTACTAAACAAAATGTTTTGAAGTTATTGTAATCGTACAAAGGATATCCAGTGGTGGCAGCGATTGAACCAGAAAACATAATATCCACAAAGCTACATTCAGGGATATAATTAGCCTAATTTTAAACATCAGAAACAATAGTCTGTGCACAGTGTTTTGGCCAGGATCAATGTCTCAACAAATAAATGAATGAATTTCACTGACAGAGCATTTTAAATTATGTTCACATAGAAATAATATACATCACTGCACACATACATATGTCATTATTGCATACAGTACCACACTGAACACTGGTTACAGTCTATTCTATCTCATACTGGCATTTCACATTAAAAAAAAATTTAAAAAATCCTTACGCATACACAGTTGAAGCAAAGTGGAGGTGAGTAATCGTGTCAAACCCTAACCCTAACATCCACAAAGCAATGCTGACTCACTCAGCATATATCTTTTTGTCAACCTCTCTCTTTCTTCCTCTCTTCCTTAGTCTGTTTTTTTCTTTTATCTCAGAAACTGAGAGGAAATGGTTGTCTAAGACAGAGCTAGCAAAATATTGTTCAACTTTGACCTTCTTTACACCTCACTTCCATGGGATGGTTTTGTCACAGAAATATGTGCTGTGACATCAAAACAGATTTTGCAAAATGAAACGACAATGTTATACATGAAAGCAGGTCCCTGTTAAAATAAAAATGGAATGAATTAACTAACCTACTGGTAGAACAAGAGACACCCAAACAGGTACAGTAATGTTAAAATGTAAAACATCCTCTGTGTTTATGTTGTAAACATGTTATCACAATAGAATTGCATTCATAAGTGTGTCGTCATTGGAAAGTTTACAGTATGATAACCATTATGAACCAGAATCATAGGAGCAGTCTAATTAAATCTGGCATTTACATGATAAGAGCTGTACTTTGAATTATTCAGCTCCCAGTGTGATTAAGCAAACACTGTACTATCAAGTCACAGGCCTCTGTCGTCAAAAGTACACAGAGGTGCATGTCATTTTAGAGTCGTTCCATCTGAGGAAATACATTACATTATTTCACTTTAATCTTCCATGATATTCAGCTGACAGGTTAAGGTTAAGTTGTGTGCGTGGTGGTGTAGCCTACTGGATAGCATGGTCTACATAGCATAAATATATATACACACACACACACACACACACACACACACTCCTTACAATGCATGGGAGGCTTCACCCCAAGTCTATGCAGCATCCTGAGGCTGTACACAAAATGATATGAGGAGGATCAAGGACTAGTGAGTGTCCAAACAACTGTCCAGGATGAAACTGTAGGCCTCTAGGTTTATATCAAGAAGATGGTCCCCAATGACCAACTGCTGAATGAAAGACTGAGACAACAAAAGTCCAGTAAGGAAGAGGAACCAGAGGGGCTATCATAGAAGGACAAGCCTCCATGGTATGTACCACCAGCAAATGGAGGAAGTGGCCGGCATTGAGAAACCACCAACTTCCAGTGGCTGGACTGAAAGATAGCACAGAGGCATTACTGATGGCTGCACAAGAACAGAGCATAAACACCAGAGCAGCAGAGGCTGGGGTCTGCCATACCAGACAGGTATACACCAGGTATACACTGTGTAGAGAAAGCCCTGAGAGCATCCAGCACATCACAGCAGGATCCAGGATGTTGGCAGGGAAGGCATATATGGAGCAGCATAAGCAGAAGCAGGCATGTTGTAGAGGAACATATGTACTGAGTATGGACTGGAGGTCCCAGGGTCCAGATGGGAGACACTCCTGAAGGTGACGGAGAACAAGATGCTGTAGGACTGAAACTGAGAAGATGGTGGTGGCCAATCAGCCTGACATAGTGGTGGTGGATAAACATCAGAAGACAGTGGTAGTGATAGATGTAGCAACTAAAGTGAGAGCAACATGAGGAAGGAAGAACGTGAGAAGCTTGAGAAATAGCAAGGGCTGAAAGAGGAGACAGAGAAACTGTGAAGGCAACAGAGATACCAGTAATGATTGGGGCACAAGGGGGAGTGACCCCAAAGCCGAGAGGATAGAACCAGCAGATACCACGAACAACATCAGCGATCTGTGTCCAAAAGAGCACAGTTCTAGGAACAGCTAAGATCCTGTGGAGAACCCTCAGGCTCCCAGACGACCTGGGTGTGAAGGAGACACCACCCAGGGGGAAGAGAAGGAAAAAAACAAACAAACAAAATGTAAAATACACACACACACACACACACACACACACACACACACACACACACACACACCTATTGGAAATGCAATTTATTTCAGAAATAGAATATGGCTGATCTTCATGTACTAGTCTGTGTACATGCTATATATGCATGAACTATGACACTATGATCATTTATTTAATTGCAGTCTTTATGCAACATTTAAACTGAAATTTTAAAAAAAAGGGGGGGAACGAAAAAAAAATCCATGAGAAAAATGAGGAAGTCGTTTGAAGTGTGCCCTTGTTTAGTGGTTATGTTCTGCAGGGCAGCGATGATCAGTCTGCCGAACCAAATTAGTCTGAAATGTCAGGAGAGAAAATTTGTAACAGAGGTGAAATGAAAGGGGGGAAATATCAGACATCAGCTGTGAGCAGAGACCAGCCTGCAGTCTGCTGTGTCCTTAAATACTAACAAAGGCCACATACAAACACCTCTGACAGAGAAGATCATGTCTGTCTCTGACACACAAAACACAAACATTACACAGAACTGAACAAACCACTTCACTCTCATTTATTCAAGCACATGGTACGTTTTTCGCTCTAAAATTTTTTTTAGATCATTTGCTTTAATCTAAGACTAAATTTGAGACAGAAAACTGGCTGTTAGATGCTGTAGACAGTGGAACATTTAGACTCAGTAACAGGGTTACATCAGAGCATGTAAACATGAGGGCATGTTGATGGAGACAACATGCACTTTGACCTTTGGATAATTAAATGTTTAATGGTTCTGACAATGTAGAGGAATACGGTTATATAATTATACAATTATACTAATAAGACATCTGACAATTTTTCCATAAAGTTACCACTTCCTCAGAATAAAGGAAATAGGCTACAGTATAGTATGCTTTATATTGTTGCACAGGGCAAGTGGAAAAAGGATAATAGTAATTTCAACATGAGGTTTATGCAGTAGCAATGGTTTCAGTTTATTTTTTTTTATTCATGTGACAGCCTATTATTGAATGATAAAAAAAAAATTATATATTTTTATCATGTGAAGTTAGGCTAAAACCAGGGAAGAACAAGCACATCTTTCTGTCTCTCTCTCACCTGCAGCCACTCCATTATTATTGGGGACAGTTTAAAATAAGGGAACTATTTTTTTTGGGGGGGGGGGGTGGACTAAAAAAAAAATAGCCCTGGGCTCTTCTACTTTCTCCTTTCTTCTCCTTTCCTACAGCCTAGTGTTTCAGTAGGAACAGTGCTGTGCAAAATAAAATAGTTTTCAGTGAAGCAGGACAACACAGGACATAGTGTAAGTGGAGCAAATTAAATTACAATACAGCAACAGCTGAAAGAATTAGTCATTGTGTAGAAATAAAACTGACCTGGCCTTGCTTTGCCTGTAAACCTTAACATTTTGTGAATATGATTCCACATACTATTACATACGACTGTAAATAGGACAGGACAGGATAGCATAATATATCACATTCATTTAAATTTGAACTCCAGTGAAACACACAAGTAAAATTAAGAATTTAGAATGTTTTTATTGTCATTACACAAGTACAACAAAATTATAGCATAATAACAACTCCACATTTTTGTCTTTGTTTTAGTGCAAACTTAATGAAAATACTCATTTTTTTTTGTGAAAGATATGAATAACCTGGAAAAACTGAAATTTATAGAGAAAAAGAAATGCAATTTTAACAACATTAAGCCTCAACTAATCAACTGTACATGTGCATAATGGATCAGCTCTACAAAAACACTAAACATTTAGTAAAAGAAGCAGAACATTGTTAAAATTGGGTTTAGTTTTCTTTTAGACATTTGTTCATATTTGTTCAGATTATTCACATTTTATTGTTAAGGGAGAATTTCTAAATGTGAAAATGTTCACAATTTAATGTTAGTTTTGCACCACGACAAAGACAAAAAAATGTATATTGTCATTATTTATTGAAATAATATAATATTATTTGTTTTCCTCACATCAAATCAAGAAGAAACTAAAATGAGTTTAACAGCTTTCATGGTGGATTTTTTTGCACATTGCAAATTCATGCCATGGGCCAGATTGGAACCTTTGGTGGGCTGAAGTTGGCCCCCAGGCCGCATGTTTGAGACCCCTATTCTATAACATTGATTCACCAGTAAAACCCATGGAGTTGGATCAATGACAGTGGAAGGACATGCTTGGTTTATCTCCAGTTAATGATATATTTTAGTGAAAAAGTCTCTTCTTCAGTTTTCTCTATTTTCATATAATAATTTTTAATGTTAATCTCATCTTTTATGAACATCTACATGATTACAAAATTAAATATAGGGGAGAAAAAAACTAGTATTTAGTGTAAAAATGCAAAATACAGCGGAAAATGTCATCATAAATGGTGATAAATCTCTTAAGAAAGGTTAATGGAATCATATATAGGACAAAAGTATGACTGAATCTTTATGGCTGAAGGAGAGCACTGCAGACCTCACTATGAAAACATACACTTTAATAAACAAGGTGACTTCACTATAGAAGTCTGTACTCTACTCTGTAATGAGGTGCTGTAACCCTGTACTACTGCAGTGCAGACTTTCTGTCTACTGTTATCACCACTTTTATGAATGAAACCCTGTAAAAAGAAATGACTGGGGGGGGGGGGGGGGGGGGGGTACACTGTATTTTAAAAAAAACACAGAGTAATAAATGACCCTGTTTCTATAAGTATATGTATCTATCCTCTCACAGTGTTTCATGTAAAACTAGAAAGAAATACTGTGATGACGAGAATGAAAGTAAAATACGATATGAGTTTTTGTCTCATGTCAGCGTCATTATTATTTGTGCTTGCCCTGTGATGTCCTCTGTTTTTAAGATGTTCTATTTAGGGTGTTGTAACCCCATGCATTATTGCATACAACACATTCCCCCCAGGGGCAATAAAGTATATCTTATCTTAAAACAAGTGTCTCCATTCACTGTCATTGATCCAAGTCCAAGTTTTACTAATGAATCAATGTTGTAGAAGATGATGGTGTTTCCATGGAAACAATGGAGTCTCTGAACATCCAAATGGGTCATATCTGATGGCCATAACGCAATTATTAGCATGTATTGATAAGATTAATGGATCAGAAGTTGTTCAACATTTATATCAGTATATGTGTTTGGTCACTGGAGGATTTTTTAAAATAAAAGATTGAGCTATTTAATTGTATTGTCAATATAACAGACTTTCTAAACTGCTCTGTTCCTATTAGGACTGTCAATATTCATGCATTAACATGGGAAAAAATTTACAGTTAAATGGAACAGTTGTTTACAATTGTTTTGTTAAAATAATATATTTTTTATGAAGTATTTTAATATTTGGAACCAGATTTCAAAGTAAAAATAATTGTTGAAACTGTTGTAGGTGTTGAATAAGTAAATAAATTCTAGTGCTGTCAAATGATTAACATTTTTTATGAGATTAATCATGTGGTTGTTATGGATTAATCATGATCAAAAGACTTTATTTCCCCCAAAATACACAAAGAAACAGAAAAAATGCAAAGAAAAAAAAATACAAAATGTGCTAAAATCCACTAGAATTCACACACACACACACACACACACACACACACACACACACACACACACACACACACACACACACACATTTATATGACTCATGAGGACCAAGTTTGTAATCAAGTAGACATTGGGTAGTGAGTGTAGACACTTTTTTTTTTAAATAAAGTTCAAAAAGATACACATTTGTAAATCAAAAAGAAATTAAAAAAAATTGTGAATAAAAAAAAAAAATTACAACTTTAAATAAATACATGAAAATCATTAAATTAAATTAATAATATTTAAACAATTAATACATGAAAATTGAAAAACCTTTTTTCAATACATAAAAATAAATACTTTAAAAAAAGTAAACACTTGAAGATATGTTTACTTTAAAAATAAATAAATGAATAAATAAATAAAGACATATTTTGCCTTACACCTGTTGCTCTCATGCTTTATGGAGACTTCCTGAAAAAAAAAAATATGTATTTATTGGGCCACATCATTTCTATTTTACTAGTGGGGGCCTTTATTTATATTTAACCTTCGTGGGGACCTGAATTTTGGTCGCCATGGTGTGACTGTGTAAACATATCCATGTCCCCATAAAGATAGGAATACACACACATGAAGCATTAAAAAACACTGAAAATACAGAAAAACTGCAATAAAATATTTAATATTTTAAAACATAATGGAAAAAAACCATTATATTATATATATGCAATTAACATGTTTATTCAATACCTTCAGTTTCAACAAAACAACTGTAAACAATTTTTTTTATTTAATTGTACTAAAATATTTAATCAGATTAATCACTGTTAATGCATTTTAATTTCGACAGCCCTGCACTGTAGATTTTGCAGTGTTAATTTGGCGACAATGGGACCAAATACACTCTAGAAGAAGTTAAATAAACTCTCTAAGTGTTGATTTAACACTGCAAAATTTACTGTGGGGTTAATATAAAAAATTTGTGTGTTGCTTATCTAAAGGCTGAAAATATTCATCATTATATTGTACCAACATGCACAGATGGCTAAAAAGAGATTATTTTGACAGAAGAAAGAAAGAAAAAATATTACATAATGGAGGAATAGGAGACATGCAGTGGTTTCTGTGAATAAGAAAGAAAGACAACAGCACAAAGACCAGAGCAAAGGGAGGTGTGCAACGATGTGAAAGGAATACGACAAAAGTGAACAGAAAAAAAAAAAAAAGATCTGATCATTGGGAACAAGAAGAGAGAGAAGCTCAGACGAAGGAGAAGATTGATGCAGTGCAGGTGCAGTTAACAATAGAGAAAGAAATGAAACATGCCACCAGCTTTTTATAACTCAAATTCAATAGATTTATTTACTGTTATTAAAGGGAACAGCACATTGGATGACAGGAAACAGACATGTGTATTGTGTACAAGACAAAGTAATGACATAACAGATTATAGGAGAAAGAGGCAGGAAATAGAGTTCATCTATAGCAGTGGTTTTCAAACCCAGTCGTCATGGCCCAGTGTGTTGCATGTTTTAGATATTTCCCTCTTCTATCACACCTGAGTTCAATTAATGATAAGCTCTTTAGAAGCCTTATAAAAAATATAATGGCTTCTAAGTGTGATGTAAGAGAGAGAGATTTTTTAAAATATTTATTATTTTAAAAAATTAGCAATAAAAAAAAAGATTTAGTATTTTTAAAATGTATTTTAATTATTTTGTATTTTATTTTGTATTTATTTTTGTATTATTTTAGTCAAAGAAAGAGGTTTTTTAAAAAAATATTTTGTTATTTAAAAATATTTATTTTTGATTTTTAAAATGTAGTAATTACAAAAATATGAAAAAAGAATTGTATTTATTTAAATGTTTTTTTTTTTTTTCATTTAAAAAAAATGGACGGGGGGAGTAAAAATATTTAAATTTTTTTTATTTTTTAAAAAATTGTTTTATTTTTTAAATTTAATTAAAAAAAATGTATGTCTTTAATTTTAAATAATTAAATTATTATTTTTTAAAATTATTTTTATTAATTAAATTTGTAATTATTATTGGGGTTTTTTTAGAAGGAGAAGAAAAGGGAGATATCTAAAACATCCAGGACACTGGGCCATGAGGACCAGATTTGAGAAACACTGATCTATAGTATCTGAGCTTTAAAAAGATCGAACAAAAACAGAAAGAAGGGAAAAATAAGTTTGCAATAAGGTAAGAAAAGATAAGACAAATAAGTGAAAATATATGAAGGAAGGAATGAATGTGCAGGAAAATATTCATTCATTCATTATCTGAACCCGCTTTATCCTCACTAGGGTCACGGGGGTCACTGTTGGCCTGATCCAGCTACAATGGGTGAAGGCGGGGTACACCCTGTATGAGTCTCCAGTTCATCGCAGGGCTGAACATATATAGACAAAACAATCACTCTCACATTCACACCTATGGCCAATTTTAGACTAACCAATTAACCTATTAGTGCATGTGTTTGGATGGTGGGAGGAAACCGGAGTGCCCGGCGAAAACCCACGCGGACACGGGGAGGACATGCAAACTCCACACAGAAAGGTCTGGTGTGGGATTCGAACCAGGGTCCTTCTTGCTGTGAGGCACGAGTGCTAACCACTGCACCACCGTACCGCCCTCCAGGGAAATATGATCAGATATAAAAAAAAAAAAAAGGATGAAAGAAATAAAAAGAAGTCAAGTTAGAGCCAGGAAAAGGAAATGTCTGTAATGATTGAGGTGTTTTTAAATGAGTTCATGAACTGAGAAAAAATAGTTTTTTAGATTCTACAAGCATCAATCTCTACCCCTTTATTTCACTCATCATTTCCTCTCTTTATCACAACCTTCCATTTTATCTGCACTTTTTTTTCCCACCTTTCTTTATCCACTCTCATCTTTGTTTCTGCACTCCTCTTATATTTTCTTTAATATTGTATTCATGCACCTCTGTTTTCTTACGTCCTCATCCCCTTCCTTCCTTCTTTCACTTCTCTTTTCCACTCCTTCCTTTTCCTCTGTTCTTATCTCAACAAACATTCACTCGTTCCCCTCCACTGTTCTCTTCTTTTCCCATACCAATTTTATATTTACTACCCAACCTTATCGCTTTATTTCAACCTATTCCACGCTTCCTTTTTATTTTCTTTCCCTCTCTCTATCCTCCCTTAAGATCCTAAAGCTTTGTTCATTACCTGCACTACAAACAAGGTTGACATTTACACAAGTGCTAATCACACTGGACATGTCTCTGATGTTTCCGGTCAAACACACACACACACACACACACACACACACACACACACACACACACACACACACACAGGGGTCAATTTCTGGCATCTTGTACTCTTTGTACAGAGAGTGAAGACTAAGTGCATGTGGGAGGTTTCTTATCACTTGTGTGTATGAAAAGCCTGTAGCATTATCTGCAGCTACTACTATTAAAGCCACACACACACAGACATAATATATAATAATAAATAATTTTTTTTTTTCAAACATTGGAAATATACATGTTTGGTGTTATAGCCGTTTCGTTCATTCCTCGTAAGGGAAACGAAAGAAAAAAACTTGTTAGTGTGTTTATAGAGCCATATCATTTGCATACTTCACACAGATTTATATTTTACTAGTGGGGACATACACTTATATTTAACCCCTTAACACCTGAATTGAAATCTAAGTAAAAATAAATAAATGAATAAATAAATAAAAGTACATGCTAAATTAAGTGGAGCCAATTAATCAAACTATAGTACATACAATAGATAGATAAATATTTGTGACAGTAGGCATTAAGGGGGTAACCCTTAATTTTGGTTGCCATGGCGTGACTGTGTAAACATAGCAATGTCCCCAGAAAAATATGATGTAGGTTTAATATATATATATATATATATATATATATATATATATATATATATATATATATATATATATATATATATATATATATATATATATATATATATATATATATATATATATATATATATATATATATATATATATATATATATATATATATATATATATATATACTATATACTATATAGTATAGTATATAATATAGTCTTATTTTTTAAGTTTTATTTTGACACTTGTATAACAATAGGAAGTTGTGCATGACTGCAGGTTTTTACAATTTACATTCTGCTAACTTTGAAGGAGCACACCTTTGTGATTGCGGCTAATGTTTGTAACCTAAAAAAGGGGTTTCTTTGCAATACAAGCAGTTTGTGGAGGACACTGGTGAGTGAATTCATGTTTTATCTTATTTCATGTTGGAAGGAATTTGGTGATGGGTGAAATTGTTAAATTGATTAATTGTAAAACTAATGGTAATGCTTAGGAATGTTAAAATGCCTGTCAATAACATATATCCAACACTATTTCATACTTTTGGTTGATATTAAGACTTGAGTGCAGTTTGTTTAGTGTCTTTTTCTGTATTTTTTGAAGGTTTTCAACCATTATGATTCAACCTGTTTCAAGTTGATTCTGATTCTGTCTGATTGTCACTGAGAAAAATAAAAAAAAAACCTCAAGAGACGATGAATCCGAGTTGATTGACCCCAGACAGCTTTAGGCTGAATTTTATAGAAAATACCACAGTAAACTTGACAACTTTTTTTTTTTTTTTTTTTACAAATTTTCAGCTATGAGCCACTGGTATTAAATCCTATTGATAATTTCATAATACATCAATCGTGTCTGCAAACCTTTTACCATGACTTGATTACTTATTCCCATGTTTCTTGTGCTATACCCTATCACTTATCATTGCAAAAACACATTTTTGGTGACTGTAACCTTTGACCTACATTCACCAAAATTTAATAGGATCTATTCAGGACCTCCTTACACCTTTCCTGAAAATTTGATGGAAATTGGTGCTGTGGTTTTTGCGCGAACCTGCTGACAAACAGACAGACCAACAAACGGACTCAAGCACAATATGCTTTTCCTATTCAGGGGGCGGGGTAACAGGAAGACTAATTGCAAACCAAACATAGAAAAAAAATCGTTGTTGAGTTCTGTACAAGGTTCTCACAGACAGCTACCAATATGGACTTTGCCTTGGGCGATCAGGTGCATCTGTGGAGTGAAGTGAGGTATCCAAACACCCCCCCCACCCCCCACCCCCCACCAATCACTGTGACAACCAAGAAATATGAGCAGATGGGTAAATGGGACTTTGACACTTCAGCAGCCAAATGGAAACACCTACAAGTGTCAAAATTATTGAACTATCTCTTATTTTCCGAGAAACTGTATTGAAAACCCAACTAATGATTAGTCAATATAAGCTACGATAAACAAGCAGCTACCTTAAAATGTAGTTTGTGTGTAGAAATAAAACCTAATCCCAGGCCCTACTGACATGACTTTAATCATTCAGAGGTTAGAGTTAACTTCTACTGGGCGAACTGTTCATGCTGCCGTCACTAAACATCCAAAATAATCAATTTAATGGTGATAAATGTAGTTTGACTATTAATCCTCCTAGGGGTATGTTTGTATCATTTCTAAATATAGGCTGCACTCAGAGGAGGAAGCCATGTGAGTAAAGCAGCAGACTCAACTTGGGGTGACGGAACTAGCTTCCAGGCTGTTTTCGCATCGTACTAACGGGTCCATTATTTTCATGTTTGTGATTGAATTTGATATAATTGACTAAATATGTGAAGAGATCAACCAAGTTCTTACAATTACTTACTTGATGTTGGTGTGTTTCTTAAGACAGAGCCGAACTTTACTTTACTCCATCCAATGTGACAAAATGAAAATAACTTGATAATAATAAATGGCAGAATATGCTTTGGGACACAAGCCATAGAATTACAAGTGTCCCAGAGTAGGAAAGTCATTTAAGATTAGTTTTGCTTGAGGAGAGGGTATAACAAAGGGATTTTAAAGTAGTTTTGCTAATTGAACACTTGAAAATATCATATATGCCAATTGTGCCTCAAGAGAACTGGGAAAATTAAAATCTAGCAGACAGCATTCTACTGCAGATGTTGTTGTTTTTTTTTTAATCATTTAGGTTGTACCTCATTCACAGTCATACAGACAATTCAACCCTTGGCCAATGAGTACCAACTGAAAATAAATACAACTGTTTATTCTGAGGTAAATCTAATAGAGAAAAGAGCTTCACAGTATATATAGTATCTGAGTCTGGTAGTTTTCCTCTTAAATTAAAGCACACAATAGAACCTATGTTGGTAACAATAAGAGATATGATGTATTTTGAAAAACAAAAAAATTTCTTTGTCTAAAATATGGATGGCAAAGTCTCATAGCAACAGCCAGTCATGACCGGCAGTTTCCGAAGCTGCTGATGAGCTCTGTTACATAATAAGAACTATTGCATACATGGGTCCTTACCTCTCAAGTATGTGCTTTGTGTTTCTCTGAATGCATTTATTCACAACCAATGAGCTGAGGAGCCTCTATGTTTGGTGCATATGGTCCCCATTACAGTTGGAACAGCAGTCCATTTGAGGATTAAATGACAATGAAACGTGACAATATTAGCACATCTTCACCAATGAGAACAAGTTAATGATTCTAAGCTGAAAAAGGTTCAGTTTCAAAGCTTCCAAAGCATAATTTAGTCCATTAATCCCTGCCTTTTGTTCATCATATTAACCAATAGAACAGTGAGGATGTATGATGAGGCTTTAAAAAATGGACAGTTGGGAAAATGTTCCAACATATATAGGTCAATACACTTCTGCAAATGTTAATACTACCCTTTAAGTTCATATCTGTAAAAATTAAGGCCCATATGATCATACTATATATTTTTTCCATGACTTTTTCAAAGCCTCTCGTATTCTAGACTGTCACATCTTCTAGTCCGTATTATAAAAGTTAAGTGGCCTCTGTGTGTGTGTGTGTGTATGTGTGTATATTTGTAGTTTGGCATATGTATATAGTTTTGGTCAAGAATAAACTAGCACAAATGGCAAGTTGACAGGACCAACATTTTGGGAAATATTAGTAAATATATCCCTGAACCCATGGGCGTCGCAGCCGTGGGGGATGGGGGTGTTGCGACACCCCCACTTATCCAACCAGATGATTTCATAGCCCCCACTTTTTCCTGAGTTTATATATTGTATTGTTACTGGATCCAGGAAACAGACGGAGAGTTGGTCTCACCTACTTTTTATTTCAGGATAAACGGTTACAATCACGCCAAGCATCAATAACATTTCGGGGCTGCTACAATATCTATGGTTTAAACTGTTTACCCGCCCGAGCGGCACAACTGCATATGTAAATGAAGCGCACCTCAGTTCCCAGGCAAAATATAAACAGCTCTTCTTCACAGTGTTAGCAAACAGTCAACCAGTAAGTAATGACAAATGTTGTCGTTGTTAAACTAAGTTAACTAAACTATGTCTTGTTCTGTGACATATACCCTAAGCCAGTGGTTGTCAAATTTTTTCAGTGATGTTTTTCATCTCATAATTTTTACTTTTTATCTCATAATTTTGAGATAGAGAGGAAGAACTGATTTAATTTTGGATGAATTACCATTTCTACACAAAAGTTTAAAATCACTAAACACCTTTTTGTTCATATCTCTGGAACTATTTGTCTCATTGACTTCAAATCAAATGTAGATAAAAGGTCATGACCTGCAGATACTTCACGTCATGACATTATTTAGAACTGGGGTCATTCAGAGATATTGCCCTAGCCATTGCTTCCTACAGCATACGCCAATAGTCTGACAATCATGTTGCCAGAATGCTTAGGCAGTAATTACTATACAAATGTGATACAGCATGTACAAATACACAACTACATAAAAACTACCACATCTATAACCTGTAGATCCACTTAAATACTTTAAATTCCGTGGGTTATAATAATAGTCATCATAAACTGACTTGACTCAGATACTGATTTTAACATATAACATAACATATAATGCATGGACCTTCAAATAAATAGTCAAGTTTTGGTGCCAGTACTTACTATAGAATTAGCTAATCTCTTATCCCATAAACTTTGAGGGATCAGAATTTCCAATACCTATTACTTGTGTCCAAATATGGTCACCATTGACTCCAAAATGGGAAATTAATCAATAAAAACAAATCCATGAATCCCCAAATTCATCTCAATGTACCGTGACCCAAGTTATTAATCGGTTAACTGACGCTTTAATGCTAATTCTTCATTTCTGGGTCATGTACATTGACCTGTTACTTTTTATGACAGCTCTGCAGGTGCTGTGTACAGCATCAGACTGTTGTATTTTTTAAGAAGGAACGTTCCACTAAACTCTGGTATTTGTAAGCCGCGTAGAAAAGCGATTAAGTGCTGCGGTAACACAACAAACGCTCACTGATGAGGAGCTGCGGTGAGACTTATGACAACAAAGACTCAGTGGATGCTACAGCAGCGCAGGCACCAACACAAAAGGCAAACACACATGTTTTCTAGGCAATATATAAAGCAAACTGAGATAATTATGACATTTATAGGCTGTTTCATGAAGAAAGACTAAAGACCTTGGAGTAGAGTTGAAAGTGAGGGTTTCATAACATTATAAATACTTTAGCTGTAAACCACATGGACAGCATTTCTCTGACAAATGTCCACTGACGTATACTTCAAAGACATGAACTAACTTAAAACACTCTGTAATGCTCCTGTATGGCATCCACTGATAATACAAATTGCTCCCTCTTTCTCAAGTAATGTGCAAAATTATTCTAATTTGCTAATTCTTTTTCAAACATTATGAATACTGTTTTATTTATTTTTCTTTTTTTTACTCTTTTATTTCTAAATATTTGGATTATTTACCTCTCAATGACTACTGTTGCAAATATGTAACATACAAAAAACTCTTTTTATTGTATGTGCTCTGAACAAATTAATTATCTCCTATTAATTTAACATTGACTTTTTTAGGGATGTAAAATAATTACATTTTTTTAAAAATCTGATTAATAACAACATTGCTTTGAACTAATGTAGAATAATCAAGATCAAAACACTTTATGTCAATTGACTTTTGGTTGTATTCAAATTTCCCAGAAAAAAAACACAAAAATGTGTAGAGGGAAAAAAGCATGATAACATACACACATACACAAACTAAAACAAAAAAGGATGAAAAATCCAAAACATATAAAAAAAAACAAACTGTTCTAATACACAGAAAAAAAAACAACTCAAAATATGATAAAATATCCAAAATATGTACAAAAATGAATACATATGCAATTAACATCTTTGTTCAACAGTTTCAACAAAACAACTGGAAACATCTGTTCCATTTAATTGCGTTAAAACATTTTTAATAAGATCATCATTTTTAATTATGATGATGGATTAATCCATGCTTATGCTTTAATTTTGACAGTTCTACTTAAAAAAAACCCAAAACAAACAAACTTCTATTTAAATCCAGGTCTTAAGGGGTTAAATGGAAACTATTTGAGCTGAAGTTCATTATCAAAGCTGCCTCTAAACACACCTCCCTCCCTGCCTGTATAAACCTTCTCACTCTGCACTCCACTTCATTGTCATTTTCCATTCTCACCCTCCCTCTCTTTTCTCTGTCCTCTCCTTCAGGTCTCCCTAAACCACAGCTGATGTGTCTTACAACCACTGCCGTCTTCAACATTTCATTCCATCCTCTAATTTATTCTCCTTATATCCAATGGTGTGGGCGTTAATGATGAATATCTATATGTAATTCAGACTGTAGACAGACATCCATTAAATCAGTCAATTCACACAATCACAGAGCGGTGGAATATGAGCAGAGTCTGTGTGCAGACCTTGACCTTGTTGATTTTTTTTTTTTTTTTTTTTTTTGCGAGGAGTCACCAGGCTCAGCACAACAGGGAGCTGGGGAGCAGCCGTTCTTACATCTCCCTGCTCGGAGCCTTAGGCTGCTGGAGTGGAGGAGTGCTTTTGATATGCTATGTGAACCGGCGCAGCAGCTTTGGCAGCATGTGACAGTGTAGCTTTCAGGTGAGTGGTGTGGATGTAAGCAGGCAGCCAGGGAGTCAGCAGAGCACTGACAGCCTAATTACACTGCCATGATTAAAAGCATGCATTGGATATGTTTTGCAGTGAAGGGAGCAGGCGGTATAAGTGTAGTTTCATACTTGCTTTGGCTGCCTGAGCTAACATACGGGCTTTGCTTCATTTGTCACAGAATTTGCTTCATCTTGTTTTCAATAGAAGGGACATGTTGTGAGATTAATGAGAAGTTATGTATCATGATTTTGCGCCTTGTATGATGGATCTTGAAGAAAGTTTTGGGTTAAAAACAAAGTGTACAAGACTAATACATAGTTTATAGTAAAATGTACCCTTGCATGAATGATTAATACTAGGGAACTGCTTCTGTTCAATGCATTTTACTGCATCTGTATCTGCCTATTACATCTGTTCACACATAACACAAAGAGCCAGAATATACTGTCATTTACAATGAGAGAAGAAAAACTGTCAGAGGTGATATGTGGCTTATTGTAGAAGACTATTACAAATCATATTAACTGTTTATTGGGATTTTACATGAGCTTGAACATGACTGTCTCTATTAGAAATGAGTCTGTGCTAGTGTTGTTCCTGTCCACATCTCTGACACATGTTAAGTTTTGACCTGAGAATTAAACACCAGATGGTGCAAGAATAAGCACATCACAAAAGCATATTTGTCCGCAGTGCTGTCCTCATTTTAACTGCTGCTTAACCTTTTTAAAGCTGCAGTACCTTTGAACACAACAGCAGAACTGCAGAGTACACTAAATAATTGAATAAATTGGCTGAAAATGTCACACAAAGGTTTAACAATGCAACATGACCTACACACATGAACACACTCGGTGAGCAGCTGGCTTTGACCAACTCAACTGAACGCTTGATACATTTCTTTATGTAAACACTTGACTTGTGATAAATCTGTGTGTGGTGAGCACTTAGGCATTCTCCTTTTAAGGAGTGACTATGATGAACTGAGATGACTGAGGAACGAACTTATCCACTGTTTTGTTCAAGCAGCCACTTGGCTTACAGTCAGTGTCACTTACAGTACAATATGGAAAGGTTTCAAATGAAAGCAGTGTAAACCCCCTCTCTTTTCCAGGGAGAGAGAGAGTTTCCATTCTCATTTAAACTCTAAAAATGTACAACCTACTAACTGTGGAGAAGTCCCATGGGTGTGCCCCCACAGATGGAAGTAACCTTGAACAGTAAACTTAAAACTGCATAAGGGAACACCTCAGCTCATGGAACTGTTAGTAATGTATATAGGAAGAAGAACACATTTTGTATTCCCAGGGGGATCTTTGTGTTATTACTGCAGTTACATATAGTTTTTTTCTCCACCAAAGAACTTGACAAATGTTCTTGTTTGTTCTTATCTTTTAGATTTACTTTTACATTATGACCCTGAGGTCCTCTGGCAATGGTTTCTAAAGCAAAAATGTCATTAGTCAGTCTGTTCTTATCAGTTTTATTTGCCATCATGTGGCGGTCTGTCTTTAAATTGAACTTGAATAGAATGGTTTCTATGTTGAGCTTTGATTGACAGGTCTGTATGATGGAATTTTGTTTATTTCATAAAACACATTTGTTTCCTGACAGACAGCTCAACTATTTTTATTTAAATTGGGAAACTGAGTTTGTTTCCAAGCATTTAATGAAGTTTATTATTTATGGAATCGGTAAGCTAGCAATCAGCATTAGCTCAACCTCTAACCCTTTGAGGGATGAGGAGATCCTAGTACCGACCTCTGACCTCTGACCTCTGATTATATATTCTATGACTGGAACTAAATGACAGAGGGTTAAGTTAAGATTAGCTGCTCTTTGTTTCTATATGATAATGTTAGTCCAATACACCTTTCCATCCAAAAGGTTTAAAATATAAGTTACACACTCATTTTCATTATTATTACATTTTACTGTGAAACTCTGGAGTTAAGAGGGTCCATGTATTTGTTGAAAATGGGTTGATTTGTGTATTTGTTACAAATATATTACCAGTGTTTACCAAATACTGTTTACATTTATGTTTACAGAATTATGATTTATACATTCTCATTTGCCATAGGTGGGTAGTAGATTTTATTTGTCATTGTCAGGACAACAAAATTAAGTTGGAGCCAACAGCAGTGCGTAGTTCGTACCCAAAAAAAGAGCTATAGTAAAAGCGCTATGGTGCAGTGCAAGATAAAGTTCAAGTTAGAGTCAACGTGCCACCAGTGTCCCCCCAATCGCCACCATAAATAGAAATAAATAGATATTTATGTTGCTGTCACCCCTCCCCATCATCAATCATCACTTCTAAGTTCAAAAGTCAAATGAGATGAGTTCAGCCTGAGGGTAAAGGCTGTTAGCCAGTCTTTTTGTATGTGTTTTTATTGATCTGAACCTTCTCCCAGAGGGTAGTAGTTGGACCAGGTGGTGGTCACTGAACTCTGTTTAAACAACGTGTGTTATAAATGGTACTGCTGTTTTCACTACACGCTGGAGAGAGTGCTGGTCTGTTTTGGTGGAACCAAAGAACCACGCCAGAAATCCATAAGTTAGAACGCTGCTGATGCCACAGTCGTAAAAGTTCACCAGCAGCGATCTGGGGATGTTGTAGCTCCTCAGCTTCCTCAGGTAGAAGTGGCGTTGTTGGGTTTTTCCGACCACTGCGGCAGTGTGGTTTCATCAAGGATAGGTCCTCAACATGGTCGCCCCCAGGAACTTAAAACTACTGACCCTCTCCACCATCTCAGAGCCAATGGTGTGATGTTCAGGTTTATTTTTATGGAAGTCCACAATGATTTCCTTGGTCTTTTTGATGTTAAGAACCAGGTTACTGTTGTTACACCATGATGCCAGATGTTGCACCTCTTTCCTGTGTTTTGTCTCATTATTGTTGGAGATCAGTCCGAGAACGGTGGTGTCCTCCGAGAACTTAACAATGAGGTTGGAGGCAAAGCAGTCATGGGCGTACAGAGTGTAGACAAAGGGCTTAGCACACAACCCTGGGGGGCCCCAGTGTTGATGGCAAAGGTGGAGGAGGTGTTATTACCCACTCTAACACTGGTGAGGAAGTCCACGATCCAGTTGCGCCGGGTGCTGTTGAGCCCCAGTTGTTGGAGTTTGGGGCAGAGACCCCAAATACTCGTTGAATCTGTTTTTCTGGATTACATTGGCCGGTGCTGCTGGCTCCTGATTGGCTGGTTGAGTCATGTGAGTGGTTGTGTGCCAACTAAAGCACTGTTCAAAACAAATCCATCTCCATCCTGTAGTTTGATTTTATAAAGCCTGCACCCTAAACCATCAACAAACCCTCATGTTACAATACATTAACTTTTTTTTTTTTTTTTTTTTTTTTACTTTATATTTGCTCACATTTTCCATTTCTGTGTCGCAGCAGTGTTGCTGTTGTAGAAGAGTAGAAAAGAAGCACTGAAGAAATGAAGACAAATCTGTGTTTTGTAGTTGTTGTCATGGATGTAGAAAACAGACCGTCATGGTTTAGAAATGGAGCATTCTAACATCAACAAATATATGATTCCTCTGAACCTCTCACACTCATATTTTTCAGGGGACACGTTCAGCCTGATTTGATCTGTACCAGACCAGTAAAATAAAAGTATAATAATCCATAAATAATGATAACTCCAAATCTTTGTCATTGTTTTAGTTGTTTTAGTTAGTTTAGTTGTTTTAATATATAAATTATCCAAATGCACAAAAAGTTCATTTTTACAAGATCCTGCCTGAATGTCTCATTTGTCCACATGTTTTATTTTGGATCACTTCTACAAAGACACTAAACAGAAGCAAAAAAATGGTTCAAATTTTATGTCATTTTCTTTAGACGTTTTTTGTTATTCACCTTTTATTGTCACAGTATAGTTTGTAAATGTAAATATTTTCATAATTTTATATTTTTTTGCAGTATAACAATGACAAAAATGTAAAGTTATCATCATTTATAGACAAAGAAAAAAACTGACAAGAAAATATGGAGTCATTTAATAGGTTATTATGGTCTTTATCCCATGGGCCACATTGGGACCATTTGTGGGCTGCATTTGGCCCCCAGGCCTCATGTTTGAGACCCATGCTCTGAACATATTCCAAAACTAAGCTCAATTTTGCTAATAAACACGTGGGACCATTAGATATTGTATCTTTAATTATTATCTCATTATGGAGCGAAAGCATCAGTGCAGTGCCAGGCATGTTCTGTTACTCTATTTCAGGGGTTTCAAACATGTGGCCCTTGGCCCAAATGCGTTATAATGCGGCCCATGAGGTGAATTTGCAAAGTGCAAAAATTCCACACACAAAACTGTGGAACTCATTTTAGTTCCAGTTCCACATACAGACCAATAACAGAATAGCCTATAAAAAATCTCAGTTTGATGTGGAAAATAATATTACATTACGCCTAAAAATAATAGCTTCAAATTTGTGTCTTTGTTTTAGTGCAGAAAATAACATTGGATTATGATTTTTTTTTTACATTTACAAACTATCCCGAAACAATGAAATGTGAAAAACCTAAAGAAATATAAATAAATTAAAATACCTAAAAGAAAATGAATGACATTTTGATCCATTTCCTTCTTCTGTTCGTAAGTGTTCAGTGTCTTTGTAGCTCCAAACTATAATGTATATGGACAAATGATGAGTTGAGACAGAGCATTGTTAAAATTGTTTATTAATATCATATCATTTCCTGGCTGAGGATGAAGTGGAATGTGTTGCGTGGACCTCGGTGCTCAGTAACATTAATGATAAACCTATGTTTCTGAAGACATTTTTTTTTTCAGGTTATCCACATCTTTTTTGTTTGGATAGTTTATAAAAGTCAGTATTTTCATGATTTGAAAAAAAAAACAAAACATTTAAAATTGCCATCATTTGTAGATTATTATGTTATTACTTTACTGGTGTGGCCCATTGGAGATCAAATTGGCTTAAATGTGGCCCCTAAAGAAAATGCGACCCCTGATCTATTTGTATATGACAACACTTTGACTTGTATTTTGTGACTGTGTGTGGGGAGTAATTATACAGTAAATACAACTATGGGGGTTAAAAACCATAATGAACTAAAAACTGACTCCATTAACTCATTAAATGCGTCTACTTGTATTTTGTCCACCTCTTCATTTCCTCTGTGCTCTCATTCATTTCTTTTTATGCACCATCCTACCCCCACCCCCCACCCCCCACCCCACCTTTATATTTTGCAGTATTTCAATGGCTCTGTCCCACTTTTGTGGCTAAGAGAAGCGAGGAAAAAAAAAAAAAAAGACAGAGCAGTACAAAAAAAAAAAAAAAGTTAAACTACTTTTTATACCTATTTGGAGAGAAACATGAAGGAACACAAAAGCAAGAGCGAAAGAGTGAGAGAGGAAGCGACATACGATGGAGTAAAGGCCATCTATTCATTTTTAAATCATCCTTCTTGATTCAGTAACTTTGTTATGAGAGTTTCCTCCAACTTCACCCCTTTTCTGTTATTAACAGTAAAATCAGCCGTTTGCAGCTGTGCATCCAAGATAAAGACCAGAAAAACCTATGTGTATGTCTGGAAGAGATGAGCTCATATGGACGGGTTCAGATAGCAAGAAGGATCATTCAGGATTTATTTTTCACTCCTTACTGCTGCATTTTATTTTTTTATATTATTATTTTATCAAATCCAAACAGGATGCCACCCTTCTGCCAGTGAATATACTGTCTTGGTTTCCATTTATATCTGGTATTTTTTTTTTTTTCAACTTTCTTCATTTCTTACATCAAGTACTGTACACGCTATTGACCTTATATCACATGTTTAATTTCTCCCACCTTCATTATTATCTTTCAATTCTTGTCTAACTTGCATACTTTACAAAGACACACTAACACTCTCTCTCTGGTCAGACCAGTGCTACTTAGTGTGCAGCTTCTGTGATGTTGCTGATGAGGCAGAAAGATGCCAACTGCTGCATGAATTTCATGTTGTTACATCCACAGGCAATACAAAAAAAAAACCAAAACACCAGAATGTGAGTGAGCAGGAGGTAGAGGGAGTGTCTTTCTAGGATTTTACCAGTGAAAATAGAGCATGAGAGAAGGACATTTAGACTGAAATAGAGGAAAAATTGAGAATGAGGCTATAAGGATATTAGGATTGTGATGTTAAATGAACAAAGAAATGTAGAAACTGATGAGGAAACATGGATTATGACTTAATAATCAGTCAATTCCAGCTCACATACGTGCAGCTGTAGCACTGTCGGATTGTTTTTATGTTCTTCTCTTCATGCATAGAATACGTAAACAGCAGATGATAAAACTGTTCCAAACATCAGGAAACTTCAGTAAGTTCCATTAACAGCTTTCCAAGCCCTCCATCTGCCCCATTACCACATCTTCTCTGAAGGGGAGGCAAACGTTATTGTTTTTATGTTCATCTGTCAGTCTATGTGAAACATTACACTAAAACTACTGGACCTAACTATATGAGGGGCCATCCAAGATATTATTCACAGTGACCCTTTTACTTACATACATTCTCCTCTCACATACATATACTCTCCTCTCACATACATACATTCTCCTCTCACATACATACATTCTCTTCTCACATACATATACTCTCCTCTCACATACATACATTCTCCTCTCACATACATACATTCTCTTCTCACATACATATACTCTCCTCTCACATACATACATTCTCATCTCACATACATACATTCTCTTCTCACATACATATACTCTCCTCTCACATACATACATTCTCCTCTCACATACATACATTCTCTTCTCACATACATATACTCTCCTCTCACATACATACATTCTCCTCTCACATACATACATTCTCTTCTCACATACATATACTCTCCTCTCCCATACATGCATTCTCCTCTCACATACATACATATATTCTCTTCTCACATACATATGGACCACCGCTGTGTCCGAAATAAAGAATTGAATTGAATTGAATATACTGTCCTCTCACAATCATTCTCCTCTCACATACACACATTCTCCTCTCACATACATACATACATACATACATACATACATTCTCTTCTCAAATACATATACTCTTCTCTCACTAACATATATTATCCTCTCACATACGTACATTCTCCTCTTACATAGATACATACATTCTCTTCTCACATACATATACTCTCCTCTCACATACATTCTCTTCTCACATACATATACTCTCCTCTCACTAACATATATTCTCCTCTCACATACGTACATTCTCCTCTCACATACATACATACATACATTCTCCTCTCACATACATACATTCTCCTTTCACATACATATATTCTCCTCTCACATACATACATTCTCCTTTCACATACATATATTCTCCTCTCACATACATACATTCTCCTCTCACATACATACATACATTCTCTTCTCACATACATATACTCTCCTCTCACATACATGCATTCTCCTCTCACTAACATATATTCTCCTCTCACATACATATATTCCTATATACTCACTTTTGCGTATAGCTTCTTTTTGTTGTCACTGTTGATGCGCATTGACATTACAACCTTAACGGACGAATTTAAAGACTTTCGGTCAAAGGTCAAGTACACAATACAGGTCCAAATTTAATATTGAATCTAACTTTTTAACTTCCAATGAGCACCAAAATGGGTCTTTCAATTCTGCAACTTGTGTGTATACATTTTGACCTATTGTTGGCCAGAGAAGTCAGGGATCACTCAGTCAATGCGTAAAAAATGTAAATGGACTATAACAGAAAAATCACTTGAGACAGACAGTTACTGTTATTGACAGATAGGAAACCTGACATGGGCTCCAAAATGGCGTCATAACCAATGACATTGATTGAAAGGTCAAAATCAAGGTCACATGATTTCAAATAGTCATAACTTCAAAAAGGGTAGTGATCAGTACTCAATTGATATTGTTGACAGATAGGTAACTACAAGTAGGCATCATGACATTTGACCTTGAGCGACCTTGAAAGGTCAAACTCATAGCCTTACATTTGTGAGGGGGATGTCCATTAAGAGCTGAAATGTTTGCAAAGGGTGATATTTGATGTGCCTGTTAGAACTTGTTTTGCAGGTAAAGGTCTGGCATCAGTGAAGCTCTTCTAGTATAAGGGAATGGATCTGTTACAGGGATTTCACCTTAGAATGTGTTACAGATTTTAGTCAACACATAATATTAACAGACTGATGTATTAAAAACCTGTCTCTGCATACTCTCCAGTTTCACTTGAGTAGCTATTGACAGTATTTCGACATCATGCACATAAATACTTGCAGATTTGTGATGTGACCTCATGTTTTTCAAACTACCCTTTCTTTTTTTCTTTTCATAAGAAATGTCTTATTGTTAGTATAATCTAATTGAAATCTGAAAATGTGACCGTATGCATTTGGGGTGTGTATCTCATGAGTGCTGCTGTACAGTCACTTTTAAAGCAGTTGTAGGATTACAGCAGTACACAGATATAATGGAATGCCTCTCTCTTCTTGTTCAAATATAACAGCCAGCTTTTTGATATGAGTCACTGCAATGGGTGTGAAGTAAAATGTGTCTGCTCTAATAAAACAGCCAGTATTGGCTTAAATTGCATCTTGAGGCTTCCAAGAAGACTGCTGTAGGATTTTAACACTTAGCTGTCTAAACCATATATCATTATATCCCCCAACAGAATTTCTGGAATTTTCAGCCGCTGTCGAAAATCCTTCATGTTAACATAATAACCTGAGAATATTGGATTTACAAAGTATTTTAAAAAAAAATAATTTTTTTTTAAATTATTTTTTTACATATCAATGAATATCATGGAGAGGATGAACTGATTCAAAGTTCGGCAATTTACCATGTCTAGATTGGCCACAAGGGGGCACTCAAAAGTTTAAAATCACTAAGCACTCTTTATTCATATCTGTGTAACTATTCGTCGGACTGACTTCAAATCAAGTGCAAATGAAAGGTTGTGACTCTGGGATGCCCCATGCCATGACATCATAGCTGTCTGGTTAAGATTTGCAGATGTTTGGGGATATACCCCTAGCTGTCGCTTCTGACAGCTAGTTTAGTCTAGCTGACAATGAAATGAACATGATTTCAGGAATGAAAGTACAGTGGTACCTCTACTTACAAAAGACCCAGCGAACAAATGATCCAAGTAATGAAAAACCTTTGCCTCAATTTTTTGTCTCTGAATACAAAAGAAAATTCTATTTACGAAAGGAAACCGAAACCTCTGAGACATAAATACAGTAGTGTATGTATCTTACTATACGTAACTACGTAATGTACGTAGATACGTCACGTTGTGTACGTGGACGTAGACGTAGCATCCCATTGGCTATAAGGGAGCTACCCATGATGCTTTTCATTACCCTTTGACCCTCATTCATCACAGAGTTACTTTTGTTTGCTGAGTTTTTCCGAGTGTGCTCATTTAAACTATATTACAGTACGTATTGTAAAAATTACAGTAAACAGGGTGATGGTGGCGCCCTGTTTGGCTGTGGCTCCCGGTTACATAGACATTTTTACAGTAATTTATCCACCAAGACCAGCGCTTTTAGTATCAAAAGTTCAGCCAAACGGTGCAAGAAGAGTATATGACCGACAGGCTATCATCAGCTTAAGAAAAATTGTTAAAAACTTGGACTCCGCAAGCCTGGAGACACGGACCATTCTACAGAACCTCAGTTTGCTGCACTGGTCAGATCCAGCGTCCTACAGGTAAGAACTAACCCCTTCTGACCGCCGTTTCCATCAGCCCTGGTTGCCAACTTATGCTCACTGGAAAACAAACTGGAGTACCTGAAGCTGGAATTAAATGCCAAACATGATCCACCAGACTGCTGCATGTCTCACCGAGACATGGCTCAACTCTTCTGTCCTGGACACTGACATTAGCCTGAACGGGCTAAAATCTAAATCAACATTTTCTTTTAACACATATTTCATACAAAATCGGTAATTTTTTTAATAATTTTTAAAGGGTTTGAAGGGTAGTATTAGGGGCCTTGGAACGAATTAGGCCTTTTACATTTAAAATACAACTCTATTTACGAAGAATTCACAGTACGAAAACACTTCTGGAACAAATTAATTACATAAGTAGAGGTACCACTTTACTTGAATGATCATGTTTCCTCTACGGTGTTCCACCTCATATGACTGAAAAAAAAAAAAAAATCCACATCGCCATTGCATCATTGAGCTCAGTCTATACTATGACCACTGATTACACTACATTAGACTCCTATGAATATGATTTTCCAAAAGAAAACACTCACCCAATCTGCATCTTCGTGCACAGTCAAGTGCACAGAAAGACGCATAGAGAAAAGGCACAGTGGTACATGCATATGCATATATATATATATATATATATATATATATATATGATCTTAAACTGCACATATGGGCACAGATTTTTACCGTTAAGAGAGCATCACATCAGGGAGTGAGCTGCACATTAGAAAATGAGATTGTTCATGAGCCTGGAGCATAAAATAGCCTTTTATGCTACTTTAAAAAGGCCATAAAATCACTGTTTTACCAAATGAACAGATCTACCTTGGTTATAAGTGCTTTTAGTGCATCTACCCTAGAACAGAGACTGCTGATATATGCACCTGAATTCATTCTGGATAATGGCTTGCACATGTTTGTTTGCATATGTGTCAAATCTGTATTGTGTTCCTGAATGCCTCTTACAATTGGCACTCACTTCCATGTTCAAGGACTGCCTCCTACCTTACTTCACCTACACTGTTTCTGCATAATTGCTGCTGTGTTCCGTCCACACAAACAACAGAATGGGATTATGGCTCTCACTAAAAGCCCTCTCAGGGCATTTACTTTGCTCAGAAAAATGGAAAATAAAGGTAGTTATAGGTGCAGTCAGAAACTTAAATCAAAGTGACTATTTATATCAAATGGAATTCAGTAAATCCTGCTGGAAGAAGCAGAAGATCTGAAAAATGTGGCCACTCACAGACACGTTTTTATCAGGTCTCATTATCTTCTCACACCTAAATCAATATTAAAGCTCAGTCAAATCAATAATATCAACATTATCAATCAAATATGAGGAGTTTGAGTGATGGTGAGACCAAATAGTGTTGAGTGGTGTGATGTTGATAGCCAGCTGTTTGCATTTTCAGCCAGAAATGTTGAAGCAGCTGATTGCAATCAACCTATACAAACACAACCAACTGCCTAAACCAACAGTACACTCCATTTAGTATAACTCTGAACATGCTGAGATATGATGGTATGAGGAGGTTAAATATTTGCTAAATGGCTCAAAACATGCTGTTAAACTTGTTTACTCAACTTGACCGAGGTTATCTTTTTGCTTTGAAATTACCATATTAAGGATTGGGGTTTAATGAATTTCAATCAAACTAACAGTCATTTGTCTGAGTTGGCAATTTGTCTGCACTTCCTTTTTTCCAGTGTAATTTTCTAAACAGATATAAAGTAGGGCTATCAAAATTAAAGCAGTAATATGGATAAATCCATCATCATGATTAATCAGATTAAAGATTTTAAGATGTATTTGTTTCAACTTGTTTTATTGAAACAGTTGAAGGTGTTGAATAAACATGTTAATTGGATATTTTTTACATGTGTTTTCGATATTTTATTCAATTTTTTTGGATTTATCACCTTTTAAAAATATAATGTTGTCCTGTATTTTGCATTTGTTGGTGTAAATCATGTATTTTTCTATATTTGATTAAGAGTTAATTTAGATGTTCATGAATTCAAACTTAATTATATCAAAACAGAAGAAATTAAAGAAAAAGTTATTTTTTTCTGAAAAATATATTGCTAACTAAATGTAAAAAAGTGTCTCCTTCTACAGTACTGTCATTGATCCAACTCTTTGGGTTTTACAGGTTAATGTATGTTGTAGAAGATGGCACTGTTTCCATGGTAACTATTATTACTAAAATATCATTATATTTCACTCTTACCTGTCTTAGAATGTGTTTGGTGTTTTATTTTAAAAGCAAAACCAGATAGTTTAACTGCAGCTGTGACTAGACAAATACAGTAAGAGTATGTAAATATTATTAATCATAGTCTCATCATGTAAATGGAGGATATTATGTTGTTCCCACACCCACTACTGCACTTGATGTTCCAACAAAATCAACTTCCTAGTTAAAATATTGTTTAAATCCCTGATTAGACACCACACAAGCAAAACATATTTTTGGAAAGTACAATACTCAAACCCACAGCTCAAAGTTATATAACACTTGTGTTCCTGAATTGTAATGTATGAGTGGGATTAAACACTCTGGAAACCAATATGGGAAAACAGAATATTTTCTCTATAAACACATACACAACAGCCTTCACAAACTGTGTATGAGCAAAAGTTTGGCCCAGAGGCAGAGAGAGACAGAGAGAGAGAGAGAGACTGTGAGAGAGAGAGAGACTGTGAGAGAGAGAGAGAGAGAGAGAGAGAGAGACTGTGAGAGAGAGAGAGAGAGACGGAGATAGAGAGTGAGAGAGAGAGACAGTGAGAGAGAGACACGGAGAGAGAGATGGAGATAGAGAGAGAGAGAGAGACAGAGAGAGAGAGAGAGACAGAGAGAGACAGAGAGAGACAGAGAGAGGCGGAGATAGAGAGAGAGAGACGGAGAGAAAGAGAGAGAGACAGAGAGAGCACTGTACCTGTGTGTTTTTGTCTGTGTATAACTGGGTATATGTATAAATTTGACTAAACACCTGCAATGATTTAAATGACCTGCAGGATTAGAAATACTCTGAATTTATACGTGTCAACTTTAGTGTGTTATTGGAGGATATACTAACAATGTATTACTTTAGTGAAATAAATAAATAAATGAATAAATAAAATGTAGAAAAGGTGAAAGGAACACATATTTTAGAACATTATAACGTAAGTGCTGATCCAAATCCTCTCAACATCCATATTAACCCCTTGAACATCATCATGGATCTGAAATTGTTGACTTCCTGTCCTCACTTTAACTGCTTATAAATTACTTTACAGTGTGAAATACAAATAAGCTTTAATTTAAAATACATTACAGTACAATTAAAATGCAATTAAAATATGATAAATGCACAAGGTGTAATTGTAATGCATATAAAAATGACCAAAAATAGTCACTTGCCTGATAAAGGGTTCATAAATAAGGTCAATGTTTAAAAAACAAAACAAAAAACTATTCAGATAAAACATTGTATTTGCCAAATGAGTGTTTTACTTTCATGCAGTCATACAATACAGTAAAATAGTAGAGTTATACATTTAATTTGAAGGCCTAGAGTTTTTTTAATGATTTAAAATGCACAACTGAGATAATCCTGTCACATAAAATTAAACAAGATTGTGTCAAAAACAACTGTAAACATTTCAGTGAGTAATTAAACAAAACCAAAGTGTATGTCACACCTGAGCAGCCATCAGTGTTTTATACTGTTTTGAGGATTTGATGCAGATTTGAATTAGTCGTTACAATGTCCATGTTATTGAAGTGTCAGCTAATTTGTAGAATTAACGAATGCCGATGGGGATCTGTGGAAACAACTTATCTGTCTGTCACCACCTGAGGTCACAACCTTTTGTTTGACAGCTCTATACAGAGAAGTAGGTCAGGAAAAAGGTCGCGGTGAGAAATAAATAATTCATTTGTGAACAAGAGAACAGGGTCCGTGGTGTCACATATAAACTGTAATAATGGACATTTTTTGGATTTTATGCACTGAATCCTGTCAATAAGATTTTCACTCAAGTCATCTGAGAAATGTTTTGAAGAACGTAGAAAGAAAACAGAAGACATGAAGGAAAATAATAGTTTTTTAATGGTTTTTCTATGTATTTTTGTCCAAAATCTCTTACTATTATTGATGGTTTGCATTGCATCCTGGTCTATCACTGTTAAGGCTCTGGCTCACTGGCATGCACTTCTCACTGTGATTGTCAAGTGCTGCTGAGGTTTTCATTTACATAATAATTTATAGTACAGAGAGCCAATATCTGCAATTTCCTGATAGAAATATCTACTCACTCGAGCTATTATATCAAGCTTATGAACCAGCCATCTGGGAAGACTAGGGTGAACATACAAAACCTCCATAACCCTTGGGCATAGTAGTAAAAGCCTGCAGTGCTAATGCAAAAAAAGGTAGTTGTATAGAGTGAGCAGATGCCTGTAAGAACTACCCCCCCCACCTGTGGCAAATGAGGGTTCTCTCTCTCTCCAGGTAGAAGAGTTTAAAAATGTACTTCAGACAAATAACTGGAATCTGTTTCCAAAGATAAAGAAACTAAAATTAAGGAAATACAGACCAAGTGCAGTGCAAGAGAGATAAATACAGAACAGAGGAAAGGACTGAATGATGAGCTTTTACCTTCCAGGCTCCTTTATTAACTACTTTACCAAACTCCTGATCAGTGTTTCTCAACCTTTTTGAGCTGTGGCCCTTATTTTACATTAGGAAAATCACAAGACATGATACGACACAAACATTTCCCAAACATTATATTCAATTCATTCACTCAGTGGGAAAACTAGGCATGTTTAGATGAATGCAAAGCTTTATTATTTTGGCAGAAATTGAAGAAAGACATGGAAACAAGAGCTGACGGGAGGTGCCTTAGTGATCCCTCGGACAGAACACTGGTTTACGGATTGAGAAGCATATGCCCCCTGCCACATAAACTGAGACACAGGTCAACACAATACAAGTAAGTGGGAGAGCATCAGAGCTGCTTCACTTTAATTTTAATTTTGCAAAGGGATACTGTTGTTGTAGAGTGGATGATTGGTATGTGTTCAGATACATATACATATACATATACATATACATATACATATACATATACATATACATATACATATACATATACATATACATATACATATACATATACATATACATATACATATACATATACATATACATATACATATACATATACATATACATATACATATACCAGGGGTACCTGTTGCATCAATCGCACCCGAGTGCGATTGATGCTTTCACACCAACGAAAACGAACCGAACCAAGAGCTTTTGGTTCAAATGGGTCGTTTAGTGCGCACCAACTCATGTTGGTGTGAAAGCACCCTTATAGTACTAATCAGATGAAATTAGATAATGTTTTCTTACACACCTGATGATTTCTCACAACACACTTTTGTTCCAGGGCACAGTGGTTGGGAAACACTGCTGTAGATAAACTACAGGAACACACTCAAATCAAAGCTTGAATGGAATATTTTCCCACTGCACTCACTAGTATCTTGTTAGTTCAGTGTTCTTCTCTTATGAATCATAACATGAATGTGGTCTATAATGTAAAGGGTTAGAAGACAGCAGCCAAAACCGCTGATACCAAACTTCTTTTAGTTTCAAGTTCAGGGGAGAAAGGGAGGCAAAGGAATGGAGAGGAAGTATTAATGATTTGCCTTGGCTGCTGTTCTGCTAGATACTTAACATGAGGGGAGCAAATCCCCTTTCATAAATAAAGGCTCAGCTAACTGCTACTGTTGGCTCGGGCCTCCTCAGTACTGCACTGAGCTGGCAGCCTGGAGGAGCACTTAAGGAGCTCATCACCCACAAGCCTGTGGCTTACACTGCCAGTGGTTTTCAGTCTGGGGTCAGGAAGAACAACCATGACTTAGCACGAAAGGAAAAGGTAGGAAAAAGCGCCTTGATAATGTCTCCTTCTGTTTTATTAATATGTTATGGTGCGAAAATTCCCCACAAGTCATCATCAACATTCATTCATTTAAATTCTTGGACAGAAATATGGAGTAGATAAAAAACCAAGAAACTGCAAAAATGACTGGTACAGTAAGGTAAGGTAAAAAATAAAATAAAATAAAATAAACATAACCTACTTTTGTCAGCAATAGTTAAAATATAAAAAATAAAATAATTAAGTAAAAACTGTTAAAACAAGAAGGATTTAAATCAGGAAAATTAGCAAATAAACACTGAAAATGTCTCTGTGGTATTCATGAAGAAAGTTTAAGGGATTATTGATATGGATTATATTCCATCATGTCTATGCATGTGATGTGGCCTTATTAACTGCCTCTATATATAGTATATGCCAAGTTTGAAGCAAATTCAACTAAAATGTATATTTTCAATAGACATTTGAAATGTTAACCATTCTAGGTAAAATGGGGGGGGGTTAAAAGAGTCCTAAAAAAATTACTTTGACCTGCGTTTCCCAACATGTAATGACATCTATTCTGAGTCACTGAATTTAACTGATATTTTTGCATCTACCTACCTACCTACCTACCTACCTACCTACCTACCTACCTACCTGCCTACCTGCCTACCTGCCTACCTGTCTACCTACCTACCTACCTGTCTACCTGCCTACCTACCTGCCTACCTACCTGCCTACCTACCTGCCTACCTACCTGCCTACCTACCTACCTACCTACCTACCTACCTACCTACCTACCTACCTACCTACCTGCCTACCTGCCTACCTACCTACCTACCTGCCTGCCTACCTACCTACCTACCTACCTGCCTACCTGCCTACCTGCCTACCTACCTACCTACCTACCTACCTACCTACCTACCTATCCATCTACCTACCTACCTATCTACTACCTACCTATGGCTTGCTATAAACTACATTTTATATGAATTCAACCAAGTTTTGCTTCTGCGTTAACAGCCAAACAAAAAAAGAAATAAACAAATTGAACCAAAATCAATACTACTTGCCTCATGATTTTTGAGGAGGGATAATAAACAGATGCAAAAACTACCTCCTACTTCAGTATTATATGTATATACAGTATGTGTTTTACATTTTATACATGTTCACAGACTACAGTGTATGGAGTTTATATATTTGAAGAGATGGTGGTTTGACACTTTATTTGCTGTATAAATTTGAACTGATCTCATTGATTTTTGGAATAAACTGGAACTATCCAACTCTTAACAAGGGGTGAGATCCTTTATGTTTTTAGGAGCAGATGCAAGCTGACATGAGCAGGTGTGATGCAATTACAGGCAAAAGCACAGACTTGAAAAGTATTTCACCTTGTGTGACAGAGGAAATCATCATCTTCTGTTTATATTACACATCATGTAACCACAACATCTATGATTCACTTCTGACGTTTTCCATACAAAGGCAATCTGTCTAAAATGAATTTCCAAAAATACTACTGGTAGAAAATATTTTACTAACCCCATTGTGGGAAAAATGTTGGAAGAAAAACAGAGAGAGGAAGTGAACTGAAAAGGATAGATGATTAAGGCCTAAGGAGGAGGACGTGAACAAGTTGAATGAACATGTAAACACAACTTTTAATTACACTGGTAGTGAGGTTCTGAAAAAGCTTCTCACTATACTTCAAATGTTAAAAGAATAAACCAATAAAGCAAAGAGTTTTTTTTTTCTCCTTCTCCAGCTTAATGTGGACAAAACAAAAGTGATTATTTTGGGCCGCAAAAAAAAAAAAAAAGGTCAAAGGTCAGTGCTCACCTTGAGTCCATGTCATTGAACTCTACAAACCAAGTCGAAAATCTGGGTGTAATTATTGACTCACACCTGAAGTTCAACAACTATTTAAAAGCTCTGACCCAGTTTGTCTATGACCACCTGAAGAACATCGATAGAGTCAAAGGTTTTCTGTCCAAACCAGACACAAAAACGTATGTATTTATTTTCAGTAAATTATATTATCATAATGGTGCCTTCACTGGTCTAAACAAAAAAAATTAATCAGGTTGCTACAGCTGATCCAAAACACTGCTGCCAGAGTCCTGACCAGTACCAGGAAACTGGATCACACCGGTCCTCAAATCCTTCCATGTTCTTCCTGTGGGTCAAAGGTTAAAATTATAAATCTTACTCCTGGTCTATAAAGAACTAAACAACCTTGGACCCAAATACATCTTAGACCTGCTGGTTCCATATGAAGCATCCAGAGCCCTGAGGTCATAGGTCATCAGGAACAGGTTTACTGTGTGTTCCCAAAATCAGAACCAAACAAAGTTCATCATCATTCAGTTGTTCTGCTCCTCACCTGTGGAACAAACTACCTGAATACCTGAGGTCTGAGAAAAACTGTCAGTTCATTTAAATCAGATGAAAACATTATTATTTACCTGAACTTTTATTTAAATTCTTAAATGTTTTTATGTCTCTTATTTTAATTGTCATAATAATGCATTTTAGTCATTTTCATTTTCTTATATGTTTTATGTAAAGCACATTGAATTGTCCTGTACATTAAATGTACTATACAAATACATTTTCCTTGCCTTCACACTGTGGGACTAAGGACAGAGAGGGTTGTATTTTGTACAGATAGTAAAGCCTTTTGAGGTGAATCTCTGATTTGTGATCTTGAGGGACATAAATAAAATTGAAGTGAATTGAATAGCCATTAATTTCAGCTACTGCTCTGTCAGATTCTTAACTTAAAAAAAAAACAACTATTCTCTTTTTTATAAATAAAACTCCAGCACAGCATACTAACCATCCCTCTGCCACAGTATTGTATAGTTCCCTGCTTTGCACTTTATGAAGTTGTTTTTCGATGTTTAAATTCAGTTGATGATCCTTTTTTTTTTTTTTTTTTTTTAAAGAACTTTTACTTATTTAGGTGAAATTAACTTTAGGCATCTGTTCTGCCATAATTCTGTATAACAGCTTTTATACAGTGTCTGGGTGGAAGTTATGCATCAGCTTTAACAGCAGGTGTTTAATGGGGTGTTTAATGTTATGCTTAATGTAACACTTTAGTAACAGTTGTTGAACTGTGTCGGTTCTCGGTTCCCAACTGGAAAACATTTGCTATGTACGAGCACTCACTGCCCTCATGGTGTAAGTATTACTGTTTACTACAATATTAGCCTTTTCATTTTTTTTCTGTAAAAATCAGGTGTTTTCCTGTATATATTTTAGTGATCATGTTGATGTTCCTAAAAACTCAGATTAAAGTTGAATATTATTATATCAAAAACAGAGAAAAGTGAAGAGGAAATTCCTTTTTTGGCAAAATATATAAAAAAAGTGAACATTAAAAAAGTATCTCCATCCACTGTCATTGAACCAACTCCATGGGTTTTTACTGGTGAATCAATGTTGTAGAAAATGACAGTGTTTCTATTTGATTACGGTATCTCTGAATGTCCAAATGCGTGAAGAGATAAAAAAACGTATTTTACACAAATTATTTCAGCATATTAATAGGAATAGTGACATCAACAGGTATTAATCCTAAAACTACTGGAACCAAATTACAATATTATTTATTTATTAATTTATCCATACTTCATTTTAGTTTATTTTAACTAAGTTAAGTTATTATTTTGGAAATATTTATTGGTTTTTGTTCATTTTGTTCAACATTTTGTTTTATATTTCCATGTTTAATATTGTATTTTATTATTTTTCTTCACTTTTCTGCCATTTGTGTCTCATTTTGGTCATGTTACTTATAATTTGTGTTGGTTTATTAGACATTTTTGCTGTTATTGTCCATTTTGTTACTTATTGTATTAATTTTTGACTGGAACTGTTAAAGTCTCAGGAGTTAAAGGGTTAAACCAGTATACCAGTAGGTGCTTTTGGTTACCAGTAGCTGTTTGGGTCTTTATGGGCTGATGAAGTGTCAGTGTTGCCTCAGTCACAGCTACATTTGTGCTGAAGATGATGCCACAGTAGGCTTACGTGGTGCAGAGTAGTCATACACCTGCAGTGAAAATGCAGCAGGTCACTGCAAAAATTGAGCCAAGTTCAGTAAAGGCAAGGTGAGTTTATTTCATGTCGACGGTGAAAAAGCACCACAGGAGGTGCCTGTAGAAGATGAACTGGAAGTATTTTACTGATATTAGACGCGTTAGCGATGCCTGCATGTCCATAAACTGGGTAAATAGTAGCCTCTGGGGGCATCCCATCCACAGACAATGACAACTTTGTCACATCAACAGCCCCAGTCAAAGCCAAAACAGTCTGTTTGGGGTAAACAGCACTTTGTTCCTGACAGGCCTCTGCTCATAAAACATCTTCAGTGGTGAAGAAAAGGAAGCAGATATCAGTGAAGTGCAGCGTAGATTAAGGTGATGAGACTCAGCAGAGTATTTTATAGACACTAGGAAAGACGTCCCCATGTCTGCCACAGTCGTATTGGCTCTGACAGGTGTGTTAAAAAAAGTCCAGTCCCCATACTGATGCACTGGAAATAATCTAAATCTTACCAAGTCAGCAGGATTATGCAGAAAGTTCTGAACAGATTTGGATGAAACTTTCAGGAGTCAAGGAAGAACCCATTAGATTTTGAATAATGAAGGTCAAAGGTCAAGGTCACACTAAAGGTCAACATCTAATCTAATATCTCAGGATTCAGACAAGATAGAACGTGGTATTTTTATTACATTCACATCGTCTCACCTTCAGACATCACATGGTCAACACCTATGGCTCAGTCACGTCACGTTTTGACGTCATATGACGCCATAACAAGCCTTGGCGGAGGGCTGCTGCCTTGTTAGTGTTGGCGTCAGCTGAAAAAGCAACAGTAGGGGATTTAGAAAGGAGAACTTAGACATATAATACCCCTGTGTGTTTGTCAGAACATGCTTGGCTTATATGATGATGGTTCTTGTGGTAATTACATGTATAGATAAGCATTTTCATAAGCCATGTGGGCAGTGATGTTCTTCTCTATATATTTTGTTTGTGTGTGTTTGTGAATGTTTCTGTGCCTATTATGTTTTGGTATTTAGATGTATAGTAATGTCTGTGTGTGTTTGTGTATCAGCTGTGTGTTTGACATAAAGCCGTGTTTCTTCTTTGTTACTGATGCTGTAAGCAAATACATCTTTGATTTATTCACCACGTCGCTCTAGACTAGCTGTACAACATTTATCAATGGCAGTGCTTTGTGTGTGTGTGTGTGTGTGTGTGTGTGTGTGTGTGTGTGTGTGAGTGTGTGTGTGTGTGTATGTACATGCACACGATTAAATCTTAAAACATCAATAGCTGTTTTGACAGGCCTTGTCTAAAAGTAGCCTTTCATTAATTATTTATTACGCCTTTAGACATTTAGTGCAGAGGAAGACAATTCAAAAGGTTGCTTACTGTTATCTGTTTTTACTTACATGCCAATAAAGAAAAACAATGGAAAACATCCTGTTGAGATCTGTATTCTTTTTTTAATAAATTTTCTCATACATCTGTTAAAATTAACACATTAACGTGGATTAAACCATCATCATGATTTAATCTGCTTAAAAAATTATATTATATTATTATTATATTAAATGGTACATTTGTTTACAGCTGTTTTCTCAAAACTTTTGAAGGTGTTGAATAGTATATTAATTGCATATGTATATATATAGATTTTGGTGATTTTTAGATGGATTTTATCAATTTAAATTTTTTTTCCCACTGTATTTTTTGTTTCATAGTATATTTTTATAAATTTTGTGTGACATTTGAGTACAAAAAAAGAGCAAAAAACAAAACAATAAAATACCAAGTAAGAACAGTTGAAGTGTTTTGATCATAATTAATTAAAATGAATCCAAAGCAACCCTGTGCAGAGTCCTGCACGGGTTCGGGTACCCGCGGTTGACCCGTGGGTGAACCGCAGATTTTCACGAAACGGGTGAAAAATGTTGGGCTGTGTCGGATACGGGTTCGGTTCGTGGGTGATCGCGGGTCTAATTTGCGGTTCATAGGCTAAAAACTGTTCTTTAGTTTGGACTTGTATAGCTGCCTCCTGTCAGCTTCCTTCTTGATGCGTTTTTCAAGCGTGTGTGTGTGTGTGTGTGTGTGTGTGTGTGTGTGTGTGTGTGTGTGTGCGCGCGCGCGCGCGCGCGCGCGAGCTCCCGGATACAAATACTTTTTGAATTTATTATTTGTCTGCTCCTGTTTAACAACATTTTTATTTGGCTCTGCCTTGGCTATGTCACTGTTCAGTATATTCGTGGCAATACATTTTGTATTTAAGGTTCATTTATAGCGGGTCGGTTCGGGTGCGGATTCGTAATTTTTTTTTCGTCGGAAAACGGGTCGGATATGGGTTTGAACATGACGGGTACGGGCGGTTGCGGTTTGTCAAAATCAGAACCGTGCAAGACTCTGACCCTGTGATTAATCATATTTTTTTTAGCATTTGACAGCTCTAATTTTCATTCTATACATGCTTTTGTGCTGATATGATGTCATGGATTTCATTTTGTTCTGCCTTGGTTTCCAAACGTCACACAAAAGGTGAATAAATGCTTAAACATGATATAAAAATGCCTCAAACTGAACATAAATAAGGATTTGTCAGCCTTACTGTATGATACTTCAATTTAATGGATTGAAATATTGACTTCCATCATGCCTCCAACCATTATTTTAGAACATCTACATTTGTGTACCAACTCAAATATACATTCACACCTTCATTCTCTAGGTTCAACTCATTCGATCAGACTTGCAGCACATCTACCACCACAGCTCCACATCCTCTCCACACTCCAGGGCTTCAAGGCAGGTCAGAATCATTTAGCTCTCCAGTGAAAGGCTCTCAGCAAACTCTGCACAAACTGTCCAAGTCAGCAGTTTCAATCTGAGGAAGTGGGAAGACGACGGCGCAGGCAGAGAAAGAGGCAAAAAAAAAAAAAAGCCATAATGGGTTATATATCTGTGGGGTCTGCATGCATGTGTGGGAGTGGGGCTGCCTTAGGGACAGGCCGTCCACCGTCAGTTGTCGGCGTCTGACAGGGTCTTGGCCCTCGGGGGGGGGTCACTGTCACCAGGCCTCAGCACCTCAGGGTGACTGTGTGGGACAGAGGACAAAGGGAAGCAAGCGGCGAAAACAGAAAAGACGAAAGAAAGAGAAAAGGCAATGCTTGCACCCTGTCACTGACCCTAATCACCTCTCACTGTGTATTTGTGTGTGATAACTGGACGGCAGCCGGTCAGGAGGCCTGGCTCACAGCGGGGCAGACTGTCACTAACTCACAGTACAACAAGCTCTGCCTGCAAAGATCTGTGTGTGCTCTCAGACTTTCATCTTTTTATTCTTTGCATACTGTAACTGTTAGGAGAGAAGTGGTGTCACATTTGTTGTTCTCCAGATAATAAACGGTCCAGAAATCAGCCTCTTCAAACTGTCATTCACTGCCTATGTACGAGTGAAATGACAATATTATACTGTATATCAGCAGTGGCGTTTTAATGCATGGGCTTGGGTGGGCTGCAGGCCAGGGCCACAGCCAATCAGATAAAAAATAATAATAAAGTGTCAGAATCGTACATTACTGAAGGTTTAAATAATATGAATGTGTCCATAGGGTGAGCCATAGCCTAAAAAGCAAACTCCCACAAATGTAACAAAAATTTAATATTAACCCCTGAGATGAACTGGAGACTGTACCCCACCTTCACCTATTGTAGCTGGATTAGGCCCCCAGTGACCCCTGTGACCCTAGTGAGGATAAAGTGGGTTCAGATGATGAGACGAGACAGAAGATGAGTTTAGGTTTGGTATGGTGTACAGTTTTCTTGTCTATATTTGTAGCCATATAGCTAACCCTTTGCTAGCCCCTCCCCAAAACCTACCCAACCCAACCATATTAACAGCCATAATAACTGAATAGGGAAAATGCCAAAACAGTGTATATATGGGACAAATCTGACAGCAGATAACTTTTTCTGAAGCCAGAGACACATGAGGAGAAGGCAGGATGTTCAGTAACATGAGGAAGCTTGGCTTATTAGACATCTGATTAGACAGCAATTCATATATTTGACTTGACAAGACAGATCAGTCCCCTACTCCCCTAATCACCACCAAAGCTAATCATCTGTTCCTTGTGCCAGTATTAACATTTCCTGTAAATGTCATCCAAATCCGTTCAGAACTTTTCGAGTTATCTTGTAAACAAACAAACAAACAAACAAACCCAGATGAACCACCACATTCCTAAGGTTTCCTGAAGCTCAAATGAGCAGCTGGTGTTTTTTGATAGTCCACTAATCCTATCCATACATATTATTGTTATATAAAATAGTTTGTCATCATTTCATGGTCATCAGATATGGTCCATTTGGATGTTAAGAGGCTCGTTAGTGAACATAAAAACATCATCATATATGTTTCTTCATGTTACTAATTATTTTGTCAGATTATATATTCATTTTTGTTCATTTTATTGTTGACTTCGGCCATTTTTATTCATTTTTTTGCTTATTTTTCATTCTTTTTACTGTGAAACTGCTAACGTTTCATGAGTTAAAGGGTTAAACTGAATCATGTGGAAGAGGGAAATATCTAAAACATGAAGGACACTGGCCCTGGAGGACTGGATTTGGACACCCCTGATCTACAACATTGATTCACCAGTAAACCAGTTAGATCAGTGACAGTGGATGAAGACACTGGGCTCATGTTCAGTTAATGATAGATTTAGCTTCAGACTGAAAATGATCTGATTTTCCACCAACAAAACACAAAATGCAGAAGAATACAGTACAATACATGGTAATAAATTGCTTATAGGAGGTGAAATATAGTTGAAAATTCATTTGGGAACTGATTCAAAAGTAAAACTGGGTCCTTATGGGTTAATGTCATTATACATTATGTTGCATAAATAGTAAAAAAAAAAAAAAAAAAAATTGCAGTAGACTTTGTAGTATATTTGAAGGTGGAATCTTCAAACATTGATTGATCTTGGTGTTTCTATTCATGTGTCTTAGGTGAATTTTAGTGTGAAAAATAACTTCAATTTCCTCTCCTCCTGGCCTCTCTCTGATTTCACAAGGTCACAATGCACATTTATTTCTCAGTGTGAACATGCCCCCCTACTGTGTATCTGTGGTGAGTCATGTACAGAACTCAAGTTTCTATGGGCTTGGAATTATAACACACTGAATGCTAGTGGGTTCTTTTAATATCTAACCTGCTGGGTTCAGACCTTTGGATCCAGATTGGATAAATTTCACTGAATGATGGATTGGAATAAGGCTGCAAGTTGCTTTGGAGATACAAACTAAAAGTGAAGCTCATCAGCTTTAGGTTGCATTTTTATTCAGATAATGAAAATAATTTAACAGGAAGCAGTAAGGCAGCAAACATAACATTATTGTGTAAAAAATACCCACATTATGTGTTAGTAAAAACAGTTTTTTAATTATTTCAATAAGTTAACCATGTTAGTGATCTTTACTTTATGTATTTTGTCAAACAGCTTATGTGAGTAATTATATCAATTGTTCTATGGTCGCTTTTATTAAGTTGCTATCTATCATGTTCTGGTTTTACTTCCACAATACAAAGATTTAATATATATATATATATATATATATATATATATATACAAAGTATATATATATATATATATATATATATATATATATATATATATATATATATATATATATATAAATACCATCATCCAAAGTAAAATTGACAACCCTCATTCTGCACATGCTCAGTTAGATTGTCCAAAAAGGAGCCACACCCTCATTGGATTTTTAAGAAAATCAGTTTTACTGTAATAGAAAAAAACATATTAGACCATCAAAGTCATTAAAAACAATAGTTATGCAATCATGTACTAATTCCTCTGTGTATCATGTGACTAAAACAGACACAAAAGAAAACATGGAATGAATAAAAGCGCTGTTTTTCTCCGTACAATGACATAGATATTGATGGAAGAAGAACTGAAGTGATTTTTGGTTATTATCAAGAAAACTATTCAACCTTGTTTGACTCATGACTCCATTTTATCATCACAAATTTCTGGCGACCACAGCCTTTTCCCCCTCGCTATAATGAATTAGTTTTTGATCATGTAATAGTTTAATTAGAATCAATGTATTTGCCATTTGTATACATAAGACACAGCAAAAAAAACTCAATTTGTTGTGATCACAATAGGATGCAATTACTAGAAATTTCACAACACCCCACTTGAACTCTATAATAATGGATTAGATTTCTATAGTGCTTAACAAGGCACCCAAAGCGCTTTACATTATTGATCCATTATTCATTCACTCTCACATGTTCCCTCTGGTGGTGGTAAACTACATATATAGTCACAGTTGCCCTGGGGCAGACTGACAGAAGCGTGGCTGCCATTTCGCACCTACGGCCCCTCTGACCGCCACCAAACATTCATACACCAGTGTGAGTGACACTGAAGGGAAGGAGGGTAAAGTGTCTTGCCCAAGGACACAACGGACTGACTAGGACAGAGTAGGAATCGAACCGCCAACCCTTCGGTCAATGGATGACCCCCTCTACCAACTGAGCCATGGCCGTCTCTAGATGTGGGGTCCTGACCGTAAGGTTGAAAAACAGCTATTTTTTGTTGTTATCATTATATTTATCTAAACGAATGCACCTTTAGGTGTATACAAGAAATTAAAACATACAAGAAATTGAAAAAAATAAACAGATCCATAACAGTTTTATTAGATTCTATGTACTAGCTTCACATCAAACAGATACGACTGAGTAGGTGATAAAAACATACAGTGATCTGCACAACAGTATCCAAGGACAGTGCAGACACTCCAGCGTGTTAGTCATAGTCACTTGCATGAATGTGAACCATCATGGACAATTTCATGTGTGATGGTGGAACACTGATAGATGTGCCCGATTACTCAACACATCTTCTAAATGACACACTTCACACACATATAATCTGAGGACCTACAATCCTCCTTTGATTTCGGAGCGTGATAGTACTGCTCTCTTCTTTTTATCTTATTGACCATTTTTTTCCCTGCAGTTGCTGCCTCTGATCCCCTTCTGTCTCTATTTGTGAGGGATATGAATGTTTGTCATCAACAGCTTGGCTCAGAGGTCACTGTGACAAATACTCTGCTGCTCTTGGTGTAAATATGCACCGTCTGCTCACAGCGACACAGGTCAGGATGTGTTCAACAATAAAACATGACAATTAAACAATCTCACAACCCATTATGTGAAATACGTGTGGGGCTATTTTCTGTGTTTATCAGTAAAGGGAGCTGACAGATGATGCTTCACTTAAAACACACAGATACACAGAAAGATCAAAACATACGTGTAGATGCAGCAGAAAATCTGAAAAAAATCCAGAAAAACCTGAATATTTTAGAGTGAAACGATTACAGTTATAGTAGTAAATCCAATTTACTGTATTATCACCTTCAGTATGCCATCTAATAAAACAATAAATGTATATTGTTAGAAGGGTAACACTTTATAATACCTATACACAATTCACTATGTATTAACTATTTATTACCTATTTGTTCATGTTTGTTCATTAAGTATTAACCATTTGTTAATGGTTTGTTCATACACAATTTATCATAAACACAGCATTTGTTCTTTTTTTTTTTATGAACAAACCATTTGTACCCATGAGAACAAATGCTTTATGATAAATTGTGTATAAGCAATACATTGATAAACAATAACAAATAGGTAACAAATGGTTAATACATAATGAACAAACCATTTACACATGGGTAACAAATGGTTATTACATAGGGGATTGTGTGTAGATATTATAAAGTCTTACCATTAGAAGAAATACAGAATAAAACATATGTTATTAAACGTCACTAAATTGTTTTACTGCTGTGTCACCAGCTCCCGTAAAATAATCTGACCTCTGTCATTCATTTCTAATTGTTTGGAACTTTATGGGTAAAGTCTGATATCATATCATTCTAAGTAAAGGATGTTTTAGTTCTATTATACTCATGTTTATATTCGCTCATTATCCCACTACACATGGACAATCCATTCCTGCCCAAATTTGATGCACTGACCTAGAGGTGTGGCTAGGGGGGCAGTGTAAAGACTTCAAGCTACCCCCCCATTCACTTTACCCTCTGGTTATTTGAATTTCCCTTCAGATTACTGGGGGTTAATTTAAAATGTATTTTAATTTCCCTAGAGGTAACCTGAAAGTTATTCCAAGATAACCCCCTTGATTTCAGATTACCCCCTCAAATTACTTAGCGATTCTTTTTTTTTTTTTTTTTTTTTTTTTTTTTTTACTATTATTAGTTTTTACTGTTTCTTGATCAGGAATTACTTGTGATGCGCTTTTTGGAAATTAATTTACAACATAATATATTTTATTCTTATGCAACGTTAGCAGATATCAGTCTCTTTATCATGTTCTATCGTGTATCCAGTATTCATGTGAATTAGTCACTGATATTTATCACAAATTCAAATGATACAAATTCTAATAAAACACGACTGATAAAGAGTTGTAACAATATGACCTTTTCCACTAATGTACTGCTCTACTTTTGAATGTAAGATGTTTGACAGACACAGCTATATATATATATATATATATATATATATATATATATATATATATATGGGCAATACATCAGTACTAATGAGAGAAGTAATGTGAATAATGAGGGGTTAAGAAGGAATAAGACTCGGGCTACCCCTGGGGGTAATCTGAAATTGATTTCAGATTACTGGGGGGGTAACTTGAAATAGGGGGTAGTTTGAAGTATTTACACCAGGACAAACTCTGGCCACCCTGTCTGCCTGCCAGAGCTGAATAGAACCCTGATTGATAGTCACGCCCCTCACAATTACAGATCTGCCCCTACCTCTACATTTTTGCCCCACCCCCCCTCAAACAAGCAAAATGCCCACCCACACACAACATGCTGGTCACACATGTGCACTGGCCTTCATTTGACCTTGAAAATTAAGGTCAGGCATCACACTGTATAATCATTTTCAAGTTCAGACCAGGGTCAATGTGTTAAATTTGGCCTTTGGCAACAACATCAATGCAGTTACTCTTCACCTAATCATCTGATCATGTTCATGTTGATGTGCAAAGAACCCATGGAAGAGTTTATCAAACTGGATTGGATTTGGTGAGGAGTAATCCCATTGACATTGCTGCCAAAGGCCAAATGTGGTGTATTGACCCTGATATGACCTTCAAAATGAATATTTTGAAGATCAATCTCTGAGTGTACCCTAGTTTAGCAGGACCAATCTACCCCTATCAGTTGTAGTTTCTACACATGTAAACATCAAAAACAATAATAATATATAATAATTATTTTATGTTATAATATTTTCTACACACTACGAAAGCATTTATCCATGCAAATACACACCTGGTCCTAAAGCAAAGAACTCCTTTAATCCATAAAGACTCAAACATCCACTAGTGACCAAATCATGTACTGATATAAATTATGTTGATCCAATAATTCTGTCAATACACATAAATAATTGGTATAAAATACAGCTCATAATTTTTTCATGGTCATCAAATATTGCCTATTTCCATGTTCAGAGGCTTCAGAGTTACCATGGAAACACAATCTTCTTTTACAACATTGATTCACCAGTGAAACCCACTGAGTTTGATCAATAACAGTGTATGGACACACTGGGTTTATGTTCATTTAATAGGGGTGTGTATTGTTAGAATCTGGTGATACGATACAAATCACAATACCAGGATCACAATATGATATATCATGATACCCTTAAACAAGGTGATTGTTTGTTTTTTTTTGTCATGTGGCATTTTTTGAAAAATAATTTCCTGGAAAAATTGAATTATGCTGAAGGTAATTTAATCAGAACAGGATCTAATGGTACGTCAAAAATATTTGCTTGTAAAAACTTAAATGTTTTACAGACACTACAGTTTAAGATCTTGCTGAAATATTGAAATTCATTAGTTCATAACTAACAATCATAGCATTATTTTTGCACAATCATAATAAAGGAACTAATACTGTATCTAACTCTCAGACAGTAAAACATGCTTTTAGGATACATCAAATAAGCATTGTTTAATAAAACAGTATAAAATAATAATACATACACCTAAAAATATCAGCGCAGTACTTCTTAATATCAATAAATGAATCAATAAATGAAATATTATGAACCAATATATTCTTACACCCTTATCAATTAATCATATATTTTACTGTAAAAGTCACTTTTTCTTCATTTTAAGTTTAATCCAAGCTTTCATGAAGATCAATATTCAGACTATTTCATAATAAATGGTGACAAATCACATAAGAAATGTTAAATATAGAACAAAAATACATTATGAATTACCCTAAAGTAGAGGTGTGTCTTGATAGGTTAAGTCAAACTCCTTTACAAACACCAGTAGACATATAGTCCCTTAGTATCACAGCAGGACTGGACTGGAAATGGAGTGTTCATGAACAAACTAAGATGACACATGTGAATGTTCACAGATGTGATGGACAGATGAAAGTGTAAAAGACCCACAGAAGTAGGCAAACACAGATTTATACTAATGAAGCCCAATTTATATACATAAATAATGAGGTATATAGGGAGAAGGATCAGGGGCAGTGGTTTGACAGCTGTTGTGCTTCAGTTAGGGGAGGTATTGTTCTTCTTGGTTGGAGACCATAAATCCCAACAGGCCTCTCTGTCTTTCCTTCCTGCCTGTTCACAGATTCCTTTCTGTTCTCACCTACACTCCTCTCATCATTCTGTCGTTTTGTCGGTCATTCTGTTTCCCATTGGATTTAGAGTTGGTTAAGAAGATCAAACAAAGTGTTGATCTCTCCATTTCTTCTCCACCACGCTCTGCTTACTGCATCAGTTCCATTGTGGCCTCAGTGGAAACGATCAGAAAGCAAATATGATTAGTCATTATCCTCATCATTCTTCCCCATTCTCTTCTTTGCGACCACCTTAAGGAATATGGCACAAACATTACAGTAGGTTAATTATTAATTTATTAATAGTGTCTGTACATAAATAACATGGGTTTGTACAAACTCTTTAATAAGGATCAAACTTTACAAAACATGCATTTGTTGATGACTTTGACCAAAAAACTACTGTTGCTAATTATATTTTTCCAAAATAACTTTTACAGTCTTATTAAATTACCTTGATGCCAATGCTTACCTACTGTAAGTGGGCGATGATTTAAGAGTTGTTCAACAATAACTTATAGTAGATAAAATGAAGATACATATTTAAGTATCAATTGGACCCAAACGTCTCACTAGTGTTGGAGTAGGCTCCAAAAAAAAGAATAAACTAATTGGTTTAGATGGGCGAAGTAACATCACTGACCTAAGTCCTCTAAAGGGCCACATGAGAAATTGCTGCTAGTATTTCATATTTTAATAAGTTCTCTCTTGTATATTACTTGGTAAATTTATCTCACGTGGATGTGTAAAACAATTTGAGTTGTTTTCTAGACATGGACCCAGTGCTGGTGTGGATAAACTTTTCTTCACATGCCCCAACTGTGGTGTGGAGTTCCCCAAGGGTCCATCCTTGGGGAACTCTTTTTTTTTGTATCACCTATCGTTAGGACAGATTTTTAACAATAATGGTGTGTCATGGGGGTGACACGGTGGTGCAGTGGTTAGAACCGTGCCTCACAACAAGAAGGTCCTTGGTTCAATTCCAACATCAATCGGTGGAACCCTTCTGTGTGGAGTTTGCATGTTCTCCCAGTTTTTGTGTGGGCTCACTGCAGGTACGATGGCCTCTCCCATCATTCAATGACATTTACTGATAGGTTAATTGTTTACTCTATATTGCCCATAGGTGTCTATATATGTTCAGCCTTGTGATTAACTGGCGACTGGTCTAGACTGTGCCCTGCCTTCAGCCATTATAGCTGAGACAGGCTCCATGTAACCCTGTGACCCTAGTGAAGAGAAAGCAGGTTCAGAAAATAATATGAGACGGTGTGTTGTACCATTTTTACGTGGACAACTCAGAAATTGACATCCATTTATTTATCTTTTTTTTTTTTTTTAGCAATATAGCAGTACAAAGTGGATTTACAGTGCATACATTATACATTAACTTTCATATAATCCCTCCCCATGACCAAATCAAGCCCAAGGACATCTGAGAAAGGAGAACGGCAGGAACAAGAACATTTTCATAGTCTCTGAGCAATAAAAAAAAAGCAGTTAAGCACCAACTTCAACATCTGTAATGTACAAAAATAGCTGTGCCTATGGAAATAGAAAATAATTAAAAAAAATACATTTACTTTTTTTATTTATTTAAAAAGAGACATATCCCCACTTTAACATATTAGCTTGTGTATTACATAGATGTATAAAATGTGAAAATAATTGGTAGACAGAATGAATTAAGACAAAAAAATAACGCCTAAACATGCACAAAATAGAAAGTAGCGTTGAGGTGTGAGAGATCAGTCTGATGAAAGTAATCCAAAAAAGAGAGCCATTTATTAAAAAAAAACATTTATTGAGGAACCTTGTAATGACATAGATGGGAGTTTAGGAGATTGTTATAAAAATAAGATATAATGTCTGTCAAAGACGGATGTAAAAACTGTTATATCAGACTCTATTTTAAACAGGAGACTGAAGGCCCAGATATCACTATAAAAGGGTATTTGGTGATTTTTTTCACCCCCCTAGAATCTTAGTCATGGTCATAAAGTAAGTAAGGTCACTCCCAAAATTTCCGTAACCTTTAGGAAATTGAGCAAGGTTACAGGGAGAGCCCTGACACTTGTCTTAACAGATTCCAGAAAGCCGAAATTTTGAGAAATTGATTTCTATGCAACACTTAGAATTGAAAAATATATAAGAAATATATATATATATATATATATATATATATATATATATATATATATATATATATACCCCTTTAAAGAAAAGCAACCCCCTGGTACCCCTACCCCTACTTGCTTACAGATGCTGTACATCTTATAACCAGCACATATTGTAGAGAACACATTGTACCAACTCTATCCCCATTGTACTGTTTCCCACTTCATTAAGAGTTGATTTGAAATTATTGTTTGTTTTTAAGGCCTTGCAAAAAAGTTGGTGTGACTCAGTGTTTTCAGCTCCTGCCTCACATTAAAACAGTCTCATTTAAACTTTTACTCACTGACTTTTAAACCAGCATGTGAATTGTGTCGTCCTTTGACTGTATTTTATTCTATATATATTATATGATTTTTTTTATTTTATTTTTTTTTTACTTAACCCTTTGATGTATACTGGTCACTCCAGTGGACAGTTCTTCTACAGTCATACACGAGTTTTGTTGTTTTAGTTCCATATCAGTCAGTTCATACCATTACTATAACTTGACTGTTCTTAATACCTGATCTACACGAACAAGTTCACATGTAAAACACTTGCTTGTTGTTATTAGACTGTAATTAATAGGCTTCTTAAACACAAACTGCATTAAAAATGTTGGTAACACTTTATAATACCAACACACAATTGACTATGTATTAACCATTTATTACCCATTTATAAATGGGTTATTCATTATGTATTAACCATTTATTACACATGTTGTCCGCCTGGGTGGCTATTTTTATAACTCCATAAAAAATAGGTTCATTAACTTCAATCACATTGCTTTTTTCATGCCTAAAGAGGAATAAAAACACTTGGGGAAAAAAAAAAAATCTTGACTAAGGTTCCCATAACTCATGCATCAAAGGGTTAAAGTTAATATGTGCTGTTTGCAGCGCTTTGGTGACTTTGTAATGGTAAAATGGGCAATACAAATAAAAGCGGATGAGATTGGATAAGCTGTTTCATCTATTTTTGAAATACCTTGAACTCAAATCAGCAGAAGTATTTATAATATTGAATGAAAAAGACCATTTGAACCTCCTGACATCTTGTATTCATCACTGAATCACATCCACAGCAGAACGTACACAGTAGATAAAGGGAATAAATAGAGGGTCTAAAAAACCCCTTGTCACACCCTTGTCTAACCACCATAATGTGACGCACAAACCCATCCATAGTGTGATTGGTTACATGTGTGTCTGTGATGGAGCACTTCATGCATGTGGTTGACATGCTACATTTACTTCCATGTCTACACGCACATGCTTGTGTGCGTGAGTCACACATAATTCTCTGTGTTGCATATAGCTGTTGATAATTCAGCTGACATGTTGTGCCATTTCAATACAGAAAGAAGCTTTGATTGGAGCGCAAAACTGCCTCAGTGCACATGAAAAACACTCACTGATGATGATGATGATGATGATGATGATGATGATGATGATGGATTATTTTTTCACTAAAACTGTAGTCATGCATCCCCTGAGTTTTTAAGTAATTGTTTGACCAAGATTGACCTTCCACCTATTAATGAATTTTGTTATTAATCTTCCTTTGCATCGCTTTGCAGTTCGACCATTACACAATTTCCGCTGCGTGATTAGCTTTTTTAATCTTTACCGGATTAAGATGTCAGCCACTTAATTCGCTGGGCAGTGCTGCTTGATGACAAAGCCCTCAATGTCATTAAATTACAAGAAGGATGAAATCAGATGAGACAAGCTGGTGAGACCATTTGGTATTAAGTTATGTCGAGAACTGCAATTACTCTTCATGATCTGACTGTCAGTCTGTGGCGAGGCATAGAATAAGACAGACAGAGAAAAGGCCCACTGGAGCACTGTCATCAATAGTCAAACCAAAGGAAATGTGATCAAGACTGAGACCATCATGTCAAACATCAGCATTTCACTCTGTCATATACTGTACCCATTACCTCTACAACTTAACTATAATAAAGTTTGTTTGGGAAAGTCTTTTAATCGTTTAGAATCACACACACATCCTTCATTGTCATCACAGTCTAAAATGTATTTAGTTCCAAAGCCTCAGTGTGTTATGACATTTTTTTTCCCCCTCTTTGGCTTTTCAGATAATTCTTAATTTTATTACATAATTATTGTCCCATTAATAATATTTTTTGCCTTTAAGTACTTTTGTGTAACATCCTGTATTGAGTATTTTTTTTTTTTCAAATCAGTTGTTAATTTGTTTCCTGCCGCTAATGAGTAGAAATTGGATGGATTTTTATTTTTAACTGCTTTCTGCCTCGCCTCCAGATTCAGCTCTGAAGCCATTCCAGGAGTGCACATGCCAGGTCACATGCCCCAGAGAGGTTTGTGCTGCAAGCTGCATGTTGGCTGCACCTTAGCCTTTTTGCTAGTTTTTGTTTCTTTTTTGTTTGTCCATGTGAGTCTGGACGTCCTGTTTTTGGTTTATTTCTTTTGACAGGGTTTAGTTGTGGGTTTTGTTAAATAGGGTAGGGCAGAGTCCTGCACGGTTCTGATTTTGACAAACCGCAACCGCCCGTACCCGTCATGTTCAAACCCTTATCCGACCCGTTTTCCGACGAAAAATTTTTTTTAAATCCGCACCCGAACCAACCCGCTATAAATGAACCCGATATCCGACCCGAACCCAGAAGAAAATGTCAGATAGCCAAACTTAAATACAAAAATGTATTGCCACGAATATACTGAACAGTGACATAGCCAAGGCAGAGCCAAATAAAAATGTTGTTAAACAGTAGCAGACAAATAATAAATTCAAAAAATATTTTTATCCTTGAGCTCACGCGCACGCGCGCACACACACACACACACACACACACACAAACACACACACTCACACACACACATGCACATACACACACACACACGCGCGCGAAAAACGCATCAAGCAGGAAGCCGACAGGAGGCAGCTATACAAGTCCAAACTAAAGAACAGTTTTTAGCCTATGAACCGCAAATTAGACCCGCGATCATCCACGTCCGACCCGAACCGAACCCGTATCCAACACACCACAACATTTTTCACCCGTTTTGTGAAAATCTGCGGTTCACCCACGGGTCACCCACGGGTACCGGAACCTGTGCAGGACTCTGGGGTAGGGGGAGCAGAAACAGATAATGTCCCAGGCTCCTCCCCATGTCCTTAGACCCTCGTTGTTGGCAACAAGAAAACTTCAAAACCCAGTGGGAAAGGAGACACCATGGGGAGAACCACAGTGAAGGAGAGACCCACTCCCATGGACGGACAAGCTATAGAGGAACATCCATTTGTAGAAGTAGGGAAGCAACTCCATCCATCAGATGAGGAAGTCTGGGGTCAGAGGTCAGGACAGGACACAAATGAGTCACTACAGATCCTGTTGTCTATGGTTCCTTATGCGGATATGGATGTAACATTAGCAGAGCTGATCAAAATCAAAGATATAAGAGAAATAAATGTGAAAGTGAACGTGCTAAGACAGCAGGTGCTTTCAGAAGAGGTGGGTCTTCAAGAGTTTCTTGAAGATAGGGAGGGACGCTCCTGTCCTTATAGCACTGGGTAGACCGTTCCACCAACATGGAACCATCCAAGCAAACAGTCTATGTTGTCATGTGCAGGATTTGGGGACTTCCCAAACTGTTGGGGACAACAGAGTGGACGTGGGGACACATATGCCATTATTACTTCACCCAAATCTACTGGAGCAGACTTTAAAAAAAAAAATTTAATTGTACACGAACAGCAATTTTTGTTTTAAAATCATCAACATATTCACATAATTATTCACTAAATGCATTTTATTGCATATTTACTGTGTACATGTCCGACCCCACCAAGTGTACAATTTTTTGGCAAATAAAAAAAAGAGCTGGAAGGAAATGAAACTACTGTCTCCATAATTACATCGTATTTGTTACCTTTGATAATAGCAACATATTTTTTGACAAGACTGACATGTTTCCTGAAGTTATTTCTTCTTCTTTCATGACTAGAGGACACAGAGAAAGACAGATGGTAAGTAGGCAGGCAGGCAAACTTGGCAGGTAGTCTACAAATGAGTCTGTCTTCCAGTCCCCAGCCAAGCAAATGGACAGACAGCAAAACAATTAACCACACAGGAAGAGATTGACAGTCCTTAAGTCCATCGTATATGCAGAGGAAAAAAGAACACGATGTAGTTTTTACTTCAACCTGACAGGAAAAAAATGAAGCCATATAGAAATAACCTGCTACTATTAACTTCTGATGTATGTACGCTTATGCAAGGAGACTTCAAAGAGCAAAGACAGTAAAGTGATGGAACCACAGAGACATTCCACAACCAAGGGAAAGTAGATGGCCTTAGAAACCTTGAGAAATTGAACTAAATTTGTTCCAATTTGAAGTCCAACACACTCAGAAGGGAAAAGAATAAAACCCTCGACTAAAAGCCAAGGAGTGAAACGGATGCTTTTTGATGCTGTGAAAGGCTTTTAGCGAATGGACAAAGACAGATTTTTGATGTGAATACGTTCTGTTGAGTAGAATTGCAAATGTCAAATGCAGTGTCACCATATCTTTTCCGCAAAACCTCCATGTCACTGTTGTTGTTGGAGAGTCTATCTACAGACACTTTTCATTCCACTTCATGATCCTTTCATTGTTGTTCCATCATTCTTTCTTTTCAAAACTGCCTCAAAAATAACATGAAATTATGTTGTTGCTTCATGTTCTTTCTCACTTTAATTCATATTATTTTTAATCCCATTTTTTGTAGTTCAATTTTCCCAATCGCTTTTATCATTCATTCGTTATATCATTCATTCATCAATTGTACGTAGACACTTACACATCTTACATTTGAAACTTATTAATAACTGAAGTAATGATTTGATGTACGGCTCTTATTTACATCCTTTTATTTATTTTTTTTTTATTTTAATTTTTTTTACCACAGATCTTGTTACATTTTGGGAACAGAAAGTCAAAGTGAATTTAATTTAATACTTTTGCACATAATTGTTTATCCTCTGTAAGACTGATTTTTATTTTATTTTATTCTTTTATTATTTGTTAGAATTCCCCTGAATCAGTATTTTATGTTGTTGTTGATTTTGATTTGATGTGTTTATATCGAGCAATTCACACAATATACACATACATAACAAAAGAAATAATAATATTTACACCCGAAAAGAATCTGAATCTTTTTTTTTTATGGTAGGTAACATATTGATAACACAATGACACAAACAACTCCACCAATTGGTGTTTACGCTGGACCATTTGGAAGAGGAGATACCATAAATCTAGCACTTGGTACATGGTAATGGGTAATAGAAATACACCAAAGTGAGGAAAGTCGAGTAGAGTCCAGCCAAGCGGGTACTAGTGGAAATGCGGCATTAGTCCAAATCAAAAGACTGTGTATAAATAGAGAAACATCGAAGCTTTTATTTGGAGCCATTTCCTCCTGAGACATGGGAGAGAAAAAAAAAATCAACTTTTTTTCTATTAAATAATTGCTTTTATTGGAAGCTATGTACTATTTATTTGTAGTACATAGCAATTTTCTTTTTTTTTTCTTGTGTTTTTTTTCTGCATCTCAGGAGGATAGAGCAGTAGAGTCACATTTAAAGAAAACCCAGCTGTGATGGTAATAGCAGCCATTAGTTTTGATTTTCACTTCCATACCTGACTGAAAATACCTGATTAGGAAATATATATATATATATATATATATATATATATATATATATATATATATATATATATATATATATATATATATATATATATATATATCACAGGATAACTTTTCTACAATGTTTAAAAAACAAATCCACAAAATGGAGGTAGAATTATTTCTTCTGCTGTAAAGGAACCATGTTATACTTGCCCACCGACTTCAGAAAAATCAAACACTGCAACTTTATATCATGAAAATTAACAGGTTAACAATTTGTAGACAATACATGAATATGTAAAAAATATTGGTATAGGCTGCATCGCATCTGGTTTTGCATTTCAGCTTGAATTGAGTTTGACTGGGATCTTTTAACCCCAATTCACTTTTGTAGCATTTGACCTATGAGACAAAACAGGAACATGAAACATAATTGTAGGTTTTTCAATAATTTCTACCATCTAAATCTGCTCTTGATGAAAAAATATGAAAATAAAGAGTAAATAAAATTACATACATGAAATTCACTACTTACATTTTCTGTTTAGTAAGTTGAATGAGTCACTTTTAATTCAGTTTCATAAATAAGTTTATATTCTAAATACAAACGTAGTCATTTAAGCCATGTTTCCGCTATGCAGTACAGTGCGGGTCAGGTCTGGTCAGGTACGATACATGTCTCTTCTGGTCACCTTGTGTTTCCATTGTCTAGGGAGACCTTCAGATGGAGGCGTGTATCTGGTTTGTTATGTTCCCTGAATCACACACATGTTGTACCTCATAATAAATGATAATTATTGATGTGTGTTTCAATGGTGATTCATTTGTGAGTAAAAACCTGTTAATACGTTACGACAGACGTCACATACACTCTTACTAAGTCCACATAAAACCTAACATCACATTTGCTCCCCACCAAAAACAGGTGGTCTGTCTATGCCACATCAAATATTTCTTATTAACTGCTATCATATGTGAATTTCCGAGCACTTGTCAAACAAAATCAGAATTCAGCTTGACTCGCTTCATTCACTCCCATTCTAATTTTTTTTGTGAGCTAAGCACCCATGGACCAGAAGTAGAAGGGCGTGACTTAGCCTCCCCATTAAACTGTAAAATTACTACTCACTGAACCGCAGCAAAACTGAAATTGCCACCAACTACACACTCATGCATATGGCACCTACAATAATCTCCATCAAATCTGGGGGGAGATCATATTATTTACTAGAGTGTACCTATGGGGACTTCAAAAAACAAATCTCTGTCACAGCGTAATAGGTTGTATGCTGCTACCTGAACTTCAGGCAGCTCCTTTATTTCCTGTCTTTTATTATTGGACACACCAATTAATCCAGGTGGTTCTGCTATTTAAATTAACCAGTGTGTCCAGGAAATTTCAGGTAGTAGTGGGACTGGGACTGTGGATCAAACCCATTGCACGATACACAGTTTAATTACACAGTGTAGTTTTTTCAAGTGAAAAGCATCAGGTATGTCCTGAAGGTAAAAACACACATAGCATTCCTCAACTTCATAAAACCTCAATCAAAGTTGTATATTTAATTAGGAAACTGAAACTGTTTGAGGGGTTATTTTGTCCTTCCTCAACATATGGTAGATTCTGAGCCTGTTCAAATGGATACTAAAATTCTGATCATTATTCCATTTTAGTAGTTAATGTAATAACAACAGTGATAATCTGATAATGAGAAGTCAGATTAACACAGCAGGATGTCTCCCTTTATAGCCCGATGTCCCCATGTATGAAAAATATAACTATTAATCAGATTTATTTCACACTTTTACATCTGCATTTTAAAAATTTTTTTTTTTTTTTTTTTAAACTTTGTTCAGAAATGTACATTTACATTTACAAACAACAACAACAAGTAATGTGTTCATAATGTAAACATTGACACTGGACATACTGTAGTAACCAAACAAACAACTCCCTAAAAAAAAACAGAAAACTGAAGAGACCAAATCAAATCGAGACGTTAATAATAAGTTTAAGTCAGTGTCACTATTGGCACTTTTCCATACAAAACCTCACCATGTTGTCATGTTGTGTCCAGATGAATGATGCTGTTGAGCCACTTTGGTTTGCACTTCCATTACAAATTGTACTACTGCAAATTAGGTGGGCATGACCACATGGAATGCTAAGCAAATTTTCTAGCCTTTCACCCTGTCCTGTATAGCGTGACAACATTGTAAATCGATGTCAAGTACTGAAATATATTGTGTCATCCTTTCAGGTGGGTATTCATATCTGCTGCAGTCCGATCGTTCAACCAGACTTCTGAGTGGTGGGGACACTCCTCCTGACCAATCAGTGGACAGCAGCTTGTCAGACTGTAGTATTAGCTTAGCACAGTTGGCCACGGCAAAAAAGCAGGTCCCATAACCCAGGCTGACTTGAGTCGTGCCAGTGGAAATGCAATAAATGGTAACTGTGCTGACAATGGGTAGTGGACAAAGGCCATATGAATGTATGTAGGACACAGGTTTTTGACGCGTGTTATAACCATTTTAAATTTGTATATTTTTCATGTTGGATGTTACGTATCCTCCTGGACAGAAGGTGGTATTTTCTCCTGTGTGTGTTGTGTTTATTTCCTGTGCATATTTATGCCAGCCATGTGTGTGCTGACCACATACCCTCGATTAAACAGTGTGAATGTGTAAATATTGTAAATATAGAATTTGTTCATTAAATTTACTAGCTTTTGTAGGGGAGAGAACCCATTTTTGTTATCATTTAGCTTAGGAAGATTTAGAGATTGTTCTTTTGTTTTTCTCTAGGTAAGAATTTTTTTATTTTTTGGTTTATTGTTTTGACTCCACCCTCTCCGACGCCTTTTGTTCAAATAAATATTTGAAATCAACTTTGGTTGTTGAAATTGTTATTGTGAGAAGCTGGAAATAGGAGGGGAGTGTTTTTATGTTGCACCCTAGTTCTCCTAGCCTGGGTTGTAACAAGTGCATGTAAATGCTTCAGATGGAATTATTACCATTATCTAATTACACCCAAGTATTAGATTTTTAGTGATGTAAATACATGCACTGTGACACTGATTATGATGAGGAATTAGACACAAGATAATACAAAATATACAGAATATGACCTTGTGTACAGTATGTGTTTGTGTAGTGTACTTGAGAACATATTTAAGTATGATTATTTTATATTAAAGAATGAATGCTTTGTTTTTTACTGTTGAGAAAATCACAAATAACCACATATACATGTATGTAAGCCCCCTACTCTTTACAAGTCTGAGAATTTTCAATACCTCTAGTATTCATTGTCTCCAACCATTCTAGGTGATGTGACCATGTCTTTGTACCTGTTTACACAAGAAGTGACAGATGCTGAAAAAAAGGGCTCACATGTAACAGTCTTGTTCATCCCAGTGTCTTTATTCACTACATGATGATTTGGCCAAACCTAGTGAACCAAAGAACACTCTCCCAAGGTCAAGCTTGTGTTTTCCCACTGACAAATCAGAAGCAGGAAAATGAATAGAAAATCATACATGGCTAATACAACAGCATAATAGGAAGATGTTGAAATAATGCAATTAAATTAAAGCACTCATGTGTAAAAGATTATCCACTTGGTTTGGCTGGAGGAGAAACAAGAGTGTAATCAACAGAGACATTACAGAGGCTAAATTAATGGTCTCTATTCTCTACACTTTATTTGGATTTTTTCATGATGATTTGTCTTTATTGGCTGGTATGCAACATACTGGATGTGTGAAACAAAAGGGGTTATGAAGCAGATTTAAGCTCCTGGCACAAAGGGGCAGGTTTATTCAACCAACAGGGACAAATCACATTAATGGTTTTGTGACCATAGATGGCTGATATTTTTATCAAGGCTGACACAGATTCTTTTTTTTTTTTTGGCAAAATTTAGTTGTCCCTAATGGTTGCTTTAAACACAGATTTAGAATTTCATGAACTTGAAAAATAAAAAAGCCCTTGAATGTGGTATGAAGTTTATTGAACATGCTATTAGACCCAATGGTAGTAAGGTATTGATTAGTCATATTGATGAAGAAGAATCATTAGGTATTCCTTAACCCTAGAAATACAAGAAGAAAATTCAATACATGTTCATATCTAATCAACATATTTGTCATGAGGTTGAAGCCTGGGATTTCAGAGGACAAACTATAGACCCTTTGACATGTTGTAAACAATGTGGCATATTTTGGGGGGTGGGGCTTAATTGGAGGCAAAACATCATGAATGCCCTAGTTTGTCAACATGGATTAGCATGATTTAACAAAGAGTTTTTGCTGAAATTGATGATTTTAAAAATGACTCTAGCTCAGAAGTCTTCAACCCTGGTCCTTAGGGCCCACTGTCCTGCATGTCACCCTGCTCCAACACACCTGATTTAAAAATGATCAGGCTTCAGCAGGGTTTAATGACAAGCTGATCATTTGAATCAAGTGTGTTGGAGCAGTATTGCATTTCTTCCATTTTGTCGGGAGTAGCTTTTCGGTAGTATTTAAATATATGTATTTATGAGCTGAAAAGCACAAGAGATGTTATCCAAATGGAAGGATTACTTTATGTAGAGGCATTACACTGCAAATGATATTTGAAATCTCTGTTTTTACTGTAGACAAATGTAATTGTGGAATGGAATATAGTACTGATGATGTCTTTTTATTTAAGACATTTTGAAACTTACAATAAATGTTCATTAAAAAATGATAGATTTCATCATTATTGCTGCATTAGACACTATATGTACAGCGAGTGCTCATCCACTGTTATTTTTACTCTATGGAATCAAACCAAAGTTCACTCTCTCTCTCTAATCATTTAACTTCTTTGTGTCATTTTTTTAAGGAATCAGATTTAGAAGCTGGTACATGAAAGTAAGTCAGAACACACACACACACACACACACGTTGATGATCAGAGTTTAGTCTGTGAATCCACCTGGATCGTGTCACTTTCACAGACATTCAAGGCTGATTTGATACAAGGTTTGATTGATGATAGTGTGTTTTTTGTGACATGGGGCTTTTTGGCAGAAGGCCTGATCCTGTGTGAATGTGTGCTTAGTTTATATACAGTCCTAACAGAACAGGCCTTCATATCTGTAATGACACGGCTGTTAAAACAACAGCTAAGAGTTGCTATCCTGCTTATGCATTGCTGACATCGTTCCTATGACCAAGTTGTGTTTATACATGAATAACTCACTAGCCCTTATTATAAATACACTGTAAATCTTGTAAAATGGTTAAGCCATTTCCCCTAAAGCCTTTATATTTGTGTACAGTATACAGTAATTCAAGCAGTTTAAAGACATTATAAAATAGTCTAATTAACCAAGATACAAAGACATTGAATCAAAATGGCAGTGTTAAGATTAGTTATTTCAAGTTAATCCAATTTTTACTACACCTCAAAAACACAGTAGCAATCAATATGTTTATTATGTGTCCCCAAGGTTCAGGCAAAAGTCCACACATGTACTGTACAGTTTGACATGGCCCCAATATTTGATTAAAAAAAATATTAATTTTGGGATAGCTCAGAGCAAGATGATACTTTTTTTTTCATTTCTCTGAGTTTATCATTAGGTACATCCTGGGAGGAAATATGTCAATGTATTTTTTTATTTAAACATTAGGTCTAAAAAAAAATGCCAAAGTGCCAGGTACCTATTTGTCCTTCTTCCTAATTTTTGCAACTTGCATCATGATTTTTCTGTTTTGTTTTCACACTAGCACAGGTACCATTATATGAGGACACACACACACACACCCCGCTATGACAGATTGACATGATAAATCATTTTATGAACGTTTACCTTTCATGGGTCCCACAATTGATAGCATCGCCCCTGGTAGCAGTGACCAGTATTTGCCTCCAGATAATATTGTGATGTCACAGTGACATGGGTCATGAAGTGGTGTAAAGGATCAACGGCTGAGGATCTGCAGGTTTAAATACAGTACCACCATAGACCTCATTTAAAGGCTGAAGCAAACGTCCACGAGCAGCTGCGCTTTGACTCACCAGCCATGCTCTAGTAGTGACAGGTTTGTGTTGTTAAAAGCTATTTGTATGCATTAGCTCTGTGTGACACTTGCTTGTCCTAATCATGCTGATACTGATAAGTGACCTTTATTAAATTAACTCCTGACACGTAGAAGAACAAAGGGCTGAAAGTCTGCATGATGATCAAAAGTCATGATTCTGATTATCAAAGTGAAAGCACAGGCTAACAGGTCTACACGTATATTGTGTTGGTTGTTTGTGTCGTCTTTACCTCTAATTGTCTGTGTTTTCAATGGTGGATTGAACCCTGCTTCACCCTGGGATCAACTGCATGACTCTGAGTATCACTAACAGCCAATTTCAGTTTGTGACCTGACTTTCATGTCACTAGAGAGAGCGCTGCTTCTGCTGTGAGCTTTACCAACCCTGAACAATGCGGAGGTCAAATTACAAAAAAAAAAAATCAGGAGGTAGAAGATACGAGGGAGCTCTCTGATTGGGTGAGGGGACTGGTGACCTTGGCAACTAACTATTATGGAAGGGTCCCTAGGGGGGGGGGGTTTGGGGGGTTGGAGGGACTTGTGCAATCTGAGGTTTACTCCCCTAGAGGCAGCGAGAACTAGAGGGAAGCTTTCTCAGGTCCATACAGGAATCTGCCACCTTCCATCCAGCTCCAGCTGTCACGGTAACAGTTACCATGGTGCTGTGTAGGCAGGATCACCTTGTCACCTCTTTTCTCTCACTCTCTCTTCCTGTGCTCCCTCTCATTTTTCTGTAAAAGATCCTTTAAAGACACTTTTTTTCCCATTCCGTCTCACGTTGACTTCGTGATAGAAACACAGATATAAGAGTCGGATGTTCATATGAAACCACAGTTGACAAGAGCAGATAGTGGAGCAGAGTAAAGTGTAATTCAGGATCACTGCTTTCAGATGAAGCAGAGAAGGGGAGATGAAGGTGAAGGTGTTTTTTTTTTTTTTTTTTTTTTTTACAAACAAAGCAGTGTAAAAGCATGGAAAACTGTATTTTTTTCCCATAACACAGGGTATAAATTTTTTATTGTCTTCCAGATGAAAAAAAAGGTGTTTCTTGACACTGTGGGCTTGTATCCATCGATCATCTGGAGTGTTTGTCACAAGCTTCAATCAGTCAGATCTTCAAGTAAAAGTCACACCAAGCAAAAATCATGACATCGAGTGAGGATGTGTGTATATAAATAATACAGATAAATAAACCTGTCTTTTTGAAGTGAACAGTAACCACATGAGCTGCCCTGCATATACATCCATAAATTGGAACATACAAATATCATCTAAAAAATCTGACCACCACCACACATCCAATCCAATCCACATCCTATCCAATACATCAGTATATATTTGGTGTGTCATGTGTTGGTAAGAAGGGGTTTTAAAAGAATCCAAGGACAAGTTATTAACAAATACTGCCAACATGCTGTACACACCACAACACACAGCAAAATGATGTCTCTTTTCTTTTTTGTAGTTTAAAACTAGATAAAATGACGTGGTAACACAAAAAAGCATACATCAAATAGGCAAATCTGTGTTACATCCATCATCAACACACAACTCTAGTATTTATGGGCATTACTTCGAATGGATCAATTACAAATTCTGGCAAATGACAGTTTTTCAAAGTCTTTTGGCACCAGTACGATTAGAAAATTGACCAAATGTGTTGACACTTATGATACAATTGCTATTATTATGTTAATTAGGGTGTTGACGCTTGATTATTACTCATGATGGCATGAGAGCTAAAATAACCTTGGCAGGTTAATTCACAAAGACTCTACATATTAGTGTGTCTGTTTAAATGAGTATTATTCTGGATATTCATGGCATCAAAACAAAATCACCATATCAGAGTGCATGTTTACAACAGTCAGATACAAACCTCAGCATTTAATGGTCATGTATTCAGCTGAGAGCACGAGCAAAATCTGAATATGGACTGTAGCTAGGCTTCAAACAGAATACCTGATGCAACAATCTGCACAGGTCTACCATAAATATGTTTATGACTTATGCTGAGGTGTAGATTCTTATCATACCCATTATTTGTGTCCAGTGTGGAAATAACATCACCAACTGTCATGAATCATGCAAAACCAGTCTGTACAATGAACCCTTGAAGTTATTATTCTATGGCCCTCTCGAATGTTGCGACAACTCACATTCACTTTGAATGGACGTTCCTAGCAGATTTTTTTCGCTCACTACACCATTAACGCCCGCTGCCAATAGCAACAAGTTTTGTTACTTCAGATCCATGGTATCATATCACTCTGCAGGTAGTTTGACCACTTTGAAAGTAAATATTTGCTACATTGTAACGGCTATTTTATCCAATCTGTTAGAGTAGTACTGTAATAACCTGTAGAATAAGCAGGATAATGTATTACCCACGTGTGACTATCAAAAAATATTTCCCTTGGGGACTACCCCATCGGGAAATATTGACGGATGTTGACAGATGTTACAACAAGTGAAGAAGAGTTTTAAATGAAAAAAAAATGATGCGGTATGTGTGGACACTCCAGGAGACCAAATCTTTTTTTTTATTTAGTGTGTGATTGCAGGGTAATAATATATATATATATATATATATATATATATATATATATATATATATATGTGTGTGTGTGTGTGTGTGTGTGTGTGGACTGACTTCCCGTGTCATCTCGTGATAATACATTTTAAAAAATCACTGCATTTGTGATTTAATAGAAAACATTACAAACTTCTGTTTTTTGACATGTAATAGAATATTGTTAAAGTTAGGTTGTGTCCCAAATCACTGTTACGTTCACACTTGCAACAGTAGGAAATACATTGTGCTTCAAGTACCTGGATAGTAAACTCCTCCAACAGTCAAAATGTGGGGTGTGGAACCATGGATACTTCTTGCACTACATGGACGCCATTTTGCGGCGTAGTGGAAGAGGAGGGTCAACTGCATTCATTCAAAACAAACAAAAATAATTGCAATGGAAATGGTTGTGGAAGAGGGGATGTATGTAGGTTCTTACACTTCTGTACAGATGTAAGTTACCGTACCTGGAATGTCTTGAATTATATTGTAAATCGGGTAAACTGCATCCATTTAAAAAAAAACAACAACATCATATCAAGTAGGTGCACCACAGAATGTTCCATATGGAACTACACTAGTTTGTTGAACCATTCATGGAGTGCACTGTGTTCATAGTGTATGAAAAGGAGAGCACTTCTTGGAGTGCACAATTTGGAGCCCAGTCTTTCTCTCACTATTTGGTTTTCCGCTGTCTCCTCCTGCACCTCCACCTCATCAGCAACATCAGCTTCACCTGGGACTCTCTCCCACTGCCTCCTCCCTCACTGTCTCACACCTCATCAGCCTAATTCATTCCACCTGTCAGTCACAGCTGTGCCTAATCACCTGCCCAGTATTTATACTGCACTGATTCATCCAACCAGTGCCAGGCTGTCTTTGGGTCCTGCTGGACTTTCCGATATTTATCTTGTACCAGTTTTCCTGTTTCTTACCCTGCCTGAGTTTAACTACCTCTGCTTGGCTCATGCCTTATTCTGTGTCCACCAAATCAGTTTTTGGATTTTCACATTTTTGTTGCCTGTGATGAGCATAAATGAGATTATCGTCTGTGAAAACTAACAGAATGATGAAAACTGGAATTGAAAAAAACATTTTCATTCACCGAAATAAATTAAAACAATAATTAAAAGGACAAATGCATGTGTTAAATTACATTATGCACTTACAAAACTAACTGAAGTGTATACAATTTCCAGATACGTTTATCTTTTTTTTAAATTTTTGCCAATGTTGGATTCATATGAAATTGATTTATTTTCCTCAAGCAATTTGCAGCATGATCTGGAACTTCATGGTCTGTCACTTTTCATCACTTGTCATTTTAAGTCTATCAATATTTTTAGTATAGTATAGTAATCAATATTTTCAGAAAATTTCAGCCAAATTCATCCCTAACATTTTGAGTTATCTTGCTAACAGACAGATAAATGCTGGCAGAAACATAACTGCAGGTGCTTGGCAGAGTAATAATAGGTGTAGGGACACTTGGACAACTGTTTCCCAGTGGTCCTTGGTGGACCATCAAGAACCTGTCCCTAAAGGTTCAGCGATTTTTTTGCTCTCACTTTGCTAATAAGTGAGTTCACAGATTAAAGAATGATGAAGCCACTTGCAGAGTGTTAAAGATGTCAGTTTAATTGTACTTTAATTTGAATGAAGCCATTGTTTGTATTACCAGGTATTTCATGTATGGAATATGTTTGAACCATGAGAATGTCATTCATTCTAAGGATCAGATGGAACAGGGTGAATTTGGGCTGTGCAAGTTACATTGAACTGAACTGAGTTTGGCAGGTGGCTACGCTGTGACAATAGCTTTGTTCAGAAAATGAGTTATAATAATATGGGTGTCATATACCAAGAGCAATATTCAGCTATCATTGAGTCATTACATGAAAAATGACCTTATTCAACAGTAATTTCACGGATGTGAATAAAAGCACGCTCTTATTTCAGAAAGAAGTTGAGCAAACAAGTTACAAAAGTTAGAACCATGAAACTGAACTGACTCTATCCCTTGAACAGATTGTTCCTCAAAAGACCAAATGGCTGCATCTCCAGTGTCATTCATATTGGACTGGTTTATTTGGACTGCTGTGGAGGGCTTATGAAAGTTCAGTCATTTTTATGCTGTTTTAAGCTGGGTTTTTTTTTTTTTTTAGCTTTTTACATATTTATTTATTCATCTATTATATGTATATTATGTGGTGTGAGCTATGTGACAAGTGAATTTCCCTGAGGGGATGAAGAAAGTCTATCTATCTATCTATCTATCTATCTATCTATCTATCTATCTATCTATCTATCTATCTATCTATCTATCTATCTATCTATCTATCTATCTATCTATCTATCTATCTATCTATCTATCTATCTATCTATCTATCTATCTATCTATCTATCTATCTATCTATCTATCTATCTATCTATCTATCTATCTATCTATCTATCTATCTATCTATCTATCTATCTATCTATCTATCTATCTATCTAACCAACCAACCTGTGGGTCAAAAGGCCAAGCCCATATCCCATCCCGCCCCTGTCAGTGCCCCAGTGCATTTTAATTGTTTTGATTATGTTCCACTGTATACTGTTCCACAAAATAGAATATCATGTTTTTTGTAAATTTCAGTGACAGACAATGACCTCACCAAGCATTAGATACGCATTATAATGTGTCCACTGTGTATTTTTTATGGCGTATTGCTATGACATGACATTGAGAATATATTATGCTTCATGTAACACTTGAGTTGTCCTCTCATTCTCCAGATTTGTTCTGTTGGAAAAGTAAGCCAGAGGATTCTGTTAAATAAAAAAAAGACTGAATCATTCCAGTGCCCAGCAAGTTGTGCATGATTTTCTACCTCAGCTACCTTGGGCAAAAAAGTTACCGATGCAATATTTCTGCTTGATGAAGACAAAGGAGTATTTGTCACAGCCGAGGACAAATTTGGACCATCTACTATAATTCACACATATAAGTCTTTCAGTTGGCGGATCCTTGATTCTGATGTAGCGTTCTGAAGGTAATTTATGGCCATAGCTACAGGCATAGAATGCATCCACCTTGAAAGGGTAGTTTTTGTTTTAACCCAATTCATTCATTTTTTATAAAAGTTTTAAACATGTTGACCTTCAAATGGAATGATTTAATTCAATAGGATTCAACTATAACACCTTGCATAGCTTTATTTCATACACAAATGTGAAATCAATGGCAAAGTTGTGAAAGAACATATTACACAATATTCTAACAATTTCTCTACAGACAAAATCCCACCTCTTGCTGGCACAAAGACTTTATTTTGTTTTTCCACTGGGAAAATTTCTATGTGTAAGATATATTCTCATAATTTGAGGGTCAATGAAAAAAGTGACTTTTCCACGCTTGGACTTGTCACCATAAAGTCATGGAGAGGACTTTACATGGTGTCCTTGTCAATTCAAGTTCTTGGCTAGAAATGACTTCTGTTGGTCATGCCTAGTTTCAGTAAATGCTATGACATTAATGTTTAATGTCTGTTTTTTTTTTCTCCATTAAATCACAAATACAAAGAGTTATTACCTGGAAATGACATGAGATGTCATTCAATGAACATGACAATGAATGTAAATATTGTGCTGTTTTAAAGATTATATTATGATTATGATTATTATATTACACCTCTATCCCATAATGAATTTTAAAGAATAATAATTTGGTTTCCTGGTGTATTGATCATACCATACCATGTTTTCTTTAAAACTCTTCTTCTTTGCTCATCAGTTCCATTATTTCACTGTAGTTGCAATAATAGGTCATTCCATTGCAGTTATGCATAATATACCATTTGCACTGTGCCAGAAAAAAAAGCTCTTGGAAAAAATAGTGTTTTGTTAAAATTGTCATTAGGCAAATTATTATAAACAAGTTATATTTGCACAATTTGACGTTCAATACAAAAGCCACTACTGTATATATAAGTTGTACTTCTAAAATGCTATGGTGAAATAAAAAAAGGGACAGAAAAACAGATTTGACTACAAATGTACTTTATGTGTTCACTTAAAAAATAGGACAAACATAGTCAAACTTTACAAGTAGACAGAGATGATACCAACCCCCCCACCCCACCACCCCCGTCCAACCACCAGTTGGTCGAACAAAGCATGAGGCTGCATAAAAATGTCTTTAAAATGACAAAATGAATAAACTTTTCTCATGACTGGTCATATGGAGACAAAGACTATCTCTGCCTGTCCAGAAAGCCATTTTAGTGGTAAATGGAGGACTGTCTACTAAGCAGTTCAAGGAGACAGTTTGAGCTGTGTCGCTACACACACCCTTAATGTGCTTCTTCACACAGTAGGAGTCAAACACACCCTCCAACTATTTTAACCATTCTACCTCTAATATGCCACTGCATCACACTAGTCTTTCAAAGGCCTAACCCATAGGCGACAGGGGAAGATTCATCAGTCTTCAGTACACTGTAGAATTTACAGTGTTAATTTGGAGACAATGGGACCAAATACAGTCTAGAAGAAGTTAAATAAACTCTCTAAGTGTTGATTTAACACTGCAAAATTTACTGTGTATATGTAAAATAAATCTGCAGGGACTAAAGATCCTGGAGTTTAGACACCAAACTCTAAGTGTATCCTGAACTTTATCTGACTGAGCTGCTAGTAATTAAGAGAAGTACATGAACAGATAATGATGGAAGGTCAGTGGAAGCTTCTCATTTTCACTCTCATTTAATCCAGCCCATGTTTCATTGATCAACATAGAGGGTGAGGCCAATTTATTTGACTCCACTTTTGGGGAGCTGTCATTAAGTCCAGCTTTATATACAGTCTACATGACAAGCTCATTAAATTTTAAAGGCGATCAAGAAAAAGGCCAGAATCCTTTCTTTTACCCTCTTCACTTTTTAAACACTGTGAGATCAGGCGATTGTATTACACCACTGTATGATCTTACTGGATGTACTGCTGTTCTGAACTTCTTATTATGAAAATGTTTTATCTTAAATAAAATAAGACCTATATATATCTGCTTCAGTGACCGAGACTTAGATGCATTAAATCAGTAGATACCTCATCATGTTTCCTCAGGAACATGTTTATATAAAAAACCTTTTGGCAATTAGGACAATAAGATTAACATGAAAAAAAAAGAAAAAAAATACTCTTCCTCACTCCTCTCCTCTTCCCTCCCCTTACTGTGTGCTATAATCCTTCATCGCCTGTGCATCCATTTGGGTCATGGCTCAACACTCCACATATCTATTTCATAAGATGGTTTAAGGCAAATAAAGTGCACAGGCTCTCTTCTTCATGTGCATACTTATGTAAAACGGGCAGGACCTTCAACTGGAAGGAAAAAGTTGGACTGGAAGCAACAGGAAAGAGGAAATGGAGAGTGAAGAACTGATTAAAATGAGAAAACTGGGTACAAAGAGTGACACCAGTGCGAGAATAGAAAGCTCTGGCCCTCACCCTTTGTGATGGTGAATAAGATGCAGTCGCTGAGGGTGAGAGCAGAGGATAACTTAGTAATAAGGACGCTACTAGAGCGGATGAGAAAGGACAGAAAGAATTGATAGATGTGCAGCAGGGGTATTAACTGAAATGAAATGAAATCTTTCATTCTGGAAGCAAGGTCTAAGATACCACCAAAGACAGGATTCATACTTGAACATGAATTTCAGAGAAGAAACTGACAGAGAGAAAAGAAATGTAGATGAACCATAATACGGGGTTAAGTATGTGGTTGCTTGACTAATGCATAGATAAGGAAATATAGACGGGTGACTGGACAAATTGATGAATGGTTGAGATGAGAATACACTCACCCATGCAAAATGATAAACTGACAAATGAAGATACAATATATAGATGAAGACAGAATCAGAAAGCGTGATGTACATCCAAATGGATGGATTGCTATGTAATAGTTTTTTATTCCTTAATCAACCAGTCCAATAGAAAGCAAAAGACGTCATGAAATGAAGGTTGATTTATTTATTTATTTATTTTACATAAAGGGAATAAAAAAAAAAGGTCAGTCTCCAGTGTTGAATAATCCAAAAACACAAAGGAGGAACAAACAGAGTGTTCTATTTTTAAGGGTGCTTGGAGGGAGAGATCAGTGTAAAGGCCAAGGCTCAGCTGTGCTGCAGGTTACTTATTCCCTTGCTACAGGATTAACATACTGGATGGTGAGTTTGTCCAGCAATCACCATGGATGCGGTTGGGAGTGTGTCCCAACCTCTTCTGTCTTACAAAACCTGATTGTACCGTGGGAGGTTGGTGGCACATGAAGCAGACCCAGGATAGAATTGATTAAATAAATCAACACTATAAATACACGTAATTGAATACTGCCCGTGTATCAGTGGATTTCTCTCCATATTCAGCTGAAGACAGGTGAACAGATTTCTTGGTTCTGCTTGACTGATTGTGAGGACAATAAAGAGTGCATTTCTGGATTGTTTATGAACACAAGCCACTCAAGCCTTCTCTATAAAAGGACACCAGAATGAAGCCAAAAACACACCTCTTCACAATGCCACAATTGTTGCAACCAGAGAGAGATCAAGCTATTGACATGCTCCAAGCTGGACGGTGGTGTCTTGCTGTCGCCAAAGTGTTTGGAGTCCACTGCTCTACCATTACTCGTCTTGCTGAATGATACCACACCGCTGGTTCTTCTAACGGCCGCCCTCATACTGTTCAACCCCTTGTAACAACCACTGCACAAGACCATGCCAACTGGCTGGCACATATCCGTGACAGGTTCCGGCCCACCACCAGGTCCACAGCTGAGACCATTGGGACACACCACAGGCCAGTTTCAGTCAGAACCATTCATAATCGCCTCCAATGCAATTCCTGTGACTTTTGGTTTGGGGATTACTCTATTGTTTGGGTGTGTTATTGAACTGGAAAATGTAACTGCCAAAAAGGTTTATCCTGAGGATTGGAAATGGATGTAGGGTTCATATAAAACTGGCGGATCTCAAAAATAAGATAATTTTGGCCCATCAAAAATCCCCAAACTGCGTGTTGCCTTTATTTTTTCCTTGAGTGTACATTAACTATCCTTGTTACATGTTCAAATGCTACAGCTGTGACAAATTTATGGCCCTGAAAGTTAGCTTTAAAAAAAATATATATAAAAACAATTTCAGTTTTTTTCAAGTCGACTTATCTGTCAATAAAGTCGAAGTCAAGTCAACGGGTCATGATGGCGTCATCACATTGTCAGCGGAGGAACAACACGGACACACGTCTGTCCAGCAATGAATGACTTGCAATAAAGTTCACTGCAGCGTAACAATGTCCACTGACAAAACACAAGCATCCGGATTTTAACCCCAACGAAACTAAAGCTAACACCCAGACTGATGCATGACAGACATACAAACAGTCCGAGTCTGGTTTTAGAGCCATTGGCCCAGACAAATTCCGGACATATGGTCACTGTAAATAAAGTGCAATAAGTTTAAGGCAGCAGCAAAGACGCATACCACGCTTGTCCACATTATGTTTGGAAAAAAAAGTATGTGTTGTGCTGCTGCTCATATCACTCAGGTTAGCTAGCGGATACCGCTTTAGATGCCGTGCATGACGCTTGTGTTTGTGTTGTGTTTTATTTAAATTGGACTTGACTGGTCTATGTTTACGCACCAAGGGAGAGAAAGAATAACATGTGACTTGTCGACTCCTCCAAATTTATGTCAACTAGTCCAGGTTTCTGTTAATGCCCTAATATATATAAATATATATACAAACATTTCTGGTATTTTGGTGGAAAATGGTTTGAGTGTCACTGGCTTTGTGGAGCACTCATTGAAAACTGTAGGCTATGGTTCGACTGCACAATATCAGGCACATTCTTTCCTGGCTGTTGTAAGGTCCATTTGACAGTCTCTGTCAGTACCATTTAAGGGATGTAAAGGTCTTGACAGAAAGTATAGTTCTGATCACTGATGTTTACAAAGAGGAGTTCAGACTACTCTGCTCTACATGACTGTGAATATGAAGAGGAGCTCATTATTGTTATTACTGTTTGTCAGGAAACAACCAACATATAATCAGTCATGTCACTCAACAACTCCACCATCATAGTAATTGACAAAAATATCACCTAACCGCCCCCTTCAGATGATACAGACCCACTCAGTTATACAGTGATAACATCAAGCAAAGCTTTGATATGTTTAAATCAAGACTGACTCTCATCTTTGTTCTGTCTTTTTCTTCAAGCCTTTCCAAAACTCTTGAAGCTTTTGGAGAGCCATTATGCAATCATTTCATAAACAGACACGCAGATTGGAACACTGTGGCAAAGTGCCTCATAAAGCAGACAAATGTGGTGTTCTGCTGCAGTCAAAGCTGGAGGGATGAAAAAGATGGGGAGAGGAATGATGAAGAGACGATTAAGAGAAAAGCCAAGATGGAAAAAAGGAACATAGATACAAAGATGTCTGGAGAAGTAGATGTTTGCCATCAGCTAAAGGTTAGTCGTTGCTGAAACTACTTCCTGGCAGCTAACTCTGTTTCTTTGTGTATTTATCTTTCCACCAATCACTCACTGACCCTCTTGATCACATGTAGTCTCTACAGAGGTACAGTTTAGTGTCTTATGTTCTGACAGGCTGTGTAACAGAGGACGGTAGTCTTATCTTAGCTGTTCTGTCAGTAGATTGCTTGAAGGGATCATCTGTGGGATCTAAATAGGCTCATCAGCTTAGAATGTTAAGTATAGTTATACTGTAATTCCAAGTTACATTATTTATACAACCTGGCTAAACAAATGTTCCACACTTTTGCTGGAATGCCTTTATACGATGACATGTCATAGTCCCTGAGCCACTCTTTCACAGTTAAGACTGATGGATCCTTCCATTTTCATTTTAGGATATGTTTGTCATTAGGAAACAAAGACAAATATATTCATCATTCAGTACAGTGGTGGAAAAAAGGTTTTGCACACCCCATGCATTTGTGATATATTGCATTAAAAAGAATTTTTAAAGGTGGGGTGCAAGATGTTGTCCTGGAGCATTTTTGCTATATTGTTTAACATCCCAATTACAACTAATGAATAATATGCTTTAACACAATAGTTAAAAAATATAGTCACCTGTGGAACGGACAGGACTGGGAAACCCATCATCCAATCATTTTGAGCGCCCACTCCACACCTGTGAACACCTATTTTTTTGGGTCTTGAAAGTTCAGTGAAAATGGCCCAAAAGTCTGGCAGTATCAAGCTCTCTATTCTGAACATAGCTAGCAGTCAATGAGTTAATTGGTTAATCTAAATTGCACATAGCTGTGAATGCGAGAGTAATTCTTTGTCTATATATGTTCAGCTCTGCAATGAAGTGGCGACTCTTACAGGGTGTACCCCGCTTAGCGGGATTAGGCCCCCAGTGAGTATAAAGTGGGTTTAGATGATGAGACAAGACTCTTTGACTGGACCATGAGTTAGCCCGGTTTTCTAAGGCGTTGTGTCTCCATACAGAATGGCCCTGTAAGAACCTTGTGATAACGTCATCAGCTGCTATAGAAACGTCACTAATAAAAAGTACCAAACCAAAGCAGCAGCAGAGGAGGAAATCACAACAAGAATAGACATGGACATTCTTCTTGTCCATTCTATCTTCTTCTTTTCACTGTTCTTCTGCTTTGTCGTGTGGTAAAATTCCCCCAGCAACTACTCTTGAGTTGTTTGTCACGATCTGATGATGTCATTGTGACAACCAATCTGCACGACTTCTGCCCTACCCTCAAGCAGGAACTCCATTGGTTCCTGTAAAAATTACAGAAGACTTGGCCCGACCAGTGGAAACACGTGCATACTGTCAAGTTCCTGTAAAATGGCCTGGAAGTTCCAATAGTGGAAACATGTCTACTGTATTGGCACAAAGTGAAACACAAATGCACAAGGCTAGTTTTTTTTTTGGTGATGGGACACAAACACGTGTTAAGTACATGATTAGAAAGACTGGAATTCAACCTCGAGATCGTTGTCGTCACCCGATGCCATGGTCACTTGTGCAGATGTGGTTGGTTGTCATGGCAGTAGCCTTGTGTGTGGTGTGTGTCTTTTATGCTGCCTGAGTGAAAACAGGCAAAATGGTGTCAGAGAGAGATGCGTGTTTGGGCAACCAACTGGCATTATTGTACATTTTGGATGTTTTCCTGTTATTGATCATACAGAGGGCAAATCTATTGTACAAATATGATTATTATCATACATCTGGCAACACTTGTCTGGACTCATCAAACCACATTATTTTTTAACATTATTTTTTAACCAACTTATATAAAACATTATACTGCCACCTTAAATTTCCTGCAAAAAAGTTTATTTTGCTATTTTCTTACCTCAGTTCGACACATTGTAACTGTGACATTGCACTGTGTAAATTATATTAAATTACTTGTTGAAGCATTATTTCAGCCATAAGAAGTGTCTGGGCAACAGAATGAACTGCTTTTGTTCTTTGGAAGAACACTATCAATTTTGTTTGATTACTTTCATCGTCCAAAACAGACGACACGCTGGAGGGAAAATTGGTTAACTCTGGATCTGTGACTGCCAACAATCACTGCAACATTAATAAAGTCTTTAGGGATTGACTAAAGATCTGTTGAAGGAAACTTTTCCTCATTCAGAATAAAGTGGAATGAAATATGCACAAATAAATTTAAAGTATATCTATGTGTGTGTGTGTGTGTGTGTATATATATATATATATATATATATATATATATATATATATATATATATAAATGTATACAACATTTCACATCAGTAACTAAATCAAACCATACCAAGTGCAGTTGCCGAAATAGATACACAGGAAGAAATCTGAATCTTATCAAGTGTTTTTTTCTCATTTCTAGTCCAAATATCTCATCACACATAAAATAAGACATAATCACCTACTGTAAAGAGTAACTTTTCATTGAGATATAAGTACTTAGTTTTAGACAATAGCTCTTAAACTCCTTTTCAAAAGCGCAAATGAATACATGTTTTGTTTGGTTTTTCATGTACATGTCCTTTAGTTTTAGTTTTGTTGTTACAAATTCAAAAAGGATTGATCTGAACTGAACTGATTGTGTGAATCAGATTTTGTGAGGGGGGAATATGTTGATAAATGATTATGGATGTTTGTGTTAATGGGGGGTGGATATGAGATCTGTTGAGACATGCTGTACAGTAGTATGCAGAAACTATTGGAGTATTGGTTTGTAAAAGAGGGGTGCAACTTTATAAGTTTTACTTCTTCCCACTTATTTTTGTTTTTGTTGACCATGTTGATTGAGTGCTCGAAATGAATTGAACTGAACTGAGCTGAACTAAAAATCTTATTTCAACAATTCTCACCAAGATAATTTTCACTTGTTCCATCGGCAGATTTTTTTGCTTGAAAAAAAACAAACCACAAATAAGATCTGCCAATGGAACCAGTGACAATTATCTTAGTAAGATTTCTTGAAATACGATTTTCTAGATTTATTGTTGAAAAATAAATTCTTTGCATCTCAATGAAAAGTCACTCTTTAGGTGATTATGTCTTATTTTAAATGTGATCAGATGTTTTCACTAGAAATTAGAAAAAATGTTGCAATGTCCATAGGTGCAGAACAAACATATCCTTAAAAATAATCATTCACTTATGTACGGTACCTTGTATATTCAAGAAAAAAAAGACAAGAGCAGGATACAAAACCCCTTAAAGGAAAACCTGCCAACTGTCTGGGGACAGTGAGAAGATAAGAGATGTAGTAACAGACATTCTTTTACTTTCTTGATATTGTAGTTGAAGGGTTTTATTTTCACTGACAGTTGGAGTCATGAGCGTCTGCAGAGAAACACTAAAACTAAAAGCAACTAGCAACTAAAAGCAAAGGAAGGGCTTGAAGAGCTAAACTAGTACTGCACCATACAAGTAAACCAGGAACACAAGGAATTCAACAAGCGGGAAAGATATGATTTGACTTAAAGCTGTCATTCCATGGTTATTTCTTTAATATTACTGTGTTCTCCATTGTCATTGTGTGTTGGTTCTATTTTAAAAAATGTCTGGATTGCTTTGTTTCCAGCTGTTTTTTCACGGTAGAAAAATGACTTGAGGTCAAACAACAGAGTTTACCGGTACTTCCTCATACATGTCCATGATGCGGTGATGAGGTGTCTCTGATTGGCTCAGAATGCATGAAGGAACACCCCCCCCACACACACACACACGCTCTGTATGTGTTTACCTTTACCAGAGTAACATCCAGCTAAGTTTGGTGCCGTTGCTTGTTCTGAAAACGTGCAGGGGAAAAAACAAGGCTTTATTTCCACAGAGAGCACATGAATCAGTTTGATCCGCCATTTTTTTCCAGTTTGTGCAGCAGCTACTGTGGTGCCGTCTTCTCTTGTAGATGCTAATGCTAATGCTACTTCAGATTCGCTGCAGATTTGCTGCAAAGTCCATCTGATGTTAGATGAACCAGCTTTTTCTGGGTCCCTCGTTCCTCTTGTTTTCTGTGAAAGCGGTATGCAGCCAGTGGAGGTGACAAAGGCAACATGTGTTGGTAAGTCAGGGTGACCCATCAGATTCCAAAAGGAGCGTGGAAAAGTGGTTTTAAAACACCTTTAAAATGTTCTTCAATAACATGTGGCATTTGAGTCAAATGGAGTTAAAAAATGCCTAAAAAGTAAAAGATGAAAATTTGAAAGAGAATGAAGAAAGTTTAATTGTAGCAACTGAAAATGAAAATATAAACCTCATATTCATCTTATATTCATTGTTTTACCTTCTTTAAATATGACCTCTATAACACTCTGCTTCATTGGAGTGCTATAAAGTGTTCTGTCATTGTATCACCTACTGCTCCACATCTGACCTTGATCAAACTCCTGTAGCTATAATTAGCCTTAGACAACACAAAACGCTTCTTTCCATCATTGTAATCAGTTTACTAATCTCTTAGATCAGTCTTTATGCTGGCGAACCAAACTAAAACATGCTACCCGGCACATTTTCTGAGTGTGCCTGCTATTTCCTCCTCAGTCACCATCTTTCACTCTTTTGATGTTTTTCATGTGAAAGTGAAAATGAAAAATTGAAGAATACTGTAGAGTCATCTCATTGCATTTGCTGTGTCTCAGCATAAAACATTACATTCAGCTGTTCATCTCCAAAACACTGATCATTATGCATTTGTCATCTTATGAAGGTTTTACTGTAGTTTTACAATCAAGTTGAAAAACATAAACTGTTAGATAATACATTACAACAGCAAAATGTGTGCTCGAAATGAATGTGGTGTAATGTGATTACAGTGAATACAATGAAATGGGTCAGTGATTGACTGTTGAACATCACACAAGGTCAATGATGACCTACCAATTGGCTAGAATTACACATATACCTACTGTATATATAAAAAGACAGGATTAGAAGCTGATCTGAGTCAAATGACGTCACCTGGAACTTCATCGTACCTCATTCTGTTTAAGTGGCTGTTAAAATCATCACAGTACTTTAAAGACAACTCTTGACCCTGTTACTTGCATGATACAGATTAAGCAATTTCCCAATTGTGAGATCAATAAAGTTCAGTGGTACCTCTACTTTCAAAATTAATTTCTTCCAGAAGTGGTCTCATACCGTGATTTTTTTTTCTTCAATAGTCACATTTTACCTGATTTGTACCAAGGCCCCCAATACTACCCCTTAAACCCTTTAAACATTCTAAAATCTTCAACTTCGTATGAAATATGTGTTAAAAGTAAAAGAAAATGTAGATTTAGATTTTAGATTTAATTTATTGGTCTCAGTGGGTAAATGTGTCATTTTCATACCATTGTGGTTGTTTTATTGTCACTTTCACCTTCAGCAGAGTTTGTTGATGGACGTTTGGTGGCGTGTAGATCCGGTAACGATTGCTTTTTGTGATCCCTTTGGAGAGCGCAGGGTGTGTGCCTCATCGGGGTGGGCGATGGTACGGCTCATGGACATTTTTTTCTGGGGGGTCGTGGGGTTTCACCGTCATGTCTTTTGTTTGTGCTTGTTTGTCGTCTCCTGTTTCACTTCTGTTGGTGTCATAGCCCAATTCTTCTTTTTATTCGTACAAGGAGTCTCTTTCTGTGGGCTGGTGGTGGGTGACGGGTGCGTGCTGTGGTGGGGTTTTGGTGGGCGTGCTCGGGGGGACTCGGGGGCAGCGGTGCCTCTGTCCTTGACATGTGTATGGTTAGATGAATGAGGGTCAAAGGTTCACGAAAAGCATCATGGGTAGCTCCCTCATAGCCAATGGGATGCTACGTACAATACATACATGACGTATTTATGTACATTACGTAGTTACGTATAGTAATGTACAGTAATGTACATAGTATTTATGCCTCGTTGGTTTTCGGTTTAATTTCGTAAATTCAATTTTCTTTCGTATTCAGAAATAAAAAAATGAGGTAAAGGTTTTTCATTACTTGGATTATTCGTTAGCTAGGTCTTTCCTAAGTAGAGGTACACCACTTTCTATTCTATTCTATTCTATTCTATTCTATTCTATTCTATTCTATTCTATTCTATTCTATTTGTTCTGTTCTATTCTATTACCATGAAACTGGTAGCAATTAATAAAATCAAAATCCCAGCTAAAAAATTTAACATCAAGTAGTTTGGGGCTGGAGTTGATGTACACAAACCTGAGCTAAAACCTTTAAATCCACCAAGTTGCCAGAAACATTAGTTATTCCACAGTGAATTTACATTAACCCTTTAGTGAGCAAGTGACTATTTTGGGTAATCAGGTAATCCTGTGCCTCCCTGAGTTCAAGGAGCATGTTGATTCATTTATTTTGTATTTATTTTAATAAAACTATACAGTAATTCAAAGATTTCATAAACATTTTAAGCTGTAAAAATTTAATATGAGTGATTTTTGTCAGTTCATGACTTTTATTACATGTTTCCTTTTTAGTAAGTGCTGTTCAGATATGTTTTAGCAAGAGGAGGGAGACTGTTGTCATGCCAACCGACAAGAAAGTAGATGACAATGTCCAATAACACACCAAGGTTGAAATCTTGAATTTCTTAGTATTTCAATGAGGATCCTATAAAGGATTAAAACTGGCTCGAAAATCATTTGCCAGATTCTGTCTTTAGCTGAATTGTGACTCTTTTAATATGATAAATGTACATATTTAATGTTGACTCATAAACTGCTCATAGACTCATTTTCATACAGTTTGATACAGAACTAAAGATCAGACAATTATATTTACAAACATGACTTCATCTAAACAGGACTACAGTTAGCTCTCAGTCTGTCCATATTCAGGGATGTTCACATCTTTCCTACAGATGTGGTGTTCATACAGCGCACCACAGCTCGAATGGGCATTACTGGACTAAACAGTAGGTGGCGGTGTGGAGAGAAATCTGTCGCTATTCAACAAATACAGAAGTCAGAAAGAGACAAACCTTTACCTTGTATCTGTTATTCTGTTGGATGTAAAGAGAAGAAGAGCAACCTTTATTGTCCCTGATATTTCACACAGTGGTTCAGTCCATAAGGTGAACCTGGATAGATCAGAGGCTTTTTAGAATAGAATAGAATAGAATAGATTGTTGTCACTGTCATGCAAACAATGAAAATCAGTTTAACAGCTCTGTTTTATTTAACAGCAAAAACACTTATAACGCATCACAAATATCACACATATATGAAATGTGTGATATTTGATATTCGGGATGTGTTGAAGCTTGTTAAACAATAAAATATTCAAATTAAATACTCATGTGTTACTAAAGTACTAGTGAAATATACAAAAGCTAACTCCATACTATAGCTGAATGATATTTACTACAAATAAGGATATACTATATACAGGTTATGTACGATAAGGTAGAGTAACCCACCCAGAATAGAATAAAATAGAATAGAATAGAATAGAATAGAATAGAATAGAATAGAATAGAATAGAATAGAATAGAATAGAATAGAATAGAATAGAACACTTTATTCATCCCACTTTGGGGAAATTTTGCACTTACAAAAAGATAAAGTGCACGTATTTACATTGCATTGCATGTTGGTTATAAGTATATGTTTAAGGTTACTGAGTGTTATTGCAGTGTGATGGCTGATGGGAGGACAGACCTGTGGAAGTGTTTATTCTTGTACAGGGGGTATAACAATCTTGTGCTGAAGGAGCTGCTCAAGACAACTTAAAAGAAACAACAGGAGCGCTGTCTAAGGTTTCATGGTGATTTCCCTACTTCCACTGGTGGAATAGTGTGATGAAGACCAGGTCCAGATTCGAGCCCAGGTTTGTTCACACGGCATCGTCCTGTGCTGGAGTACTGGGTGGATCTTTTTAATTGGACTTGGGCACAGTACTGGAGCATGTGTTTGCGAGGACATAATAAAAGTGACTTGAGTACATAAAGTACTTGGGTATGGACTCGAAATGCTGTGTGAAAATGTATCTATTTACACAGATGCATTCCTGTGATTTTCAGTGTGAAGTTTAGCTTTACAGTATATCAGGTTTGTATTTACACTGATAGTCAAAGAAAACGTCCAGGCTACATTTCTGTAAATAATTTTATTCTTATGCTATGAAATCATGTAGAAGCTTTACAAATCAATAAACTGATATTTAACAAGTGGTGAACAAAAAAAAAAAAATATCGCAATTCTTTTGAGCTTTGATAATGTACAGTTCAAACAAAATGTCTACCCTGCAATTGCAAAGTTCCAGCTTAGTAACGGGTGTTATCCCCTCCAACAGCAAATCCGGTCGAATCCGGTCTTGTGGAAGGGCCTGCCCCTCATCTAGAAGAGCCTGGATCAGCTGACCTCTGTTCATGGGACGAGGAACACGGTTCTGGATCTATACACCGAGGTGATCCCATATGTGCTCAATGGGATTGAGATCAGGTGAATACACAGGCCATGGGAGGGTTTCAACCTTCTGACCTTCCAGGAACCTTCTGGTGACACCGGCGGCATGTGGACGTGCATTATCCTGTTGGAAGATACCCAAGGAAGGGAGGAAGAGAACAACATGGGGCTCCAGAATATCCCGGATGTAGCGCTGAGCTGTCAGTGTGCCTACAACAACCACTAGAGGGGTCTTGTGGTGTAGGGATATACCGGCCCAGACCATAATACTTGGCCCACCCCAGCGATTCAACTGACGGATGCAACACGGAGCATAGCGTTCACCTCGTCTGCACCAAACTCTTTCACGTCCAGGACATGGTCGGTCTGCCACAGACCCAGTCTCTCCATGTCGTTGAACAAGACGTCGAATGATGTGATGAGAACAGTTAAATCGACGCCCAACTTAGGTCGGCTTATACCATGCCAAGGGCACGCCATCTTTCATCTAGATTTAACCGTGGCATCTTGAACGTCCGGAATAAAAAATTCTGCTATTTCATTGCATTTATTAGAGGCTGCCCAACCCATCCTTTAAACCGTGCACAAATGTTTGTTTTTGTTCCCAACAGCACTTTGACCTGATTTCCAAAGACCACTCCCTGTGGACTAGTGGAAAATGTTTGGGAGGTGTAAGACTCCGAAATGAGTTCTATGCACACTATTCTATAGAAACTATTCAAACCCAACATTTCCCAACCTTCTTAATGCATTATATAATGAAATATTGGCCTGTCAGTATATATCTGTGTCCCTGTGAGATCATATTAGCTGTTGTGGACATGAGAATATTAATATCCTGTAGAAATGTTTGTGTGTGTTTCAGATTAGAGAGCAGATTATCTGTGAAGATTCTCCTGACTGTACGTATGTGATGGAACTGGATCTCAAAATCCTCTTATGTGTGCCAGGCTTAAATATGAATAAGGTGTTGCTATGTAATATCAACATTTTGTGTCTATTTGCTCTTTGCTACGTGGACAAAATGAATGAAACCTGAAAAACATTTTACACAAACATGAATAGTACATGTTCAAATGTATTAACAGGTGCACGGTGATGTTTGGAAGAAAACCATATTATTCCAGCTGCTGCTCTTGTAAAGGCACTTTATGTAATTTTAGCTTAGGGCTCAGACCCCGTCTCACCCCGATGACTGGGTGATGATGCCACTACTCCTTTGGCTTTTTCGCTGTAGGCAACCGTGAAACAAACCCTGTCACTGCATACACTGTGGTCAGAATAGCCAGATAGTGCTTGGGGTCAGACGTGCATGTGTGATGCATGTTTTTAATGATTTTCTGCAGATCCAGCGTCCAAACCAAAATAAAACAAAGTGCCTGGAGACATTGAAGCATCTCGGCTGCGTGTGTGAGGCATCTTTGGAAAGCCTGTTATCATTTTTTTAAAAAAGAGGATATTGAATTAGAATGGGTTTTCCTTCAGGGTATAATGTTTCTGTTTAACAAACTGGAAACTACTGAGTCAGTGAGATGTCCCCCTATGTCCAGGATATGTGTGCATCTGTGCTGTGACATTTGCTGTATGGGTGCTTGTGGTACATCTGTGTTGTGCATACTAAATGTACTGTCTCAAAGGACTAGCTGACACAAGCCTGTGAGTGCTATATTTCTTTGGTTATGGCCACATAAACCGGTTCAGAGACTCAGCCACCATTTGCAGATAAAATGCAGGTCTTCATATTGTAAATCAATAATGTTTAGGGTTTGGACTGCACTTAAAGTCGAGAAAGTCTCCGAGTAATTAATGTAAATCAATGTGATTTTGTATTGCTTTCTTTTTGCGTTGTGACAAAGTTGCAAAGAATGTCTTGTAATAAGAAATATTAAGATAGAGAGAAATGTGAAAATGATAGGAAACAAAGGGAAGGATCTTGGCAGAAGTTAAGCAAAGAAAAATGACCAAGAAAAGGATGGAAAATAAGAGATACATCAAGAAAAAGTCAGATGGGGTGAAAGAAGCGTGAAGGCTGTAAAGAATCTGATGAATAATGCATGGTCTTCCTGGAGCTCGCTCTTCGCCAGCGTTTTGTTCATCTGTTTTTTTGTCTGTAATAAGTTGTAGCCAACATAAATCTCTGTGTAGACCTACTGTACTTCACTCATTCTTCCACTGCCGCCTCATTCCAATCCTTCCATTCTGTCATTTTTATCATTTTCACTCTTTCTCTCTCTGTCTCAGATGTGGGATGTTTTTGATAGAGACATTTGTTGTGATCTCACCAGAACAAAAAAATTAACAAAAGTAGAATGCAGAGAAAGATATCTGGAAAATGTGGATGCATATAATAATATTTTAACTGCACAGCCACGTCTATTATGGAAGTGGTTGTAAGACACATAAAGAATTCACCATTTTATTGACCACATGAAACACAATACTTTTGTCTTTGTTGAGGTATTGTTATATTATATTGTGTGTGTGTGTGTTTACTTTTGTCTCCTTTTACATTACACATACACAAACACACACATGCTCGTTTATATGTCTCATAAGGATCACGTTTGTAATCACGCAAATAAAGTAAAATTGTAAAAAAGATTTTTTTTTAAATTTAATGAAAAAAAAGAGTGAATAAAAATAATTTCAAAAGTAAAATAAATAAATAGAAATAAATAATAATAATAATAATAATAATAATAATAATAATAATAATAATAATAATAAATTATCTATATAACATATCTTAAAAATAATACATATATAAACATATTTAATACATTTTTTTTTTAAAATACATAAAAAAAAAACAAATTTAAGTGAACAAATCTTCAAACATTCAAAAACGATATGTTTGGCTTTGAAACTTTAGACTAACTGGAACCATGTACATTTAGGGTCCCCCCTTTCCCTGAATAAACAGAGGTTTGCAGGCAGAGAATATTCAGAGTAAGGTCGAACAGTGTAATTGACCTGCTCTACTTTGCTCTCCTCGCGAGAAAGACATACTCTCTCCTTTCTCGTTTATGTTTGTTTTTTTTCTTACAGTTAACCCTTTGTTTGTCACATTACAAAAATCATAATAAAAAACTTTTTTTTTTGCTTTTTCCAGCTCACAGCTAATACTAAAGTATTAAAACTTAAACATTACTCCTTCACCAATCATATAACATAATTTGAGACTTGGATGTATTAACTCTTTGTGTTTGTCTCATTAGTGATTAGCATTAACAATTAGCATTAGCATCTCATGACCCTTTACTATCATCTCTACCTTTTGATTGAGCATGTTTTAAAAAAATATATAACATGAATACCGAAGTATTTCTGAAACATGATGAGGATTATTTATGTAAAACAGACTCTGAAAAAATCGAACTTGTTCACAAATTTGTGTCCAAAAGAAAAGATCATAGCAGAGGTGTTGTCATAGTTATGATCTTCTTCCTTGGTAGTACATTAGATATCAGGGTTCAAAGTTAGCTCTACCAAATGGTTGAGCTGACCAACAAAGGGTTAAAACCTGACACTGGGAAAGACAGATTTGTGGTACATAAGTTAGAGGAGCAAAAATATGAGCTGAAGCATAAAAGGAAAAGGGTAACAAAGGACTGTAGACAAACAATTACACTGGCGTTGACAACAACAAAGATGTGTAACCCTCTGTGTGTGTCCGTACACAGAGGTGACCTTGAGATAAGACAGCTGGGCTCGGCTGAGGCAGCTCCGTTTGAACAACGTCCACAGATCTGACAGACAGACTGAACCCTGGGTGTATGTGCCTTCTTGTTGTACATGCCCACCAACCCTCTAGGTTCTCATACCCTCCAGCAGCATGATATCTAAGAATAAACCCAAGTGTCAGGACTGATAGTGGCAAGCCTGCACTACAGTGACACACACCTAAGGTTTGCTCCTAAAGAGACGAGTGAAAGGAAAAAAATAAATAAAAAATGTTCTCTTCCCTCACTTACATGATCAGTCTGGTGATGTTTTCCCAGCGTACAATCTCATGAAATATCATTGAAACCTTATAGACAGCATCAGAGTCATGCTAATCTGTGATACCTGAGCTACAATGGATGGAGATCTGCTCATTATTACAGGTTATTCTGCTAACGTGCTAGCCGCTAAGGAAAGAAGGAAATACAGTAGAGTCTGACAACCCATGCATTTCTGCAGCTGTCGGCTCTGGTATAACTGCTGGAAAGAACTGCCTATCCCAATCTGTACAAAGAAGATAAGTTGACATTTGTCAAACCTGCATGCTTTTCTTTTCTTACAGCACATAGTCCACCAAGAGAAATACCACAACAAGCAGAATATTGAAATTACAGTCACCAGCAGCACTCAACACAGTACAAGTGAAGAAAACATCATCAATTTGACAACACAACCAGTGCAATACTCACAAGCAAATACAGAGACACTGCACAAACACAAATATACAAACAACACGACAAATACATAGTGCAAGCAAATACAGAAGTAGAACAGAACACACAGCTGTTTCCAGGAGACGCTGAATAGAATTCTATTTCAAGAAATATGTTTTTTAATTTATTTTCTTAATTCAAGATTTCTTTTTATTTATTTATTTATTTATTGCTTAATTCAATATTTTTTGGTGTAATTGAAGACTTTTGTTGCTTAATTCAAGACTTTCTTTTTTAAATTTAATTATGTTTTCTTAATTCAAACATCCTTATTTGAAGCAACAACAACAACAAAAGTTATAAAAGTGCAAGCAGTCTCAAAAGCCTTCGCCGTCCCTTACGACTGCCGTCCCATGCAACGGCACTTGACAGTAAGACATTGTTCTGTGTGCGGGAAGCGATATTCTGTATACCAATTTTCATACACTGTAGATTTTGCAGTGTTAATTTGGAGACAATGGGACCAAATACACTCTAGAAGAAGTTAAATAAACTCTCTAAGTGTTGATTTAACACTGCAAAATTTACTGTGTAGCTCTAACTTCACTAGAGCGTGATGTGGCCTAATATAATTTGACAATTGAAGGGGGAGCTGTAGACACATTACGAAACTCCATATATTCACACTATTTCACACTTTTGAAGTATGTGGAAAATTTGGTGAGTTTTTGTCCATGTTCAGGGGGTCAAAGTTGAGCTCAAATGGATGCATCCCTTGTGATGACAGTGGACTCAATAGTCCGCATGTGGTCCGTGGTGAAGGTCTAGGTATGCAAATGGACATGAGATATTCAAAATCTTATTTTGAGAAATTTTACCAAGATAATGATCATTTATTTCATTGGTAGATTTTTTTTTTTCTTAATTCAAGGAAAACTGTCTTAGATTAAGTTATTTACATATACCGTAAGGCTTATTTTCAGACAATAGATCTGTAAAATCTTATTTCAAGGAATCTTACCAAGATCATTTTTACTTTTTCAATTGGAAGATTTATTTATTTATTTTGCTTCAGTAGAAGTAAAAAAAAAAAAAAAAAAAGCCAATGGAACAAGTGAAAATTAACATTGTATATCTAAACATTAATATCTATTGTCTGAAAATGTCTCACTGAAAAGCTCATCTTTAGGTGACATTGTCTTATTTTAAATGTAATGAGGTATTTAGAATATAAAAATACACTTAGTTTTGTTCAGACCTAAAGTCTGGGGAAGATTTCCAGTGCATGTCTGTTTTTGTCATGTGATGTTTTATTAAGAGCTTTTCTTGATTTACATGTGTTTTATCTATTTGCATGCCTTTGCTCCATGTTGAGCTTTCTTGGCTGCCTTGCAAACCTCAAACAGAGATCTACTGATTCAAGGAGGAGCTGGTACCGTCTATAACTACTATGAGGTCAGAAAATTTCTTAAGAAAGGTTCTGCTGTGGGTGTTCAATTTTTTAACACTACCATAAAAGGCCGACCACTGAACTGTTCTGATTTCAGAGCAGCCATTGTGTCCTTGAGAGACCTCCCCTGTAAATATAAATAATAGGGTGATTTAGCTGAGCTTCTGTTATGAGCAGTTAACCCCCTGCTGCAAACTGTATGACAGTGAATGTGTGAACAAAGGGAAGGAGGATGCAGGAAATGAGCATACACTTTATATACAGTATATTAATCAGTTTCGCAGTGGATAAACTATTTCATTGTTGCTGTTCAATGATGCACACTGAATGAACACATGCCAGAAGGAGAAATTAACCCATGAAGACCCTAGTGATATTTTTCTGGTAGTCCCCAAAATATATTTTCTCAGGTATTTAACCTTTCTTAAGTGATTTGTCACCATGTTCTGTAATATTCTCCTCTGTGTTTTGCATTTTTTCACAGAAAATCATGCCTTTTTCTATTTTTAATTTCCTATATTTAATATAGATATCCATGAAAATGCACAGTAAAATCAAAGGTTATCACATATAAACAGAAGAAAAAGTGACTTTTCACAAAATACACTTGCAAATTTTTCCAAGTGTATTTTTCTCATTTCTTGTCGAAATATCTCATCACATTTAAAATTAGACATAATGACCTAAAGTGTAACTTTAAAGGGAAAAAAAATGCAAATATGAAAGCCTTTATGTCAGTATCCAGTATCTCTGTCTGTGACAAAAACAAAGAGAAACAGGAAGAGATTTTCAGTGGTACTGACATCTACAGTAATGAGCAAATACATAAATAAATCTGTATTCATGTCACATACTGAGGGAACGGATTTGTGAATGAATGCACACACGTCCAACGCATGCCAAGAATATTATGAATAATTAAAGATCAATTATTTTAAAAGAAAAAAGGGGATTGAAAATCAGTCAAGGTATAGAAATCAAATGGAGTCAAAAGATAAGGAAATGTATGACTATATGAACATGAAAAGGAGGAACATCACATGATCGATTTAAGCCTTTCCTGTGTTTGCATCCATCGGTCACATTGAGTGGATTGGACAAGACACAGCAGCACGTCCATTCATCAATTTCACAGCGTCGATTCAATGGGGCAGAAAGCCCACAGGACATGGAAAAGAATGGCCACAGAAGATAAAACAGAATTTAAAAAAATGTGAATGCAACTGAAACTGATTTACATCGCTGGTTGTATTTGACTTACAGAAATGTTCACAGACAGATTGAGGCTTAATGAAACCACTGAAACTACCCACATTTGTTACATGGGACACAAAGGCCACAGTAGTATCAGTAGCAGTATTTATTTCTACCATTGAAACTTCTCACCTGTTTAATTTGAATGGGGTTGAGAAGAGGAGGATGTTTTACTGAATCTGCTTTAAATCTGAAATATATTGACTTCAGGCTAATGATAATGTATGGTCTGTTTAATGTCCTTGTTGTGGGACTATTAAAGGATATTATCCATAATTTATAATGATTTATGATTCTCCAGTGACTATTTCCAAAACTGAAGCCTATATGGTACTGTACAAAAGAATAGAATAGAATAGAATAGAATAGAATAGAATAGAATAGAATAGAATAGAATAGAATAGAATAGAATAGAATAGAATAGATCATTGTCACTGTCATGCAAACAATGAAACTCGGTTTAACAGCTCTGTTCTATTTAACAGCAAAAACACGATATAAGGCTATTCCCTTAGCAGGGTCACGTTTTTGATTGCATCCAACTGTACAACAATGTTCAGGCATTGTTGGTTTCTTGGCATTTCTGGAGGAGACTAATGTTTCTGGCAGTTCAGTAGTTAGCATTAGCATTAGCACTGTTAAAATGGAAGCGCTCTATAATGTGATGACAAGTGGGAATCCCCTATAATAGGGCTGTTGTCTGAACCTGAGGCATTTAAGTGTCACAGCACAGGTGTCCACTCACATGACATTTGACATTGTGTTTTTATTTGTGTTCAAGGACCTCTGTCCATCTGATCGATGATGTGCTGTCATATGTACTTTGCTTACCTTATGATTTACAAATTAAGCACTGGTGAAAAGTATTGGTGTTAGTGCCACTACTGTGAATACTACTACTACTACTCTTAGTACTATTAGTACTATTACTACTTACAATGTTTTAACAGGACTGACACAGACTGTGGGAGGGGCTTCTCTTCTGAATACAGGCCTACACAAAGTCTGTGGTGACGTCAGTCCACAGACACTGATGCACAGATTCCACATATGAAGTGAACAGTAGATATTTCTTCCTTTCGACAGCCACAACTCCAGCGATCTGGTGAGAGACAAACACACGGGTTACATTTCCTTCAGGAAATGTATGGAAGTCTAGTTTATATATATTTTCCATTCAACCTTGATTTTACCAGGAAAAAAGATCCTATTGAGATTAAGAGCCTCTTTTCCAAGGGGGTCTTGGCCAAAAGGCAGCAAAAAATACAACACATTGTTATAACATCCAGTCAAACAAGTGAAAATGCAAGTCTGTGAATCCACTTGTTAATGTTATTGTCAGAATGCGGGTTATTTTCCCCCACTTTTTTGTTCTCCAATACAATAAAGAAAGTTTCTATTTGTATTTGACTGGTGTCATACAAATGTTTGAGACAGAATTTTTTGTTGTTTTTTTGTTGTATATTACATTTTCTGCTGTGTCCACACAATATATAAGTGTGCTGAATAATGAAGTCTGCCTTTTTAGTGCTGCACCTCCTAGTGTGTGTTCAGTGTGGAACCATCCATGCTTCTGTCAAACTAACTTTATGAGTGTGACTAAAACAAAATCCCACTTCAGTGAAACTTTGCCACTTTGATGTGCTTGGAGTGTCTGAGTTTAGACAGGATCCATGTTCCTCATTAGGGTGTCCTTCGTGTGTGTCTCACTGTGTGTGTTGTGTTTGTCCACCCCTAATCAGCAGGACAGACTGTGCCATTAGCCAAAGTGTCATGTCAACCCCTCTTCCCAATGTGGCTCAGGACCAATTAATGTGTCAGTCTGGGAAAAGGTCTCATACGTGTGTGTGTGTATGTGTGTGTGTGTGTGTGTGTGTGTGTGTGTGTGTGTTGCAGTGAGGACGGAACAACGGGCAACTAAAAAAGACTTTTTCAGGCATAATTGGTAAGAAGGAGTGTCTGTCTTTCATTTTCCCTGTAACATGGGACTGTTACTGATGCTGCAAAAACAAAAAGTAATTCATTTCTTTGTTACTCACTTGATAGTTTAGAGAAACTACTAACAAACAATGGGATAATCAGCTAAATAGACTGCTGCAAGACATGGAAGTTTATAAAAATCAATAATAATAATAATAATAGTGGATTGGATTTATATAACACGTTTGGACTTTATTCATTCACTCTCACATTCTCACTTTGGTGGTGGTAAACTACATATGTATCCACAGTTGCCCTGGGGCAGGCTGACAGAAACATGGCTGCCATTTTGTGCCAACAGTTCCTCTGCCCACCACCGAACATTCATACACCAGTGTGAGCACTGGAGACAATGACAGTGAAGTGTCTTGTCCAAGGACAGATACTGTTAAAGTAGATCTACATTTTTACATCATTTTCATCTTGTAGCACCTTTACCTTTGACTATTTTCTTGTATTGTTAGTAACATAATACAAATATGTTCATGACTTGTGTATAGGTTTCAGAGCAGGATTCAGTCTACCAAGCCTTAACAGACGATGCTCTATCAACTAAGCCATGGCCGTCCAAGTGCAAGTGCAAGCATTGCAGTGGAAAAAATCAAAATCCAAATGTTGTCACTTTTAGTCAAAATATCCCATCGCACTTAAAATAAAACATAATAACCTAAAGATTAACTTTTCAGTGAGATATAAGAACTTGGTTTCTTCGAAAACATATTTAACATATTCAGATTTTAAGAAATCTTACAAAAATCATTTTTACTTGTTGATTTTTTTGTTGTTGCTTGAATTAAGCAAAAAAACAACAACACATGAATAAATAAATAAATAAAAATCTGCCAATGGAACAAGTGAAAATTATTTTGGTAAGATTTATTGAAATAAGATTTTAATTAGTTTATTTCAAATATGTAACAAACTAGATCTATTGTCTAAAAATAAATTCTTCTATCTCACTGATAAGTTACTCTTTAGATGATTATGTCTTATTTTAAGTGATGAGATCATTAAACTACAAATAAGAAAAATATACTTTTTTGCAGTGTGGGACGAGTTATGTTTGTGTGGATATAAATACCATTATCCATGTGGAATGTTGAATGCTTGATTCTTTTTTTACCATCTTGTTTTAATGAAAGAATCCAGACAGATTAAATGGATTCATTCATATTCTGAGCACTCACACTGGAAAAAAGTAATCTTACAAAGTGTATTCTTCTTATTTCTTATTGCTTAATTAAACATTTTTTGCTTAATTCAAGCAACAACAAAAAAATCTGCCAGCGGAACAAATGAAAATGATCTTGGTAAGATTTACTGATATAACATTCTCCAGATCTATTGTCTGAAAATAAGTTCTTATATCTCACTGAAAAGTCACTATTTAGATGATTTTGTCTTATTTTCAGTGTGATGGCTAGAAATGAGGAAAAATACACTTGGCACGATTTTTTTTCCCCCAGTGGAGGATGAATGTGATGAACACAAAATAAATAAGTTGACATTTGTCAAACCTGTTTTTCTTTTCTTACAGCACATAGTCCACCAAGGGAAATACCACAACAAGCAGAATATTCAAATTACAGTCACCAGCAGCACTCCACACAGTACAATTGAAGAAAACATCATCAATTTGACAACACAACCAGTGCAATGCAAGCCATAAAAAGCTAATACAGAGACACTGCACAAACACAAACACACGACAAATACATAGTGCGAGCAATTACAGAAGTAGCACAGAACGCACAGCTGTTTCCAGGAACCCAGTTATGTTATAGCAGTTGGATTGTCAGTGGTGAGGAGGAAAAATGACCTAAATGTAGAATTTGCCTGAAATATCACTGTTGTCATGTGTCCGACTGTACAAATCCAGTGTATTTTCTCATTTCTAGTCACGATATTTCATCACACTGAAAATAAGACTTAACTCTTGCATTATGTTAAGGGTCAATTTGACCCATTTCAGTTTTTTTTGTAGAGTAGAAACTTTCTCTCCCATGTCCTTGTCACTTTTCTCATGTCATCTCTTTGACAAACACACCAAAAATGAGCTCCAGAAAATTAATTATTGAAGAGGGTTCATCACAGATTTTGAACTGGGAGACTGATGCAGAGGAAGACACGGCAATGTTATTGATGATCCAGATTGTCAATTTTCCTATGATGAGGATGAATCAGAGAAGTGTACGTGAAGATAAAAGTTTGATGAAAATGTAAAAAAAGATGTGTTTACACTCACTACTCAATGGCAACTTGATTACAAACTTGGTTGTCATGAGACATTTATGAGACAAGTATGTGTGTGTGTGTGTGTGTGTACCTGTGCGCACACACACACACACACACACACACACACACACAGAAAACATCAAAGGCGTCCTGTATATGAGTCGTCACATTCGTTCTTGTCCACAAAGGTCAGAGGTGACAGGCTGCAGCACCTGCTCATATGGATTATAGTTCATTACAAACCTTAGTTTCAATTCATCATTCTTTTTTCTAGGTGTGTTTGTTTTGACAGCAACACACAACGGCCCAGATTTTCTTCTTGTGTGTAGTTTAACCCAAATACTGTGAGTGCATTTGTGTTTGCATGTGTTTAGGATAACCCTGGTGTACCTTACACCTCCACACAAGTTTACACTGATGTAACTTCACCGCAGTACAAGCATTTTGCTGTAAGTTTACACTTTCTAAATCAACTGTTAACCCTTGTATTATGTTAAGAGTCAATTTGACCCATTTCAGTTGTTGAGTTGACCACAGTACAGGTTATCCTTTATTTTTCTCCATTAAATTTAGTGACTTTTCTTCATCTAAGGTCATGAACTTGTGTGAAATCTGGACACTTTGATGTGTAGTGTAGTGTCTGTGCAGTGTTTGTAAACAAAGATGATGTTATGGTTCATTTTTAATGTTGGTAAATATCTGCTCAGATCTAAAATAAACATGTCTCTTTGATGTGCTTTGTTCTGATTGGCCAGTTATTTGTATTTTGATTTCCTTTGAAGAGTCATTCAGACCCAGGTGTGTAGAGGAGGAACTTTCTCTCCCTTGTCTTTGTCACTTTACTCATGTCGTCTCTTTGACAAACACTAAAAATTAGCTCCAGAAAGTTTATTATTGAAGAGGTTTTATCACAGATGTTGAACTGGGAAAGTACAGTGACATATTCAAAAGGGAGTGGGGAGAAGTAAAAAAAAAAAAAAAAAAAAAGTTTTATCTCCCACCCCTATTGTACCAATCCATAATACAAATGCCAATACATACATACATATATATATATATATATATATATATATATATATATATATATATATATATATATATATATATATATATATATATATATATATATATATATATATATATATATATATATATATATATATATATATATATATATGTATATATATATATATATATATATATATCAAAATGATACAAAAATATCTCATATACAAAATATCCTATAATGTACATTACTATGTCTTTACACCTATACACTCATATATATACATGTACACATATCATATGTATACATAATCAATGTAAAAAAAAAAAAATGTAAAAAATCAACACAATACAAGGGTTAATCACCTAAAGAGTAATTTTTCAGTGAGATAGAAGTCATTTTTAGAAAATTAATTTGGAAAATCTGCTTGAATTAAGCAAAATAAACAAATCTTGAATGAAGCAAGAAAAAAACAAAAACAATTTGGTAAGATTTCTTGAAATATGATTTTCAAGAAGTATTGTCCAAAAATAAGTTATTGATATCTCAAGGAAAAGTTGCTCTTAAGGTGATTATATCTTAGATATTTCAACTATATGAGAAAAAAAAAAAACACTTGTTTTCCTGTATACAGAGTTTAAATCATTTTTCCACCTCTGCACCACTCCCTTTCATAGATCCAGAATCAATGTGTTCTCCAATACAACAAAACCAAGGAGATGTGCTGGAATATTCAAGGCCTTTTCAATATAATATTCAAGGCATGTTTCCGATACACAACAAGCAAGGAAACAACAACAATCTCAGACAGAAACAAGACGTTTTGGAGAAAAAGTTGTTTATTTTGCAGTCTCTCAATACAACAGCGGCCGACCTGGAAGTGACCTCAGCCATATGGGAGACAGTAAAGAAGAGCCAAATGTCTACATGTACATGTAATACAAATGACTTAAAGAATATAGCCTATGAAACTCGGCATACTTATTCCAGCTAAACATGCGTACATGCTTCATTAAGATTAAACTGTAAGTATACATGCTCACATTACAAATCAGTTAGAAAGCACATTTGGAAATGTAATGTATATGAAGTGTGTTCAAGTCGTCCAACCATTAACCACTAACCGCAAAACCAAAGCCTTTAGTTATCAGGCTCCTGTCTTTTGGAATCAGCTTCCCTTTAATATTAAAGACGCCGAAACAGTCTCTACATTTAAAATTAGGCTGAAAACATTCCTGTTTGAGAAAGCCTATGGTCAGGTTAGTTAAAAATTATGTGACTCATATATCATGTATACATGATGTATGAGTCACAGTTCAGTCTAGGCTGCCCTAGGAGCTAGAATGCTGGGGGAAGTACAGACACTGAGTTCTTTCTTCTCTTTCTCTCTCTCACACCTGTTTTTGTCATTTTTATAACCTATCTTTCATACCAAGTCTGTTCATGACTAGTCACCTGGTGTCCCCTTTCCCCCCTCCCCCCCTGGGGGGAGTGGTGGCTCTCCTGACAGTGTCTGCGTGGGAGCCATGGACGACAGGATCTGCAGTGTCTCGCCTGTGCCGACCTGTGACCCCGGACCCCTGCCCCCCCACCCCTGCCTGTCTGGACCAGCCCCCCCCCTCCTTTATTTATAAATGGACGTTCATCTATAGCCTGTCCGTCCATGGGAGTGGATCTCTCCTTCAATGTGGTTCTTCTTCTTTCTTCTTTTTCCCACTGGGTTTTGAAGTTTTTTTCTTACCGAGAAGGAGGGTCTAAGGACAGGGGATGCTTGGGACTTTTCATATATCTCTGTAGTTGATTGTGTTTTTGTAAAGGCCTGTGAGACAGCTTTGTTGTGATTTAGGGCTTTATAAATAAAATTGAATTGAATTGAATTGAACACTGTTTTGCTTTTGACTTTGTCTCTATAAGAACTGCTGCTCATGTTCATATCTTCCATTGGTATTTTCTTGTGGCAACTACTTAATATTATCATTAGACATATTTGGAAAACTTTACTGATATTAAATGTCGAAAAAACAGAAAAATGTAATGTTGATTTTTCTGTTCAATAAACATATTGACGAATGTAAATATGTTTTATAGACATTACGCTGCTATCTCCTACTAAATAAAAAAATTCTTAGTTTCTTGGTACCATATTTCTTTTAAACTCTTCTTCTTAGCTTGTTGTAATGTCTGTCAACATTCACTTTTAAACTTCACCTGATTGTAGTTGAGAAAAAAAGATATATATTTTTCCATTACAGTTTTGTACACAAAAACCTTTAATTGAAAAATTAGGGTTTTGTTGAAATTAACATTTTTTCATTTTATAATGTTTTATGCACACGTTATATTTGTGCAATTTGAGGGTCAATGGAAAAGCATCAAAAGCACTTCTGAAAGTCTTTGTACTGCTACAAAGACAATGTGATGTCTTCAATAAGTTGCAATACACCATTACATAACTGAAATGAATCCAATACAGAGGTCCTTTAAAGCTGTAATAAAACTGATAACCACTGGGTATGGCTCTAAAAAGTCCTGTTTCCCATAGATGTTCTTTTTAACTCTCCTGTCATCCTCAGGTCAAAATGACCCACCACTGTGTTTGAAAAAAAAGCCCATTTCCATATGAGCTGTATGAAAAAATTGTACAAAGACCATCCTTGGGTCAAAATGACCTGACAGTTAAATTGAATTGAAATCACAGTCAGTTAGTTCCACACTGAAGAAAATGACAATGTTTTAGTTCTGTCTAAGATAAATGAAATGGAACAATATTAACCCTTTGTGGAGGAGAGGAGAGGAGAGGAGAGGAGAGGAGAGGAGAGGAGAGGAGAGGAGAGGAGAGGAGAGGAGAGGAGAGGAGAGGAGAGGAGAGGAGAGGAGAGGAGAGGAGAGGAGAGGAGAGGAGAGGAGGTATTCACATAATTTGTGGTGAATGACGAGTTGTTTCTTCAAGTAAAATAAGATTTGTTTGTTTGTTTTTTCAAATTCATTGAGGTTATTTATTTTGGGGTTTAGTGAAGACTGGTCATTTTGACCCTGAGGACACTGGCTGTATACAGAATTTAAGTTAATTATTTTCCACATGTCATTCTGGTCTCATTTGGACTATGATGAACCTCTGGTGTCTTTTTTTTTTTTTTTTTTCGTTTATCATCTCACTGCACTTCCACATCTACCATGTTCGGCTTTGATTGACAAGTCTGTATTAAATACCCGCCTCCTGAGTCAGACTGTATTTATTTATACTAAAAAACTATACTATACTATAAAATGCCTATGTGGATGTGATGAATGAAAAATGATACATTTTAAAAACTATAAAGTATTGATACCTTTTAAACCAAATATTTTTAACAAAAAACAACTAAAAAAAGAGATATGTTGTACTTATTTTAAGTAAAGGAACAAAGTATTTGTACTTTGTTACTTGACACCTCTGACAAAAACACAGAATATTCAAGCATATGAAGGATAAACTGTGGATGCACACATTTTTAATCATTCAGCCCTTCTGAATTAAAATGGAAAACAACAATGCAAACCATGCAAATATGGATTTTCATTTGTGTTTGAGCATATTCACACAATAATACAAACACATGAAAGACTAGTGTAGGAAATGCTTAAAAAATATGTCTTTATGCAAAAGTCAATTCATCTCAGCTTGCCTCCGTTTCTCTTTAACTTTTTTTTTTTGTTGTTTAAATAAAATAATACTGGGTGACGGACCTTCACCTGGGCTCAGCTAATGATAGAACAACATCATTTCTGAAATATACTGATACTATGAGCACTACTGTAAAATATGCAGTTATTATCAGCTCAGCAGTTTCCTATCATTGCCTCTGGTCATATTTTGTATTTCAAATGTGTCTGCATATGGCGCAGCACATTTGAGGATGACATTTACTCATTTTGTCACTTTGTAAACAGTATAGAAGATAAAAGTATTGAGTTATTGCTTCTTTTTCTTTGTATTTTTTCCCCTTGCAAAAACACTCATGTCACAACAGCATCAAAATCAGGAATATAAAGCTGAATTTCAAAATATCAACCACCCACCCTGACCCACCCCTGTACTAATAATACATTTATATAATTCGAGTAAAATGCATAGTCATCAGATACAGCCTAAATATCTAACTTTAATATTTATTTGCAACATAGTCTAACAAACTATTTTATGATCAAAAACAATTAAATTTTAGCAGCAAAAAAAGTCTCCATTTTGAAAGTCTGGGGTCACCACAATAAAAATTGGTTGGGAACCACTGGACTGAATCATGACATATGCAGATCACCAATAAAATAACTCTATAAAGTATTTTGTGTAAGACTATCCTCTTTTACTAGCAGACAGCAGTCCTTGGTGGAAAACATTCTGCACATTTTTTGTGGCTGTCATCCAGGCCCAGTGCACATTAGCCATGCAACACAGACATAAAGGAAATGGATAGGAGGAGTGTAATGGGGGGACAAATGTAGATAAATTCAGTTGTAGGAGATTAAATGACATTTTCAGGTCAAATGTGGACACCAAGGCATGTTTCAGGAGCTGTAATGATCAGATCAGACGTCTGTGATCGGCATATGGCAAGAGACCGTAGCTGACACAACAGTCGAATCACAAAAAAGGACACTTGTATAACATTCTTTTCTCTGCCAAACCTTAATAGAGGCTTCCAGCTGTTTTGGTTCAGGCTTTTTCTGTTCATTGGGATATCATGTACTTTCACTTTACCATTGTCTCCTTTTGCATTACACGCACACACGCACATACAAACAGGTTTCCATGTTTTATGGGGACCTAGTTTGTGTAATCATCACTTGTAAGTAAAGTAGCCATTGGGTAGTGATTGGAAACACATATTTTTTTTAATAAAAAATTAATAAAACATATATATAAAGAAAATACTAAAATAACAAATACAATTTTAAATAATAAATAATAAAGAAGTAAACACCTTCAAACATTTGAAAAATATGTTTCGCTTATGCTAATTAATGTGTTTATAGGGCTACGTAATTAGCATATTTTTTTAAAACAGATTTATATATTACTAGTATATTTTACATTTATAATTAACCCTCATGGGGACCTGAATTTTGGTCCCCATGGTGTCAGAGGTCCCCATGGCATAACTGTGTAAACATACCAATGTCCTCATAAAGACAGGAATACAAGCACACACACACACATACACACAGTATTCCCAACTTCTCTCTCCTCTCTTACATGTATTTTCATTTTCATTTTTTTTTGTGAGTAAATCTTTTTGTGTTTGTGATATTTTGTTCACTTTTTCATACTATTTCTTCTCTACTAAAAAAAAAAAAAAAAACCCTCTCTTGAGGTTTATTTTGAACAGACTACAGTATATTTGTCTGTCTTGCTTGCCCTCCCACTCTATTATTTCCCCTCCTTCTGTTTCTCTACATTATCAATAGACATTAGCTTAAAGTGTTTGATGTCAGTCAGTGGTGTCAGTAACAGATTAAAACAGAGAGGTGTACAGCACAGAAGGTTATTGATCTGCAGAGTGGAGTCAGATTTGCTCAGCTCAGCACACTTCACTGCATCCTCTCTACAGTATTAAGGTGTGTGTGTGTGTGTGTGTGTGTGTGTGTGTGTGTGTGTGTGTGTGTGTGTGTGTGTGTGTGTGTGTGTGTGTGTGCAGAAAATACACACCAGTTAGTGAAAAGAAAAGTGGAAAAGTCCACCAACTTTTTCAAACAGAGCTACACCAAAGTCAGCCATCTTTGGAGTTAAATGCTAAGAACTAGTATTTTTCTTTAGAGTCAATGCTTGTTTTTTTTTCCTCCCACACAATCCGGTGGAGAATTCTTTATAGATGAACCGGGGAACACACGCACACACACATGCACAAACACTAGAAAAAACAAATGACCAAAGCAACCAGAGTGATACAACATATGAAATTCAGTTCCTGAAAGATCCACAGTGGACAAACAGTTCCCGTCAGTGTTTCCTTCAGTGTCTTCACACTGCAGTGACTGTGGATGTTTGAGTGTATATATGACCATCTGTGGATTAGCAATACCATTCTTACGTAAGAAAATTAACACTGATTAGTGAAACAAAGGGATCTTAACTTAAAACATTAACTACTAATTACTAAAAAGATTGAAGTAAAGACCTCGACTGTCTGGATTAAAATAATATTTCACTTTTATAATGTTCACAATGTGCAAAAAAATTTATCTGACATAAATAATTGTCTTCCAGTTTATAAGGAGATGGAACAAACACTTAAAGTCAGAATCAGGGAGAAAAACTCTAGAACTTAAATACAATCCTTTAACTCTCTCTACTGTATAAAGATCAACTCACCTGATGTTGTTTCAGCCTGTTATGAAAAGATTAAGCCATTTTTCCAAAAGTTTCCATATTAACATTTGATGTAGAGCAGTTAGCAGTTAGCGCTCTTTCCTCACAGCAAGAAGACCCAGGTTTGATTCCCAGGCCTTTCTGTGTGGAGTTTGCATGTATGGGCGGCTGTGGCTCAGTTGCTAGAGCAGGTTGTTCAATGATCAAAGGGTTGGCGGTTTGTATCCTGCCTCTGGCTGTACACATGTCGAAGTGTCCTTGGGCAAGACACTGAACCCTAAGTGTCTCCCAGTAGGGTCAGGCAGCACCAGTGTATCGGCAGCAGCCGTCTACTGGTGTATGAGTGTGTGTTTGAATGGGTGAATGTAAGGAATTGTAAAGCGCTTTGGGCACCCACTGGTGTATACAATGCACTATATAAGTACATTCCATTTACCATTTATCTCTCCCCATGTCTGGGTGGGTTTCCCCCCATCACCCAAAAACATGTTTGTTTGGGTAAAAATCCTCCAGCCAGGTAACTGACCATAAGCCTGGCTCCACGTCTGGAGATGGGTCCCCAGGTGCCACCCATAGCTGCCCACTGCTCCTTAGAAAGATGGATTAAATGCAGAGGACACATTTAATTGTACAATTATATGATGACAATAAAGTGCTATGTTATCTATCTGGCATCATGTCCAGGGTGTATGTGGCAGAATTAGAGGTTTTACAGCTGTCAATCATGTATTATATAATATTATAAATTTTCTACAGCCCCAAAAAACAAACATGATGTATATACAGAACTGTCACATCTTGAATTACTATAATATGATGAAACATTATTATGGAATATTGTCCAGTGACACTAGCACCATCTGCCTTGTGCCTGTTAAATATTCATACTGTCTTCCAAATAGAACTATTGTAGGTCATTCATTAAACAGACAGGTAGTTTTTACTTGCTTTACTAGGTTCAGCTACTTCCGGTAGCCTTGGTCTGAAGTGTCACATGATGTTGCTAGCCATGACTCCACCGATCCAGCAAGAGGCAAACACACAGGTTCCTTCAACAAATGTAGGAAAGTCTCATTTGAACATCTACTTTAGGTTGGACACTTTCAATACTAACACCTCCACCACACTGACAGTCACTTATTACTGTGGACATACACTCTGAGAGATGACTGTAAATACACCCAAAGACTTTATTAAAAGAGCTGATTAAGGCTCAGCAACAGTTAATAGATTTAAGGGGGGAAAGAAAATGTGCCCTGATTTAAGTCAACTTACTGATAATGTCCTCATTTTAAATACAATCCTGTCACATTTAACCGAAAATGACTCTGAAAGGGGGTTGAGTGGATGTTAAGAAGCAGAATGGGTTCAGTTATTTGGAAAATATTCAATTTGCTTCTCGTTTTCAGCTTTAAGAAAAGCTGGGTAGGAAGGTGCAGGTAAGGTGAAGAGGTGCTTTGATTTATAGATGGCGAAAAATCACATCAAGCTGTGATTTTAACATCCGAGTGAGAAAACTTTGCAGAGTGCAGTTCGGTAAGAAAAGTAAGAAACTCAGGGGAAGGAACAAGGTAGTTATTATGGCTTCCACTGGTGAGAAAATGTCAAATTTTATAAACTGAAGTGGTGTAATGGTTTTCTTTTTTTTTTCTTTTTGTACAGTATATGGCTCCACTGTGATAATACTGCAGCAGTACTATGGGTTTACTGAATGTTTTGGGGATGAAAAGCTTGGGTTTGTGTGGAGACTAAGATGAGAAAAGATGAAGACATGGAGACAGCAGAGAAAATATTTAATCGAGAAATAGTGTGTACCCTGAAGCAATACTTTTATGAGGAAAAAAAAAAAACGTCCTCTTTTTTTAATCCCAGTATCTTAATATTTCATGTGTCTATCCATCCCTTTTTTCTTCTCTCCTCTTCTTCAAACTTTGACTTTTATATCTTTTCCCATCGTTGATATTACAGCTTTTAACATTAATGCATTTCATAGTTTGCTTAAGGACAATTCTGGGTTTATAATTTGATATAAATCTTTTAACAATGGAGAGATTACTTAACATAAGGTTAAGGTCATTTATTTACCCAAGAACAATTTAAAGGGGACCAACAGTGCCAACAGTGTCTCACACAAGGCTTAAACAGCAGCAGGAAGGAAAAATCAATGACAATCCTTTTACCTTTATTTGGAAACTTTGTCTTATTACAATGTGATATTATCATCTTTGTTCTTTCTCACAGTTGCAAGATGTCACACAATGCTTCCCAACTTCTGACAGTGACCCAACCTCTGGGTGGGCCCAGGTCATTTCAGTCCAGCCTTTTTGGTATGTATTCTCGATATCAGCCACTTCCTCAATTTGCTGGTGGTACATGCCATGTCCACCGGCCCACGATAGACCCTCTGGTTCCTCGTCCCTACTGGGCTTTTGTTCCCACAAACTTGGGAGCATAGAAATGTCCAAAATCTCTTGGTGCTTAAACAAGAGATTATTTTGAGATTAAATTATGGTAAACTGTGTCATTTAAGTATATTTCAAGGCAGGTGAGTGAATACTTTTGGCAAAATACAATGTATGTCCACATATATGACCTCCTGTGTTTTATTGTTAAACCCAGTGTCTTTCAAGGCATCATGATAATTGTATTGAAAAGTACAAAGAGAATAAAACACATATGACACTTACACTTGGAGGTCAGTAAATGAGTGCATGTCCTTCTACCTAAAGGTTATTACACATTTGTATGAGTGTGTATGTGGGTGTAAGCATTTCCATTCTTCAGTATTGTCCCAGTCTGTTGCTCTTATCTGTCTGCTGAATCAGCAGCCGACACACAGGAGTAGATACTGTGATAGTTATTCCCACAGAAAATAGATTCTGTGGATGGATGCATGGAACAGATAAGGAAGACTAATGGAAGAAATATGTTTCATCACAGTCCCATCTCTGTTATTTTTGACAGTGGTGAGAGATTTTATAGCTATTATTGACAAGGCTGTGCTATGTGCAAAATGGCTAATCCTGTATCTTTTCAGTCATCTATCTTTTTTCTGTTGTTTTCCCTTTATATATATATATATATATATATATATATATATATATATATATACACACACATACACACACACACACACACACACACACACACACACACACACACACACACACACACACACACAGACAGTCACAAACACTGTATAACACTTACTGAGCAACATAGCAGCACTCATGCATGAATTCCTGGAAAGATTAAAAACTTCCCTCTCATTCTCATATAATATGTAGTCTATCTGTATCTACTGCTTCTGAAAATGTTCTGCTATTTATAAATGTGTCAGGACAATGAAAAGACTATCTGTGAAAGTTATTCTGATAAGCTTTTACAGTTTACACATGGAATCATTGGACATAATCCCTCTAATATTAGAATGAATCAGCTCTGATTTGAAAGAATTATGAAGGGATTGAATTTAAGTTTAGTTATTTAAAGTGACAGACAGACAGACAGCATCTTGGTAGCATCATGTGTTTTTGTCACTCCCACAAATATTCAGAGGTGGAGCTGAGAGTGTGGGGAATATTGATTGACACCTATTAAACTGCCTGTAGCTAAGAGCTAACGGCGGTAGATGCTAATGCTAATGCTGTCACGTGGTGTTAATCACCTCAAAACCGCAGCTGCCAACCCAGTGAAAAACACCTCAAATCAGCAAGGGACAAAAAAATGCAGTGAGCCCGAAGCAGAGCCGCTGGGTCTAAGTGCCCCACTGAGCCAGAATCTGACCCAGGTGGGACTCGGCTTGGGCTCACCTACCATCCCCCACTGATCCAAAGTGTTATATGGGGACACCCAGGCCAGTAAGGGAGGAGAGCAGTAACAGCTAGCCGAGCCAGGTAATGTATATAATTATAATTTCATCTTCTGAAAAAACTGAATCACAGAATTTGTGGAAAGTCTGTTCATGCAATCAAGTGCAAATTGCCGCATTGGGGGACAAATAAAGGTTGATTGAATTGAATTTGTCCTATAAGTGCAGTAAAAATACTCCAATACAAATTAACATGGACAGTGCAAATGACACCAGCAGGTCCAGTTCAGTGAAACCAAACAGTCAAAGTAGTTTAATGTAAGACTGAGGCTTTTCCAGAAGGTACCCATCACCACTATCACTGGTCGAGCATCTGACACCTGTCAATCAAAAGGACACACCCATGGTAATGTCTAAGTTTAAGATTAAATAACACGAAATGGATGCGTTACAAAAAAATTGAATTACTTTTTAGAACCAGGTTGTTAACTGGTTTATATCTGCTGTGAAGTTGGCCCTTTTTAACATGCGAGTCAATGGGGGTTGACTCTCTTTTGGAAGCAGCCACTTAGCAGAGGATGATGAACTGCAGATTTTGCCACTTCCGGTTTGGCTTCCCTTCTGACTGCTCAAGATTGGCACTAACACCGGTTGGCTAGTTTTCAGTTCACTGAGCGGAATAATAAATTCATACTAAGTAGGTATCCAAATATAGCCTACAACTAATGGAACATAAAAGGTACAACAGCTTCTCTTACTGTACTTTATGTGCCATTTTTCCTGCTCTGTTTTCCTCAAATAAGTAAAGAACAAACACGCCTGGGATAGAGGTTGGGATAGGACAGTTTGAGGGGAATTGCCTGGAACACTACAGTCATGGTTTGAAGTTGTAACTTACGAGTTCAAAAACCTGCCTGGAATGCAGCATATAACTGTCTTCACTGTTCCTATTGTTGTTTCAATGGCTACTATACAAAAGCAGTCAACACAGATGGAATGACAAATCCTCATTTATATCACTTCCTAATAATATAAAAATAAGTTACTTACAAATAAGTGCAGTGGAAATAATAGATTGGTTTCAAGTGATCAGGAGAGCAGAAGTAAAACCATACACTGGAAAAATAAATTTCCCTTCTTCCATTAGCAGATTTTTTTTTCTTGAATTTTTTTATAAAAATCTGCCATTGGAGCAAGTGAAAATTATCTTGAGGTGATTATGTATTATTTTAAGTGTGATGAGATATTTTGACTAGAAATGAGAAAAATACACTTGGTAAGAATTCGATGTTGCAATGTACACTCACATTGCCCAGATATTATTACAATCCTCCAAAGAGCGTGTACAAAAAAGAAAGAGGGATGAAAGAAATAAGAGCTAAGGTTAAGGTGGTGTAGACCTTTTATTTTTATTACAGCAAGTTGATTTAAGAAGTGGTGACATTTTCATAGCCGTGTCAATAGCATTGCTGTTCCTTCACCCCTTATGAAACGTCTCCAAAAAGAACAACTCAGTTATTGAACAACAAAAGTAAAACTGGTTGAATCTGGATAACTTGGCTGAATTCAGACAGTTTTCAACCAAGAGCACCTGCCATGTAAGAAAACAAAACACACACAAAAAAAACTATTTATCAAGACTGGAGGGAATAATTTTGAGTGTGTGTTAAAGATGAAGTAATTAATCATTGTGTATGCCAAGATGTGCTTTTTAAAAAAATGTTTTTCCAGATTTGTGAAGGCTGGCTATCACTGTTGAGATCAGCCGCCTGTAATATGGAATTTTTATTTTGGTTTTATTCACATCAACAGAACAGTTGTAGCTCACTTTGCTTCCAGCTGATAAAGCCAACAGTCACACTGGAGGCGAGACTTTTTAACAGCATGCCAAGGAAAGTGCGAAGACAAATCGTTTATTATGTATTTTCAGTTTCTGAAAGCCTTTAGTAACAGGGCCGTGATCCCAGATTGCATTACTTATTGTTTTGGCCATCTGGACAGGGGAGCTCATTTTCCTACTACAGGCGTTTAGATTGTGCTTCCTGTCAGGGCCGTTACAAAGCCACTAGAAAACTGCTAAGATTTAATCTCCATTTGTTGACAATAAACACAGGAATGCACAGGAAAAAAAAAAGAAAAAGGCTGACAGACATTCTACACACATTCTCATTAGAGACAGAAAGGTCAGCCGCCCTTCACGATCAAATAATTACCATCCGAATTCATATTTGCAACAAAGACCCACTTTGGACACTTTCTCTGAACACACTGTCCACACCTCCATCGCACCACATGGGAACACTCCCAAGTGTGTGAAATACACAGCGAGCTGTAGCATGGAAAGGTTTGCTATGTAACAAGCATGAAATCTGTCAAGGAATATTCTCACAGTGTACTGAAGGTGATGGTCTTGTTTCTTTTTCAGGAACAAAGGTTCACACCTCACCTTTTTCTTCTGTTCAACAGTTGGCTTTGACAGACACCTGCGTTTGAAAGAAAACTTCAATGATAATGAAAAAAAAAAGTGTAAAAATATCTCAAAGCTGTAAAAATGAACTGATCACATCACCACTTATCTATTATATGTTAAAACATCATCCATTATATAAACATTGTCAAGGAATTGTTATTACCCTAAATGCCGTAAGGGGAGAGGGGTATTGATTTTTTTTTTTTTATTTATTTATTTTTGTCAGTTTGTCTGTCTGTTTGTCACCAACTTTATTCAAAAACTACTGCACCACTTATCATGAAATGTTCAGGAAATATGTCAGGTGGTGCAGAATAGATCCCATAACATTTTTCTGAATGTAGGTCAAAAGTCAAGGTCACCAAAAAATGTGTTTTCCCAATGATAAGAGATGGGGTAAATCAATAACTTCCTTTTCATTCCTGCTTCTTTTTGCTCTACCTGTTGATGTGCAGAACCTTGAAGGACACATTTGAAAACTCTAGGTCAGTGGTCGCCAACCCATTGTTCGCGGAAACGTTCCTAGTCGATCTTGGGATGGTCTTAGGCAGAAAGAAATTGGATGATTATACAGAAATACCTGAAATACAGTGCAGTATCCATGTGTTTATAGTTGCATCTGTGTTCTGATAGGTCCAGTAGATCTACAGTGGTCCCCCCTCTGTGTCACAGGGTTCTTTTCTATCCTTTTTTTTTTTTTTATACCTGCTGCTTATGTCCTCGAGCGTCACCATGGTAATAGACTCGCGTTAACTATGTTAAGAGAAAGTGGGTGATTGGAAGAGCGAAACAAAAACAGGGAAGTCTGTCTCTATTTTAATTTCGTATTTGAAAATAAATATGTCAGCAGGTTCACCGCCACTGAAGAAGCCGAAATTGTCAAATTTTTTTTTTACCAAGAATGGGAGGAGGAATTCCTATTTACTTTGTGTGTTTGATGTGTCATTAGGTGATTATTTTAAGTGTGATGAGATATTTTAACTAGAAATTAGAAAAATACACTTGGTTATATTTAGATTTTTGCAGTGTAGATCATGGCTCATCATGAACACACACACACACACACACACACACACACTGTGGCAGACATTTCAAAATTGTCACAGCGCCATGGGGGGAAGGTGGACCTGAGCGCCAATGTGAGGTACACATTATCAAACCCAGAAGTGTCCTTTTTGTCACTCTAACAGTGTTTGTGTGTGTGTGTGTCTGCATGGGAGGGTCCTGTGGGCTGGCAGCCTTTCCCTGCTTGTCGTCACGGCGCCCGGGGCAGCCTCTGGGACAATCTGGACTCCCTGGAAGATACTCTGCTGGAGAGACATCAGAGTGGGAAAGCAAGCAGTGGGAAAACCAAAGAGATGAGGAAGCTTAGAGAGTACCGAGAGCTGTCGAAACAAGAGGGAGCTGTGCAATGAAACCAGTGAAATCCCTGTATGCAGTCTGTTCTGACAGTTAGAGGCACGTTCAAAGACACAAACAATGTGTTAAAATTGCAAAACACTGCCAAATAGCTGGGAACAGAACCACATCCTTTTGATTGTTACACACTTCAATTCCAACCTTTCTTTCAGCATTCACATCGATAGTGTCTGTGTTACCGCCCTTTGAAAATCCTCTAAATGCACCATGTTTTCAGTAATTTAAACCTGTTGTACTGATTATAATTCGATGTGCAATTACAGTGGAGATCATCTCACATGTTTCTCTCTGATTAAAGGAAAGTACTATACTTTGAGAGTGGGTAAGTGTCAGAAATATTACTGTTATTCTTCACTGAAGGTGGCACACGGACAACGACAACAACAACAAACACGTGTGTACATATATATACAGTATGTATGTATACATATATATATACAGCAGTGATAAAAGGAATGTCATATCCTGCTCCAGTCAATATGACCAGGACCTCTGGGAAATAACCAGCCTCATAAAAGCCGTCTGTTTGTGCTTCCAGTCACCCACAGATTAATGAGATGTGGTAAAACAGCTCATCATTATTGTCTCATTACCGCCATGACTCCACTCGCTGAAAGATTATTTGAAATTGACAGTGTCAGAATAATTCTGAGCTTCCGGAGAAGACACAAACTTTCAAACTGTCTGAACTGTTCAAAGTTACAGTGAATTTTAAAGAAGACACCGTTGAGTGGGGCCAGTTATTAGGCTGTACTCTGAGTCTTCTTGGTGTAAATATCAGCCTTTGTAGCTAAATTACATTAATGAGATGTGATATTAGCTCCTTTGCTAACATTGGAAAATTTTTGAAATGTTCATTAATGTGTACGGCCCCTGCTAAATAAATACATACATACATACATACACTGTAAAAAGGTTAGATTCTTTTTAACAGACAGGTGCAGTGTTCGTTTACCTGCTTACTTAGTTTTGTCTAGTATAGTGTACATATACATATACACACATCCTACCAATAATCATACATACATGCACAGATAATTATTACCACCACTGAACTGAATCTACATGTAACAAGTATTCAGAGAATGCCTAATCTCGCCCCTACTTTGGGTCAATCTCAAGTTTCTATGACAACCTGTTCTTGAATTAGAGCCTCTAATGTGATTTTGACCTTTCTGCTAAGTGCGACCTTGACCCTTCACCTTTGACGAAATGGATCATTGCATCTGATGCGCATTATCTATATTTATATGTCCATGTCATTTCATGGTCAAATATCAAGAATTCATTGAGTTATAGCATAATATGTCTCTGCGGACACATACACACACTGTGATTACAATAATCTTTAATTAATGGATATGATCTCACAGTGGCACACATATAAAACAACATGTGTCTATATTATATCAGATATATAACATGGTTTTAAATACCCTCTAGGTTTGATTGACTTTTACTTAGAAAACGGACATTTGTCTTTTTGTCTTCGTGCATGTTAACACACATACTGAGACAAATAAAGAGGTTGTATGTTGGTAAACCCATGTTTATTAGTCTTTGGATCATTATTTGTGTATTTGGACCATGGTTGTCCAAGTCCAGTCCTGGAGAGCCAATATCCTGCATGTTTTCCCATCACACCTGGAAGCCATTACATCATTATCAGACTTCCCCTGAGCTTTATGATGAGCTGATCATTTATTGGACCAGGTGTAGTGGAAGAGGGACATATCTAAAAGGACACTGGCCCTCGACCACTGGATTTGGACACCCTTGACTTGGACCCTTCAGGATTTTTAAAAAATTAATTTGGGCAAAAATGTAATGAATTTTCTTTTAATTCCTGTTTAATTGGTTGTGTCATGACATTTGCACATATACATATACATATCACACACACAGTCAACAACCTAAAGCAGATGGAGCATTGAGCCAGCACTCAAAATTACTTTCTTGGTGTCATTACTCAAAAGTAGTGTTGAAAATAGACCTATGGAGTTGCATTAATGAAGAATTCAGAGCCAAGTGAAGCATTTGCAGTTCATGCAGACCACACAGAAGTCTTTGAAAATGCATAATTCTATTTAGAAAAAGCTAAACATGACTTCTTTAAAATAAAACAAACTGCATCACATCTTACACCTACAGTATATTAAATGCACTTTTCCCCCTTCTTGTACACTTGAAGGTCAAGGCATTCTTAGTGCAGAATCTGATGGTTTTGTTTTGTCCTTTCAGGTAACTAAGATGAAAAGAGAAAAAAAATACAGCTTTAGTTTTTTACAGTTGCTTGCCAGATATTTTACAAATACTGAATTTTATATTAATTCAAAAATGTAATGTTTGATCCTCTAATTGTACTGTATTTACCCAGAAAAAATTTTCTACCATCAGTCAATGTTGCAATAGTGGAGCAGCAATAAATCCTGGCAGTGAAATGCATTGTGGTTTAGTCGACTCAGGTCATGTAACTGTGACATTTGAAGCCCCTCTAATGCACTCTCCTCACAACCACAACTTGACCGTATTTCTGCTGAGACTTATCCAGATAAATAGAAATCCTCTAAGAACACAGGGTGATCCTTTATTTTTCATTTTGCTTTGGAATTGTTGCAAAGCCTTGTGATCATTGCTAGTGATTTAGTGGTGCTTTAAAACTATTCGCACTAATGTAGTGTCTTTTGGATGTTCTCCAAAATGCTCACCAATGACAAAACTGTGTAAAAATGTAAAAATACCACATAGAAATTACATGAAATTCAATATAATAGTCTGTCATGGACCCATTCTCTGACCGCCTACCAACTAACCTTTCACCTTCAATCGTTCACCTGATGATGACATCATCATCTGAGACACTTTATGTAGTTACGCCGGCAGCCATTTTAGGAGGGGTAAACATTTGCATAGATACCAAAGACAAGCAAAGACTATAGCCCTAATACACCCAAAAATCGATTCCCGTCACTAATCCTAAATTCTGCATTGTGTATGGATGCAGCACACATGCCTGGCAAGAGGGAAATATATCATTCTTCAGAATTCCGATGGAAAAAGGAGAGAAGCGATCCGAGTGGATACAGGCAATTCGTAGGGTGAACAGTGATGTAACTCCCTGGTCTCCACATGTCGAAGTGTCCTTGGCCAAGACACTGAACACTAACTTAGGCTCCCAGTAGGACTGACAGAACCTTACAAACCTACTGGTGTATGAGTGTGTGTGAATGGGTGAATATGAGGCAAATTTGATCACCATGAAGGTGGAGAATCGCGATATAAGTGCAGTCCATTTACTATTTAAATGGGCCTACATTTGTAGTCAGCATTTCATTGGAGGTAGGCGGTATTAGATATTGTATATTGTAAAATAGAAAGTCCTACTTTGGGCTAGGGCTGGCCACTCAAGGTCAGACCATTGAGTTGGGTCATTTTTCCAGGAACCATACGGTAATTGATATGGACAGACACTCCAACCCCAAACTCATTATATAGTCGTGGGACATTGTAGAAGATTTGTTTTTTGTGAAACGGGGAATGTGGTGTTAACGTGCTTGTCAGTGGTATCTACGCAAACGTTTACCCCTCCTAAAATGCCGCCCGGGGTAACTAGGTTAAGTGTCCCGGATGGTGACGTCACATGAATCTATGTATCCAATCAACAATCAGCACATCTGCTTCCACTCAATGAATCATCTGCCTCTGCTCCTCAGTGTGCTCTACTTAAGCCTCAGGTTTTCAAGCCGTCAGTGTCAGAATGTTTTCACCTCCTGGTTGATCAATGATTTGGCTGCCCAATGCTGACTCCTGAACTGAACTACACCTGCCTAATTCTCGCTGCTCTCCTGCCCTGCTGCTGTGTTCATCTCTACGAACCTTGCTTATCATCTTGATCGCACTTACAGTCCACTTTCCCTATTGTTTTTTTCCAGTAGACATCCAGATGTTAAGCGGCTGTCCTGTCCAATCAGAACCCTCTGTACCTCCAGCTCTAGACCAATTAACTAGAGCAGAATACACACCTTTCCCATGGAATTAATGTCCACGTAAATAAACAAAACAAAAAAAAAAAAAATTTATTCTGAAAAACTATATTCGGAATAAATAATTTTGATTAATTAGTGGTGTTGAATGAGAGTGCATTAACCAAATGGACAATATGGATGGAACAATGATATAAAAGATATGTTCGTGTTATTTAGAAGTGTAGGCAGTAAACATGCATACATGATGGGGTGAGGTGAAGGGAAGGACTCAGATGCACAGTGCTGAAAGGAAAAATAATTTAATAACAAACTAAGCAAAATGAAGACAAAGACAGAGACAAAACTAAAACAAGACCAAACAAAACCTGGGGACTGAGATCAGCCAGAGTCTGTGGTGTGAAAATAGTCCAGAGTGTCCAGGTTATGGAGGAGACAAACTGAATGGTCCCGCACTGGCGGCTGCAAACCTCACTGCTTATATAGTTGCAGAGAAGTAACGGCTTGCAGCTGCGCAGTGCGGGCCAGGTGATCTGGAGAGCAGTGGGTCAAAGGTCACTGGAGGAAAGGTTGTGACGACATAATTCTACCTGATTGATTGTCAATTAGTTTACTTAAAGGTGATAACAATAATAATAATAATAACTATCGTAGTTATTACTGCCACTATTACTATTACACTATTACTATAACAATCTCACTGTTAAGTGTAGAAGGCAAAATCTTCTTTTCTATACTGGCCAAGAGGTTGACCTCATACATGACGGAGAACGGATACATCGACACCGCTATCCAAAAAGGTGGAATCCCACCTGCGTAGCCCCCACCCCCCCGTGACCCTAGTGAGGAGGAAGTGGGTTCAGAAAACAAGGTGAGTCTGTTCTTCTGTGTGCTACTGAACTCTTTTGTCTTTATGTTCACTTTCATCTCTCTTTATGCTTCAGTCAGTGTTTCAGTTATAGGAGGTAGTACTTCTGACCTTGTCATCTAGAAAGAAAAAAAAGATAAAGGTGAAGCAACGAGCATGACAGAGTGGCATGCAACAAGGAAAATGATGGATCAGCCTTCACCTTGTTTGGCCTTTACAGGTGCTAAACCAAGACCCCAGTATATTTGCAGAGAACAATAATGAACTGTGATGTTATTTTTCATGATCTATGAGGTTTATTGTTTTGGCAGCGACGATAGTGGTGAATAAAATAGGGACAAGCCAGAGAAGGAGGACAGATACAGTGGAATAAAAACCTCTGTGGACTTCAACACAGAAGACCAGTGTCCCTGTCCCATTTCCAGGCCAAGGTAAAAGCTGTGCTTATTTTCATAATGTTCAAACATAAGTGTTGTTATTGTCGCTTTGCTATCGTAGTTTTAATACTATACACTCAAATTGTCCCTGTCTCACCATAAATGGAATATATTGTTGTATTTTGTGGACAATATACAGTTCTGTGTGAAAGTCCTAGGTCCACATATTTGTTATTTTATGTATAAGATTTTAATTTAACATTCTTGAAATATTGCTTTTTAAGTCACTTGCTTATGTTTTTACTTAAATTGAAGCTTTGTTAATTTGTTTTAAGGAAGATGTAATTATACTAATTTGAATTAGCATTATTGAGTAATTATTTGTTATTGAATTGTTATTATTATAAATTATTATATTATAATAATTTATTATTTTTATTATATTATTAAAAAAAAGATTCTAGACAAGCCATAATGGCTTTTTATCCTCCCTTTGCATATCTTCTTTTGTTCTGTTTATGTTCCTCTCATTATTATTTGTTTATTATATTATAATAAACAAACAAAAGCATTTACTGGTTTGATAAAGTTCTAATGATCACACGTCTATTTGTCAGTTTCTTTTTTAAGATCAGATCTGGATATATATAGGACATATGTACACTTTCTATTTAAAACTAGTGGTAGTAAGTATCTCCCTTTATGCTTAACCTGAACCCCTTTTTTCAGACAATCTGACAATGAAATATCAAACATAAAAAGATTAATGTTTTTATGTGTTATACCAGGTTTCATTCAAAACATCAGATGTATTTGTTCACAGCAGCAACGGGAGGGACAGATGGACATCATTATATTATTTTTTATCTGTCTGCACTAGAAAGATTCATGCAACAGTGATTTGTCATACAGTAGTAGTGAGGTTGCACGAGTGAGTCGCATATTTAGCCAATTTAGTTCAGTTTTTTTGTGTCTTTTAAGTCTGAAAAATTAGCAAAACGGCTAGTCTTAAAATTCTATGGTTATTTTCTTTAAATGACATAGAATTAACCACAATGTTGAAATAAAAGCCTACAGTATATACTTTTATAATATGAAAAAGTAATAAATACATTTTAAACATGTAAAATAACAGGTGACTGTAGCTGAGCTTGTAGAGCAGGTTGACCAGTGACCATAAGGTTAGAAGTTTGAATCCTGGCTCCAACTGTTTATGTGTTTTTGCAAAACTCTGAAGACACTGAACCACAAATGATTCACAGTTTAACCCTGGTGCTTTTAGAAAACACTCTGGGTACCTACCTGCAGGTCTATGTAAGGGCCACTCTCTGTTTGTTAAATCTACATGTTTAAAATATTAAATCTACATGTTTAAAATATTAAATCTACATGTTTAAAATATTAAATCTGCATGTTTAAAATAATAAATCTACATATTGAAAATATTAAATCTACATGTTTAAAATATTAAATCTGCATGCTTAAAATAATAAATCTACATATTTAAAATATTAAATCTACATGTTTAAAATAATAAATCTACATATTTAAAATGTTAAATCTACATGTTTAAAATATTAAATCTGCATGCTTAAAATAATAAATCTACATGTTTAAAATGTTAAATCTACATGTTACTGTACTCTGTAAATATTTTTACAGTTTTATGTGAATTTACAGGATTATACTGGTAACCATGGCTGCCAGTTTTTATTCCATAAAACAACCTTCTTCTTTATTTTTTACACAGCAGTTCATTGTCATTTTATGAGTGATGCCGTGACTTTTTCCTTTTTTTAATTGGTAATGCATGTCACCTCATATATGCTATTATCTCCTAGAAAATAAACACATATTTGTATTCAAGTGGAATTTATGATAAAAGAGAGACATGTATTGTATGTAAATTAAGAGAAGACATACCCTGACACACACACACACACACACTCATGTCATCCCAAGGCCATGGCCCATATTTATGAAGCCCCGTCCACAGTATTAGGGTGTGTGTGTGTGTGTGTGTGTGTGTGTGTGTGTGTGTGTGTGTGTCTGTGTGTACGCTACCCATACAGATGGAATATACAGTAATACCAGATATGTGTGGGGTAAAGCACACGGACGACCACTATGGGTAGTTATATACAGGATGTATGTGCACACACACACACACACACACACACACACCCCACAGGCAAGTCTTAGAGGCAGCAGACTCTAGTTTATCAAAGTGACTGTTAGTCCAGGCAGAAGAACTGCTCACACTCATATGTAGGATAAAGTAGGATTGCGTGACCGCAGCGTTCACATGTTGTGTGCACTCATGTCCCCTCATACACACTATACGTCATTTCACAGAACACAAAACACCCTGACAAAAGACAATGATGTTGATGAAGTTAGAATGGGAAGCTTTTCACACAATGTCTCTTTCACTCCAATAAACTCACAGACTCCAACATGCATCTCCAAGTATTCATTCACATGCATAATATAACAGTTTCATACATGCAGATTTGTGTGTGAAGAACCATTATGAAGACACGGCAGCTGACGCTCCAGAGGTTTTAATGCAGATGTAGATGCAAAAGCTGGTAATATGCTCTCATAAGAAGGCAGTCATCATTCAGTCGTGACATTGCTGCATCATTTAATTTCAGATGCTCAAAGCATTAGCATTGTGACAAGCTGATAAGGACAGCAGGTTGGATATTAACCAGGAGACGGTGATAAATTCTTTTCACTCTACTTAGTCATTCCTCACATTTGTCATGGAATGTGCTTCGTATCATGTTTTCACTGAAGCTTGTTATTCAGTGTGAATGGGATTAAAAGTATGTTCTATTTGTCATTTAACTTATTATATGTTTGTTCATTATGGCATTAGGGAAGTATTTACATTACAGCTAAAACATGTTGTATTTGTGTTGCTAATTTTAGTTGGTGTGTATTGATTATGCCTTTTTCCATATTATTGAAAGCTTTAATAACAAAGACTTGATACCCTTGCTTCCCCTTTGGGGGCAATTCAGGTAAAATCAGGGGTCTCAAACTCATTCCTTTCAGGGGCCACATTCAGCCCAATTTAATGTCCAGTGGGCCGGACCAGTAAAATAACAGCATATTAACCTAGACAAAAATGACAATTACAATTTTTTCCGTTTGTTTTAGTGCAAACAAACCCTATGACCTTATGAACTGGCTTTAAATAAAACTATCCAACAAAAAAGGTGTGAATAACCTGAAAAAACCTGAAATATCTCAAGAAAAATACGTGCAAGTCTATAATATTATGCTTCAATTTATCATTTACACATGTGCATTATGGATCAGATCGACTATAAAGACACTTAACTGTTAAAATTGTGCTTCATTTTCTTTAGAAAATTCAGTTTGTTCATATTCCTTCATGTTTTTCACATTTTATTGTTACAGGATAGTTCGTAAGTGGAAATATTTTCCCAATTTAATGTTATTTTTTCCACTATAAGAAAGACAGAAATTTGAAGTTGTCATTATTTATAGGTGTAATCTACATTATTTTCACATCAAAATGAGAAGAAAATATGGAGTAATTCTTTTAATGCGTTATTCCGCTATAATTTGACTGTAGACCCTATTGGTCTGAATGTGGAACCTGAACTAAAATCAGTTCCACAGCTTTGACTATGTATAATTTTTGCACTTTGGAAATTCATCCAGGGGGCCGCATTGGAACCTTTTCCGGGCCACATTTGCCCCCTGGGCCGCATGTTTGAGACTGTTACGGGTTCGTTTTCGACCAGGGAAATGATGGCTCGGACGACGAGACTTCAGTGATGATATGATTTATTCACCAAGTCCAATACCAGCAGTGATGGTGAACAATATTTACAGTGCAAAAATTACTAAAGATAACCCCCCCCCAAAAAAAGAAACTATTTACAGAAGATCTCAATCACACAAATAAAGATTTTCCATTCAACACTAAATTCAACCAATCTATTTAAATCCAAACACACACTCTCAAATTTAACTACAAACTATTCTACCTCAGCTCCAACACTACACTTATCTCCAACTCTATAACCCACACTCCTACAAAAACTCATCCCTTTTTATATTACTATGCTCCACCCACAATCATACCATTCACTACTTTATTTAATTAACCCCCAATCTACAGTATTTACATAAAACATAACACAAAATGAAATCACATTAAATCCTATAAATAAAGACACAAATTACACTCCATACATTTAACATAACATAAAACAAAAAACCATCCCAATGTATGAATGTCCGTTTACTGTCAGTGGTGGTTCAGTCCGAGGTCAGGTGTCCTGTTGAGGTGGTGAATTATGGGTATTTAAAGGGTGCGGCGGAAGTGTCTCTGTTTGGTGCTGTAGCAGGTAAGTGTGTGTGTGTGTGTGTGTGTGTGTGTGTGTGTGTGTGTCGCGCTTCACACCTGCGATGTATGTAGATTGACAAAAAGAGAGAGAAGAAAAAAAAAATACACACGGAGCAGGAGGTGAAGGCGCGCTAATGATGCACCGTCACAGAGACCCCTGGGTAAAACATTTGTGAAGGGTGTGGTTTGTTGTGCCGGACATCACTTGTATTGTTTTTTTTTTTTTGGACTAACACTAAAGTGGACAGTGGACGACATGAAGAAAAATGGTACGAGGAAGGAAAGAGGGAAAAAAAGGTAATTATTTAGAATTAGTAACAGCCATACAATTGTGCTCATAAATGTACATACCCTAATATAATGTGTGATTGTCTGCAGAGAATATAAATGATAATACAAAAAGTTTTCTTTCACTTGTGGTTAGTGTTTTGTTGAAGCCATTTATTATTATACACATGCTTAGTCTTTTTTTAAATCACACTGACAGCAGAAACTATCCAAATAACCGTGACCATAAGTTTACATACCTTTGTTCTTCATCCTCTGTATTGGCTCCTATAACATCAGTGACAGATGGAAGTGTTTGGTGGTAGTTGTGGATCAGACACTTTATTTTCTCAGATGGTAAAGCTGCCCATTCTTCTTGACAACACACCTTCAGTTTGGTTTGAACTTTATGTGACAGACTAAGATGAACACTCACAATGACAGGTTAACTTGACCTTATGTTTAGGGTCATTATTGTTGGAACATTAAAGCAGGGTATGTAAACTTATGAGCAGAACTGAAACATTTACAACAATTAAAATGTAATATAGAGAAAGTGACATTAAATCTGAAGAGGTCCAGATACTGTTTTTTTGGAGTTAAATATATATATAAATAAAATACTAGCAGGAGCAGAGGCTAAACAGAGAAATTTCAGATGATACAGTTACAGACACAGAGGTTTGTAATGATGAAGTCAGTAATGTATCTGTGCTGAAACACTACATCACCACTTGACAGTGACTCCCACACAACCAGACAAACAGACATTCCTATGGTCACTTTGGCCCAGAACTAGCCTGATTGTCACGACTTTCCAACGCTCTGCGAACTATTGGGTCTGGCCAATAAGTTAAGGTGAACCCTTTCCCAAAGTGCATGGTTGACCCGCCTCCCTCAAATGCCTCAGTTTGTTACTAATGGGGCCAGAAAAGGGGGTGTTGAAGCTTAAACCAAGCACATCACTCTTTCCTCTGATGTATCCAGTGGGTCTAACTGGGTTACAGTCGCAGTTCATCACTGGCTTGAACACGCCTGTACCCAGAGCCGGTGGAGATGTTCAATGTTGATTGGCTTCCAACAAAGATGGTGGAGTTCCTAATTTCTTTAGAGTTTTGAAAGCAAAAAGGCAGTAACTGTGCAGACACCAAACTGATAAAAATGACCTTAAAGTTCTCTTGTTGTTCAGCCCCATGGTAGGTAGTAGATTTGTAGGTAGATTATTGGACATGAGGCAGTTATTGTTACTGTATATTAACTAGTTCTACAAAACTATAATTATTATATATATGAGAGGACTTCAGATGCTGGGTTCATTTATTATCAACTTCACAAACAACAAAACAAGGCTTCCACCCGGAAGCTAAACACCGGGTTAAATACACACTTCCTGATACCCTCCACCAATCACCAACACATAACAACCACCAATCTGGCGGAGAATGCCCCTAGTGGACCGCCACAATATATAATTAGATTGATTCTGGTAGTGCTTAGAGGCTGGGAATTTTTTACTTTATCTTATAATTTTGACTTTTTATCTCATGATTTTGACTTCAATTAATGTGCCTTATATATGAAAAACCTTCATAAATAGTACGCCTTATAGTGTGGAAAATACGGTAATTACATAATCAGTTTCAGTCTAATAGAGGGATAGACTTTAATAATAATAATACATTTTATTTATAAGGCGCCTTTCAGGGCACTCAAGGTCGCCGAACAACAAGTAAAAAAAAAAACTAAGAGGAAACAAAGTTAAAAGCAGCAAGTAAAAACAACAAGTAAAAAGAGGAGACAAAATTAAAAGCAGAAACAAAACAAAACAAAAAATACAGCTTGCAGTACAAAGCATATATGTCAGCTATAAGCCAGCCTAAACAGGTGTGTTTTGAGGTGAGTTTGAAATGTGGTGATAGTGTCCAAGTTTCTTAAATCCGGGGGCACTTTGAACACATTTTATCTCTTATCATTGTGAAAATCCTATCTGGTCTATTCTGGACCACCTTGCACTTTTCCTGAAAATTTCATAGAAATTAGTCTAGTAGTTTTTGCGTAAAGCTGCTTACAAACAAAAAGACAAACAAACAAACCAATTAAAAAAAAAAAAAAAAAGAAAACACACACACAATGATTTCACATGTTTGCTAATTTCCTCATTATCTATCTTCTACAACATGTTTCTAAATGGTTTTGGTCAGATCAGGGTTAAACAATGCAAATATAATATTACCCCAACATGTGAAAGCAATTTTTTTGCTTCAGAGAAGAGCAACTGTAGCCTGAGGCTAAAGTCAGGGTTAGTCAACTTTACCCTGACAGACTGTGAACCCAGTCTGCTACAGGCCCTGGTATTTATACTTAATCTACCTTCAAGCAATAACCCTTTGGCCTCTGAGGAAGGAGGCATTTTTCATTTCTAGTTTAGAACAGATAAGAAGAAGAATAGGGGATGTGGCTTGAAGAGCAGACGCTGTTTGTTCAGTTTTACATGATTATTACATTAAATGTTATCGTCTGTTTTGCACTGGGAGCCATTCATTCACATGTCTATGATAAACATCACAGTCCACTCCTTCCCATGTAAATGTTTCAGGCAGGATTGTCTGTGAAAATCCAATGCTTTATGTTACTGTTCAGTATTAAACTGGTAATAGTGTTTTATAATATGAAAGAACGGCATGTAAATAATAAATATATTATAATACTATATACCAGGGGTGGCCAACCCTGCCACAATCCAGAATGTTTTTGATATATCTGTAGCATCCAGTCAATTTTAGAGAAGGCTGGAACTGATGGTTTAATGACTTTATTGGTTCCTTCTTTAGTCATCAACCAACGTAAGAGCTAGAACGAGAACAAATAAGTACAATCACAATAATGGTCATGACCTTAACGACAAAATTAGCTCCTACATTAGTCACTTTCCTATATAAACACATTCACATTACATCTCTAAAATAAACAATTCCTATAGCTTTAAAACAATTCATTTTACATGTACAAACCTTGTTCTCCTATTGACTGAAGCTAAAACTTTGTTTTTATATACTTTTATGCTTATTTTATGTCAATCTTGTTTCCTTTCTCCTTTTTCCTCTCAACAGGAAGTTACCAAAATAAAAGCTTGGCGATTAGAAGGATTTCTATAAACACTGGTATATTAATATGAGTAAAATACATTTGTTCGCCGTGTTCTTCTGCGAATGAAATATAGCAGTTACAGTTTCTGAAGTTGCTATGGTTACTATTCTGACCTTTACAATATCCTTCTAGCAATACACCTGATTCAAATGACCAGCCTATCATCAGGTTCTTCAGAAAAATGATAACAATTGTCAGGTGTGCTGGATGAGGGATACATCTACAGTAAAACATGCTGCTATATACTATATCTATAATAACATCTTAATAGTTCCAGTAATAATGAATGTTGAAAGTAAAAATGTTCAATGTAAGATTTTAATACTGAAATTCATCTTTTACCATGTTTTAAAAGCAATTTTTTTAATTGAAGGTAATACTATAGAAATGACTTCATGTTTGATAGTGTAATTTCTTTTCTGGAAACAATTGTGTAAAAGTCAAATGTTAAATATTAAACACAAAGGTGAGCTTAGATGCTGTAACTGTGCAATTGAACATTTTGACATTAACTTTCTAATGCATCCCAGGTTTTCCAAACGTCACAGTCAATATCTCAGCAATAGTATGACCTAGAGGGTTTATGTTTTGGAGCTTTTAAGCCTCAACAGAAAACAGAATCACAATGAAAGTGATTTAAGAAGCTTTTAGATGTGGCTGAATGGTTGATGTCCAGCAAGTGCCAACTCTGGTATTAGGCATAACTTTATATATTGGAGGGAGTCTTTTAGTCAATATGAATATGAATATGTCATCTCAAGTTAAGGCTTAGAAGTGTCATTGTGTAATTAGTCGAGTCAATTTGGGGTTCAACCTACCACTAATTGCAACATGGAGCAACATAGTAAAAATGCACTGAAATGTACCTTGGACAAAAGTGTGAAACTCCAATACAGCCACCAAAGTATCAGAAAAAGCATGTTTTTAATCATATACTCATTCCTCAGCAAATTATTTTAGTGGTTTAAAACACTAAATGTCTTTATTGGGCATGAGGAATGTTGTTTTCCAATATGAATTTCCAAAAGTTTCTTTCCTAAGCTGCATTTATGACTTATAAGTCCAATATGGCCTCCAAAAAATACACTATTTCAGACATATAATCAAATCTAAACCAGTTATTCAAGTGGTGTGGGGTTAAAAACTTATTCACTGGGTACAGTAAAACATTTTGGAAAAATCTAATTTTCATACACCTCTTTACTAAATTGCATAAATCCAATATGGCTGCCAAAATGTCAAAACACATTTTTCATAGGTAAACCTAGAGTGAATTTACTGAGCATGGGGAGCCAATTCAAAAATATCACATTTAAATTGCTTCTTGCATGAATCAAATATGTCTACCACTGTCTATGGCAGGGTATGAAAAGGAAACATAAAGCCTCTGAGTATTAGTTATAAGGTCAGATACAGCACTGATCTGCCGCCCATGAGCTGGGGTTGGAAATTTTCCAGTTATGGTCAATGTTTATGTCCAGTGATGACAGACAAATATGGCTGAATGTGGCCCCTGAAAGAAAATGAGTTTGAGACCCTTGGTATGAGTATCATCAAGGCTGAGGTAGTTTACAACAGATGCCAAAACACAGTTTGTCTACATAATGTGTGCCTTAAAATGTGTTGTTTTCCATGTACAGTATGTAAGCATGTATTTAATAATGACAGGCTGTCTGACTATTTGTGATGTATGACACTCAGATTGATCTTGTCAGCTGTGAGAATGAATCTATGCTTGTGTTTTCAGCCTTTCAGTTTTTCTGTGATGCATAATATGAACAACAACAACAACAATGTGTTTTTCTCTGAGTGTCATATGTATGTGTTGCATTTGTGTCATGAAAACACCACAAGTGATAGGTATAACTGAATGTTCATTCAATACATACAATATAATCTGAAGAGAAGTCAATGCATGTGTGATGTTATTTTCTTCTTTTTATATTAGATTTAAGTATTTATATGTTAAAGCAAAACCTTAGTGTGACATGTGCGTTTGTGCATCCAATAACACACACAACATGCTGAGTCAGCGACGGAGTCTAAGTAGAGTATGCTGTGAAAATGTTGAACAATCAGAGACTGAACTGAACATTATGGAAGATTATTTTTGTAAAGATTATAACATTTGAAAAAGTGTCTCCATCTGCCATGTTTACTTCTTAAATTAAGTTTTCACATTTGACATTAGCTCCTTTTAATACCAGCTGAGGGCAGGGCTGATGGAGATTTAGGCTTAGAGCCAGTTGGGGGGCCTTCAGTCTGTTTTCTTCTGCCTTCATCATCTCCACCTACACTAAATCCTACAATATAAGTAAGGTTGGGAAAGGAGACTCAGAGGAATTCAGACAAAGTTGGAGAGGTCACATAATCCTGGCCAAAGCTTTTCTAACTTTCATATGACGAGATGAATTAAGTAGCACCTCTAGGCGTCTGCAGACTGGGAGATTTCAGTATCTTATTAGTTCATTATCAGTCACTCTGTGTGCTGTAGTTCTATAAACTTGGGTTTGAAATGTACGTCAACATTCTGTCAGTCTGTCTGTCTGTTAGTCAGAACTCCAAAAGTTCTGGATGGATCTTGATGAAATTTACAGGGTATGTTGGTAATGGTGAGATCTGGCAATAAGTAGATTTTGGTGGTGATCGGGGGGGTGGGGGGGTCAAGATAACTCAAAAACTTATGGATGTATTTTGATGACATTTTCAGGATGTGTTGGGAGTGTCACAGGGAACAAATGGTTACATTTTGGTGGTGATCTGGAAGAGATCCTGGATTCTGGATCACTTTGAAATGTATTCTCCATTTTCCTTAATGTAAAATTTCAAAGCCACTGCACAGTGGTTAGCAGTCATGGCTCACAGCAAGAAGGACCCTGGTTTGATGCAAACTCCACACCTTTCTGTGTGGAGTTTGCATGTTCTCCTTGTGTCTGCGTGGGTTTTCTGCAGGTACTCCAGTTTCCTCCCACCATCCAAACACATGCACTGATAGGTTAATTGGTTAATCTAAATTTTCCACAGGTGTGAATGTGAGAGTGATTGTCTATATATATTCAGCCCTGAGATGAACTGGAGACTCATACAGGGTGTACCCCGCCTTCACCTATTGTAGCTGGATTAGACCCCAGGTGACCTCTGCGACCCTAGTGAGGATAAAGCAGGTTCAGATGACGAGACGATATACATTTTTGACCTTTTGTCTGACAATCATCTTGTCAAGCCTTACACCCATGTATTTCTTGTTGGGAAATGTTTTCAAAGAGGACATTTTTCAGAGAGAGTAAGCAAGTTGGAAGAGAGAGTGAGCAGCGCTACAGTTTCCACATCTGCACTCTGTCCAACTTACATACTTGATATTAAAACTTTATTCACCACAACAACACAACCCTATGACCCTGATTCCTGATCCTGTGCTCTTTGAATTTGTATTTGAGCTCTCATGTTTCAGACAGATATATGAAGCCATAGATAACAAGCATCAGGTCTGTTGGAAGTGGGAAATATCTAAAACATGCAGGATAGTAGAGCTCGAGGACCAGGATTGGGCACTCCTGAGATAGATGTCCATTCTAAATTTCTGGTGAAATGGAGGCATTTTTGGTTCTCTTCATATTGTCAATCAAAGCTCTAGACTGCCCTATATTTCCCTTGGGATCTGAACAGCAGAGGACAAAATAAAGATAAACTACCAGAATAATAGAGAGTGCAAATAGAAGAAATCAGACCAGAATGACTCCGGGAAAAATATATTGATGTAGCATTTTCAGAACGAAGAGTAATGGTGCATTCCAGAGTGCTAGGAGGTAGAATATTTCGCAATTGGACTTAACATCCCACCTCAAAGTATTCCAGATGATCCATGTTGAAGATAAACAACAAACATGAAGATTACAAATTACTGAAAAGGAATTTAGATTATTGACAGTACAGTGTTGTCATATACGCAAACAAAATGGGTTAGTCAAAGCCAGTTAAAAAAACAAAACACACTAGTACTGTGTACCTACTGTACTGTGTAGTAGCGGCAGTTTCTGACAAAAATAGAACAAAGACACTGAGATATTAAGACAACCTTTCAATTGTGGCAAATAAATTATTACCTGGATGACAAAATACAGCAAAAAAGTACTCTTACAAATGCACCTGTTGGTACTAGTGCATCATTTTAATCGGCAAATTCAACCTGCTGGCCGCACACATGTTGCTTTGTACTGTAAGGTAAACAGGAAAAGGCTCAAGACGTTGCAATGATTGGTCACATTTTGCAGGAAATTCGCATTGATTGGTTAAAAGTGGGACATCGTTGTAGTTGCAAATCGCAACATCGCAAAATCCTGGAGGGTCTGAATACATAGGTTTTACTAGTAGGTCACAGTTGTAGATGATAACAGTATTTATTTATTTTTTACCCCTGAATGTCCAAATGAATTGTATGTTAAAACGCTGAAGCTGCATTTTATTTGAATTATTCAAATGTCTTGTGTGAGATTAAGTGTTTAGAATTTTTCAGGTTTAGAAAGAAACCTTGATTTATCTCATATGGACAATTCATTACCAGCGTGCCACAGACATGAGTCAACAAGTGCGACATGTCAAATATCAACCGGTAGGACATACAAATACAAGATAAATGACTGGAGGACAAATAGATACAGTAAATAATCAACAACTGATACCAATGTTTGTGATATTTCTAATATAGAATGACTGTCCTCAGTCTTAAAAGTTCATTAATCATTTTAGATTAGTAGATGGTTTTGTTCATGGGCAGCTGTTAAAAAGTCTGACACTTTTAAGATACTCCCGATTGGCTCCACATCTTTGTCTCTTGGTCTCATGTCATTAAGTAAATCAGGGAGCCTCTCTCATTGTGAAATATGGAGCCACAAACAAAAGCATCATTACGTTTTGTCATCTGTTGTCTAGGTTAAAAAGAAACCTTAAACACAAAACAGACTGTTAGTCGAGAGTTCATGAATTTGTGTTTGACACTAAAACCAATACAAAGCATAAGCAACACTGTTTCATCTAACCAAATTGCTGTTGTGCTGTCAGTGGGGCTTGGCTGTTCTTTCAATCAAAGACTGCAATAAAACTGCTTGGTTACAATGACTCACTGAAACTTAAAGAGTAATTTACACTCCTGTGTCTTTAAGATGCTTAGTCATATGACTCATGGGACATTCAGAAGTAGTGTGAAAGGATACTTGCTGTTTTTCACTCAGTAGAGTTAATTGGACTGTTGGTGTTGAATTCAAGATCATTTAAGCTGAATTTATTTTACGGTTGAAACTCTGATTCTCACCAAGCCACATAATTCACTAGACAAGCTCTCTGAAAGTGCAGCCCCTCCCCCTCCAGATGAAAGCAGGTCTGCCAAGGAGGTTATCTGTCTGTGTACAACATAACTCAAAAAGTTATTGATGGATTTCCATGAAACTTTCAGGGTAGTTTGGGGATGACACAAGGACCAATCGATTAGATTTTGGTGAAGATCTGAAAGTTATGGTAAATGGAGAATACATTTCAAAGTGATCCAGAATCCAGGATCTTCTCTGGATCTTCACCAAAATCGAATTGATTAGTCCTTGTGTCATTCCCTAGCTATCCTGAAAGTTTCATCGAAATCCGTCCATAACTTTTTGAGTTATGTTGTACACAGACACAGACAAACTAGAAGGCCATGCAGAGCATGGTAACTTTGCGAATCATATGAAATCTGCGATCTTCTCCAATCACAAAGACATCATATCACGCAATGTCATAACCCGGACATTTTCTTCCACCACCACAGACTCTGGCTGATCTACCCCCCCAAGGTTTTGTGTTCTGTCTGTGTCTTTGTTGTTATTTTGGTTCAGTTGTTTATTAAATCTGTTCTTCATTCAGCACTGAGCATCTGAGTCCTTCCTTCACCTCACCCCCTCATGACAAATATGGCATCAGACTGGAAGTAGGTCTGTTTCATTCTTGTATCCGTTTCATCCTTGTATCCGTTTCATCCTTGTATCCGTTTCCTTCTACATGACAAATTTCAGAATGATCTGTTAAGAATTGGTGATGCTAGAGTGCAAAAAAAGGAAATGTACATGCGCACACAGACAGACTAGAATGCCACGTAGGGCGTGGTAACTTCACAAATCATATGAAATCTACGATCTTGTCCAATCACAAAAACATCATTATCACACATTACCATTACCACCAGAACACATGTTGAAAATGGCAAATCTCTGGTGTAATCTTGATGCAAAAATTCAATATGACAATAGACCGGAAGAAGTGGCTTGATTCAGCTGAAATTGGGTCTGGTTCAAGCTTGTATCCGTCTTCTTGTACACACCAAATTTTAGAACAAACTGTCAAGTGATGCTAGAGTGTGAAAAGTCACGAAAATTCAATATAGCATCAGACCGGAAGTAGTGAATTCGCTCTGTTTCATCCTCATATCAGTCTGCTTCAGAATGATCCATCAAGAATTGTCGACACTAGAGTGCAAACACAGGAAATGTGTACGCACACACAAATTCAATATAGCATCAGACCGGAAGTTGTCAGTCAATTCGGCTGAAACTCGATTTGTTTCATCCATATATGTGTCTCCTTCTACAAACCAAATTCAACAATCCGTCAAGAATTGACAACACTAGAGTGCGAACAGAGGAAATGTGCACACACACACACACACAGACAGACAGAGAAACCGTTAAACCAAAATAACTTCACAAATCTATGATTCGCGTAGTTAACAAACGCCAGCAAAAACATAACCTCCTTGGTGGAGGTAACAAACTGCCTGCAAATGATCTGAAAGATCATCTCTTATATTATCAATAATACCTTAGAAATTACTTTATATCCTGAATATGACAGCAAAACTGTTCATCCAGTAACATTTTAATTTCCTGCCTCATCAAGGAGAAAAAGCCTGGGTATAAAAAGGTGTGATGGAAGGGGCTTATGTTTAAGCTGTCACACACAGAAGGCTGTTGAGGATGAAGGTGAATGCAGCAGCATCAGGACATGAAGGCTGTGACAATTGAGATGTAAAACACATTCATAGAGATTAAGACAAACACAAAGTGGCAAACATTGAAATATATTTACAGTGCTTGTACAGTCTATGAAGAACCAATGCTGGCATAAATAAAGCAGACGCCAATGAGCAGCATATTGTACAACCAGATTTCATCTCAGTTTTACATGATGTTCAGAGAAAAGAATGTAACAGCCTGGCTAAGAAAATGTGGATATAGTCTTTTAAATTCATACAAATGAAGGCTGTTTTCATATATGAATAGTTAATTTAGTTCTGAATTACTGCCAAACAAACAATAACAATAACAACTGTCAAAATCAGCTGACAGTGAGTCAAAATCGGTTTCTTTTCCTTGAATATTATTTATCAGTATATGTAGACTATTTTGTAAATCTTGCTTTTTGAAAAGCCAGTATTTTCTACATAGCTACTAGTTGTGTTTCTGTCTGTGCTTCAGATTATGGTCGACTTTGCATGTGAACAGTTGTTGGTACACCCAGCAGTTATGTGCATGTATAAATCTCCTTACTATGAATCAGTGCTTAGTCAGTCACTCATTTGTCTTATATTTTATGTAGCTTGTATTTATTTTATTATTCTTTACTTATCTTACACAAGCAATGTTGCATTATTAGTCAATGTATTGTCATCAATTGAAAAAGCCAAATGATTTTGGCAGAATCCCATTTCACCCCCGACCCCCTTCAAATGTAGCTATAAGGGGTAGGGGTTGAAAAGCAACCCCTATGAACTAGGACACCCCTATATGTGGATGTGGAAGGGGAAAGGGTTAGGGCTAACGGGTGAAATAGGATTCAGCCTAATTGTGTCACCACTGACATCTGCAGCTCTAAAACCTCAACATCAGGTGGCAAAACCTTGCACACACTTGATGTGTACAACGTACAAAGCATGCAACTGCTCACGGCCAGGTGTGGCATGCTGGCCATGTGTTCATATATATATATATATATATATATATATATATATATATATATATATATATATATATATATGAAAACAGGATGATAGGAAGTTAAATTCCACGTTAAAATCTGAGACTTGCACTCATACACTTCCAACACAATACTGGGCAAAATGTTTAAAATATTTTTAGGATTAAATTTTTTTTATCTATATTTATATAAACACCTTTTCTTTTTAAATTTTTTTAACCTGGATGCACATTTATTTCTTATTGTTTACCTGCTTGACTGGAAGAAACGCACAAGAATTCCGATGTGCCTATACTGTAGTGTACTTGTGTAAATGGCAATAAAAGTCTATTCTATTCTATTTTATTCTAAAATAGAGCTGTTTAGAAGAAAAGAGATATACCAGACACTGTCCAGTCAACTTCCAAGTTGACTGGGGGCAGTGTCCCGCGTACCTCTTCTCTTCTATAATTCTATATTAATTTTATTCTCCTATGCTCCTGACCCTTGAAAACTTTTCAGATGTACAGCAGCCTTCATTTCTTACAAAACACAATTAGAAGTTAAATATATGAAGAAGAACCAACAGAGGTCATTGAAAGGAGCATGATAATCTTTCCAGTAATCAAAGTAATACATTGTGCTGTGTGGGAACAGTTTGTGCTGATCTTTTCATCTCCATTTTCCTTCTACACTGGTGCCATTTGTGACCTGACTCGCTTCTTATCATCTTTTATCCTTTCATTGGATAGTGTCTTTTAACCCTTGTCTCTAATACGATGTAATGCTAACATCATTATAGGCTACAGAAATTATTCATGTAGTCATGCCATGAAAGAAAAAAAGTTGCTTCAGTTGCTGTTTTGTCTCATGGGGTGTTTTTTTTTTTGGAGTTTTTTTTTTTTTTTTTGGTTTTCAAAGCTCAAATTCATAATCCAACATTCTGCTCCAATGAACACACACCTGGGGTGACATGTGTCATCCAAGGCCAAGGCCACACAGCTTGCAAAATGTAGAGCGGCTTCTGTGTAGGAAGGTGAGGAACAGCAGATAAGTCAGCCATGATAAATGCACAAGCTTAAAAATGCATTCATCTTAAATGGAGGTGACCTTGATGTGATCACAAATAATATGAAATTGGTAGTGAACAGTGAGGCAGTGTTTAGCAGTGTCACATCATCACTAGAAGTGAGAAGAGTGTAAACACATTTCCCAGCAGGGGACAATCTAATGTAATAATACTCCAAAAATACTCCAGCTTCCTGCCACAGTCCAAAGACATGTACCTGAACGTGCAAAGACCCAAACACTGGAGACCAAAATCAGCTACTGAGGTAAAATGTTTAATATGATCCACTAATCCCATCAATACATGTAAATAATGGGTGTAAAATCCAGTTTGTCATCTTTTCATAGTCATTACATGTTCAGAGGCTCCATAGTAAACGTGGATGTGAAGGTCATCTTCTGCAACATTATTCCATCAGTAAAACCCATGAAGTTGGATCAATGACAGTGGATGGACACACTATTTTATGTTCAGTTAATGACAGATTTTGCTGTTATGGTCACTTTTTCGTCAGTTTTTTGTTTCTCATATAATAACCCTCAACTTTAATCTGAGCTTTAATAATCATGGACATGATTAGTAAGTGAAATGTAGGAAAATGCCTGATTTCTGCTGAAAATGCCAAATGAATAATATAATATTATAAGAAATTGTGACAGATCACCTAATGAACATTAGACGTGGAGAAAAAAAATTATTTGAGACCTGTCACAATAGTAGGACTGGGTGGTTCTGGATTAATTGACCACAAATTTATATATACACACACACACACACACACACACACACACACACACACACACACACACACACATATATATATATATATATATATATATATATATATAAATGCATTGTATCACTTTACAGTTTACAAGCTAAACATGTTTGTCTCTCTCCCATTGCCAAACCATGGGTGAGTCCCATATGTGTTTGCAAAGTTAAAGTTTATGCAATTATGCAAACGAGCTGCATTGTGTACCATATGAAGGGCAGATGCATATTTAAGAGCATGGCAGCTGCTCAGCCATCCAACCTACTCCCTGCAAAGCACAGTCCAGCTGCTGAGGAACTATTCTAAAGCTGTAAAACCTACCACTTTTCTGGAAACTGGCCAAACATCCAGATGTCACATCTTGAAAACTGTAGTGAAGCTAAATCAGACAAAAACATGCCTGTTAACAACAGTGGAATGGTTATATGTCTATAGATCACATGATTGTAATTTGTATTGTAATTAGTGATGTTCATTACCATTGACTTTTGTCCTGATCTCATTTCAAGTAAAATTCAGGCTGATATTGGTGATACAGATGGAAAGAGAACAACATGAAGAATCTCTTTTGGGATCATTCTGCTGTGGTTGCGCTTGAACAATGCAACAAAGATACATACTTCCTTCCTCTGCGAGGGTGTGCTCTGATGTACCTGAAGTTTGCTTCAATTGTTTTTCTTATTATATTTATAGACTTTTGTGGGAGGTTAGTACCTGTATGTGCATCATTAACTAAAAAAAAAAAAAAAAAAAAAAAAAAAAATCCTCATTTTTCAGCATGCATTTTCCACTTTGTTTTTCATACTTGAGAATATGGAGTATATGTTTCCTGATGGTTGCTGGGATAGTATGCTTCAGGCCCCCTGTTACCCTCCAAAGGATTAACGGGGTTGGAAAATGAACAAATGAATGACTGAATGGACAGTAAATATGAGAGTAAAAAGAATAAGAAAGGAGAGCACAGAAAGGCAGGTATTAAATCATTGTAAGGAAAGAAGAGAAAAGATTTTGACTCAAAGTAGGAAGTACCAAGAAGAAGATTATGGCTAGGTTTAACATTTGTCCCCTGTAGCTACCCAGACACAGAGATCACTGTCTGCTGACCCCAGTGAATTGGCACCCACAATAGCCTCTCTATATTATGCGGTATTGATGTGTGAATGAGGATGCATGTGTATGTCTGGTCTGTGGATTGGACATTTTTAGAGCCACTGAACATAGGGGCTTCATTTATAGCCATTGCACAATCCAGGACCTGAAAGGGGTGTCTGCCATTTCCTACATAAAAGTTAAAACTTAGAAATTGGCAGTAGGGTTAGGGTTAAAGAGGTGAAAAAGTCTTTAGTCTGCTCCTGCTGTGTGTGTAGCAACTATAGCTCGGTAGATAGAGAACAGTTTCCAAAGAAAAGCACCAGAACATCCTTCCACACTTTACTTGACTCACTGTAAAACTGAAAATATACGTACAGAATATATCTCAGTTACATTCATTGCTTTGGCACATTTGCATGCCATTACACATTGAAATGAAAATAAATAAATCGCTAGCTCAATGCTAAATTGAATTGGAAAATCCATAGACATGCTAACAATTAGCATTTTCTGGTTAACTCATGAATTCTATTGACTTTTTATCCAACAACGAAAGGTTCACATATGAGATATTTTTTGCTATGAATTCTCACAATAACTGAACATAAAATACTTACAGGAATAGGTTATCCTGGTCATAAAAACAGAAAGAAAAACATGTCTTTTCGGTTCCTTCTTCTTAGGCTACATTTATACAGAGGTAATGAAAACACTTGTTTATACGAAGACGTAACAGTAGGTGAAATATGATTGGATATGCATGCCAGGCCGCTAGGTGGTACTATGATAGACCACCTGTACTGTTTTTGACGTATGTAATTGTACGCCCATCTCTGTTCAACTATGGTATGCATGTAATGTCTGTACAACAGCTGAAGTTACTCCTGTACATTTACTGGAGCTGCTAGTATATCTTGAAGATCCATGGGATTGAGGTTGTCCAACATGTTTGTTGCTTTAACAACGGAGCCAGTTCTCTTCACATCAAAGGGAAAACTCAGTAAAACAAAAGATATTCAGGTACAAATGTGATAACAACAAACTTACATGCTGTTTGAGTGTCTGGGCTTAGCTTTGGATCACATCAGTCAGCTTGGTTTTTGGGTTTATCCAAAAAGTTCCAAAGTAGACTAGGTATCCCAAAATAAACTACTGCGCTTTATTTTAAATGCACCAGCCAGAACCCATATAGATACTGCAAAGTTTGAACAGGTCAATATGTTATAAAAGAGTGTATTACTCAGTTAAGCTTAACCTTGTATTCAAAATTTTACACAATCAAGAACTCTATTTTTTAAAACATGGCTTCAACTTTACCCATCAGCATCATTCCATAAACACAAGATCTAGCACAACAGCCTTACAGATACCTGGAGTCAAATCATTTGGAAAAACTACATTTTTATTCACGGATATTCAGACTTGGAACAGTATTCTTACGACAGTCAGAACCATCCTGAATTGTAATAGTTTTAAAAAGGCTTTTTAACCAGTTATGGTATCATTTTATTTGTGTTTAATTATTTTATTGTGTACGTTTAGTGTTGCGTTTTTACATGTCTTGTTTCTTTTACTGTTATTTTAACTTGTTTTAATAATGTAATTTATCTTTGTAAGGAACCACAATGGAAACTATGCTTTTTGTGCTATCCTGGTTTTAAATGCTGTCATTATTCATGTTTATTGCATTTTCAGCCAAATAAATCAAATCAAATCAAATATATATGAAAAAAATCACTATTTCTCAATCTCCGTCTGTTCTCCACAATTCGTAATCCTACAAAACATGCACCAGAAATGATTATGTCCACCGGACATTCAAAAGCAGAAGTGGTAATAATCGCTGTGTAAAGAGCCTATAAAGTGCACTGTCATTTTCTGAGAAAATTAAAGGTTGTCCCAGGAGGTTAAGTGGGTGATTGACAGCTCTAATGACCAATGACTGTCCAGAATCTGTGACATCATCACATTGCTACAGTGCAGATTATGGCTCCAAGAAGTGGTGGCTTCACAAGATTTTTTTTTACTTCAATTTTGTTTTTGTCAATCAAAACACCATCATAGCTACACATTGATAGTGAGCTTACAGTACTTTTGAACATAGGTTAGTAATAAGACATAAGCAGAGTTGATAGTGCACAGTTTCTGTCAAATAAAAACTAGTAGAGAAAATAAAACTATCACTACATCACTTGGATGTGATGACATGGAGGGTTCATGAAAATGTAATGTTGCAGGTGGTCTATGATTGAAGAGGGATTGCAATTGTCAACTGTGCAGCTGAACAAAGAAGGCTATTACTGGCTATTTTGCAGTGGTGGTGTGGTGGTCCATGGAGAAATGGGCATACTCTAATTTTTGTTTTTTAAAAATATTTTTTTATTTTGTCCATAAAAACACTGTTTTAGAAACAGAAACTTTAGTTATTACCCAAAAATCTGTCAGTAGTATTTGCTCACTATTATAAAATGATCATGACTTGGTTTTTCTGGTCACACAAGCAGCTGATTGAATGTAAATGTATTGAACATGAGGCAAACATAAGATAACATTAAAAAGAAAGAAAAGATATAAGATAACATTAGCCTTTCATAATATCAGCCTAGTCACAGTTTAACTAATGGTGACAACATTTATTCTCCTTTAAATGTGCAACCAAATGGCTAATAGTTTAAAACAGTGACTCGTTTGGAAACCACCTTAAAACTTACCTCACAATTATGAAGTCCATGAAAGTAGGTTCTTTTGATAAATGTCACTCACTTGAAAGATTAAAAATTTTTCTTTTTGGTTTACATTTCTAATAATCACACATCTTTCAAGGAGACATGCAGTGACCTGTCAATCAACTGGTGTGACACTGGCATCTGTGGTGACCAATCAGGTTCCAGAGGTTCCAGCACTAGCGATATTTCTTTAATATGACACGCTCCTCAGTCCTCATGCCTAAAGTTACCCAATTTAATCATAGGGTGTGTCATGGCTGCACCATCCTAGGGGAAAACATAGGGAATTTGGCTTAGAGATACTACATAACGGTGTCCATCAGAGGGGATTTAGAAGTGGGTATATGCAATGCTGACTGAAAAATAAGTAGGCTACACCACTGCTGTTAGATTATATGTTTCACCTCCTGTTGAAACATAGCCATCAATAGCATCTGCGTCATACATAATCTAAATTTGAATTTGAAGAACAAACAACAAATCAGTCATTATTCCACATAAATAATCTCTCATATGACCCATGCTGTTTTTCTACAATCACTCATTAAAAGACAAAGTTTTATAAATAGAGGAGTCTGTTTTCACGCTATTGTTGGATATCGGAAAAATAACATTAAATAGGAAAACAGTTAGAAAACAACTAAGTACAGTTGTAGTTTTGACATTTTTCACATATTGCTGCAGTGAACATGACTGTGGTGTGAAGTGAAGTGAACTGGAAACACTGCAGTGACTGTCACAGATACTCTACCATCTCCACTCACCTCTCCCACAAGCGCCTCAACTTCAGTGTCAGAAAAAGGGAAAAAAACATATTTTACTTGGTCTTCCTCCTGGTTGTTTCCATGATTCACTATAAAAAAAACTACTGCGTAACACGCTCAATTCTATGCAACATTCATGAGGCGCTTTGCATTGATTATGGTTGAATGTGGGCGTGCAGATGGTGGCATACAACACTGATTCACATGGACACATTTCCAGGTAGTCTGTGATTTATAAGGGGATATTGCCTGTAGGTATGCATGCGCAGTTTTAAAAAATGTTATTATTTTCTAGAGCTTGCCATTTCTAGTGCACTTACACTTTTAATAGGAATCTATATACTGCTCCCCTCTCTGTCTTTTATATATATATATATATATATATATATATATATATATATATATATATATATATATATATATATATATATATATATATATATATATATATATATATATAAAATATACCATTTGTTTAACAATAACTTCATTTATCTTGGTATAAAATATTCAAGATGCAATTATTTATTAACTATGCCTGCTTCCAATTTGCATATTTTGTTCACCATCTATAAATGCTGTCTTATATGCTCTGTGCGTGTGTATATGTGTGTAGGTGTGTGTGTGTATTGTCTTTCCACTACATAAACAAAATCAAGTATAGATTAATTTGCCTTATTTGCACTGACATAATGAGCTGTACACTGATAGGCCTACATATGAATTGAACAAAAAATAAGTGTGTAAACTGGAGGTTGCACTGGACTTTTTTTTTATCTGTCATTTTGACAGTCATAAAAATGTTATAATCAATTTTTACATAAAAAAATCATAAGATTAAAAGATGACTGACAGCCTTCATACTTTTCAATTATTGTGTAAAAACAGTCAATTACTGGAAATGCACTATTAACATCATCCCTGGTTTAAACCCAAAAGGTTTAATAATCAAACCTGTTCCTTCTCCTCCTCTTCATCCTCCTCTTCCTCACCATAGCCTTCCTCTATGTGAAGAAAACAACATGATAGGATTTGATAGAGTGAGCATACATGTCATGCTAATAATTTCACAAATGATTAAAAGCACATGAACTTCCTCTTGGACAATAGACAGACTGTAAAGTATGTATTAAAATCACATTTAGCATATTGACTACCTGTAATATTAAATTACAGGCCAGAACAACAGGCCCCAGAAGGACGAAAAACTCGGAGACTCTTAATGTCACAATTTTCGCTAACATCTCTCCGCTTATTTTTGTTGCATGACGAGTCCTATTGGGGAAAATAATATAGCCATGCGAAGAATATAATACTGGTAAAATATTTGAGACAAACTCTCATCTAATATTAACAGTAAATATATGTTCCACATTTGCCACGTTCATAAACACAAAGCTAACGTGACTCAGACAAGTCCTGTCTTTTAGCAGCTAGCTAACAAGAGAGATTAACGTTAACATAAAATAATCTCTGCTAGTTTAAAGGCTACACGGCAACAAATTATTGTGCATGCAACCTGATCAGGTCTACCGACTTTAGTATAGATTACTGAAAAGTAATGATTGAGATTCATGAGTCTTGATTTATAGCTGACATTTCATTTTCCGTCTCTGTCCAGCAGGTCATATGCTCAGTTACTGACATTGATTGTTGTGTCGCTGCAGATTGTCCCACTCCCTCTGGCATCAGACATCAACCAATTGAAAATAACCATCATTTTCATTGCATGTTTGTGCCCCTGTGCCCTCAGATTTTATTCTTTATTTTACTCAACATGCTTACTACTTTCTAATGATGAAATAATTATATATAATTATAAGTGACATTTCCAACATTTACTGTAAAAAGTGAAGGAATGGAAAGGGGGGATGTACAGGGGGGAGGATTTTGATCGTTTTTATTTTAGGGGGGATGCCATCCGCTCTCATCCCCCCCTCAACTTGAGTACTGTGTGTATGTATGTGTGTGTATTAAAAATCAATAGAAAAAATCTTATTTTATGAGAAGTAAAGAGAGTTTAGTTGAGCTAGGAGACATGTGTGGGATTTGCAGACATAGTAAAATGAACAGATAAGTGTTTTGGGTGTAAACACACACACACACACACACATGTAGAACAGGTTAACAGTGGAAACAGGAATACACAAACAAGGATAAACATGGACAGAGTAATGATTTTCCCACGGGGTTGTAGGATTAGTAAGAAGATTGTGCCGCGATTGCATCTTGGTGCAAGTGGAGGTTAATAAAAGTGCTCTCACAGATGATTCTTCTCTGCTGCAAAATAGAATATGTCTGAAACAGAAATAACAGATTAGATTTGCACCTCATCAGCTGTTGTAAGGTCATGTTAAACTACCTGTTAGAGAAGAGGAACATCATGGGTGGCAATAATACTTAAAATGTACAATAACAGATATTAGTTTTAGATGATTATAAAATATAGTGACCTTATTTACTAGAGATAACCAGCTTTCTATGCAATTAGTGGTGGAGCAAAAAAAAAAAAGGGCCATTAGAAACATACATATATATGTAACATTTCACTGTATTCTCCACATAGTGCCTTATTCATGCATAAATCATTTCTGCTGCTTTATTTCCTTCAGTTGCTGAATTTGCTACATCATCAAATCTAAATGGATGGTCTTGGTGAGCAAATTTAATTTCCTCTCACAATGGAAGAAAACATACACAAAACATAATATAACTATCTATTATTCATTGTTAAAAGGGAGCAGTAGCAGTTTATTGTTTGACACATTCATACAAGCACATATATGAACTATATATAGTGATATATCAACTTCCCCCGAGAAAGAATTTATCATCCCATTTATACAATATATTTATTTTTCCTCATAACAAACACAATTTCATTCTCATAGTCGAAATGGGAAAGTGTTGCTAAGGCAAGAGGAAACATATTAGAAGAAGGTGGGATCATCAATCTTTTAATTCAGGGGTCTTCTAATTAGATTAATTAGATATATAAGATACAAATGTAATTACTGCTTTAATATCTATTTGTTAAATCACTTCCATTAGGTGCATAAAATGGCTGTTTTCAGTCTGTTTTTCATGCCTGATTTTTGTCCCTTGACAATTCCACTATTTTACAGTTGTCAGAATTAAAGTTTTAAATACAATATTTACTGCCTTTCTCATCACCCCTTTAAAAAAATAAATAAAATTATGCTTTCTGTATAATGTGTCCCATCTGATCTACTCCCATACCTGTCCACTTTCTTCATTATCTCATGTGTGATCATCTGTTTTTGCTCTGGGCTAATCTGCAGTGACACACGCCTGAGTCACTGTGTCATTTTTTACAACACTTAGCTTTGATACAATTAAACCTGTCACACTTTAAATATGTGTATGACTTTTGTCAAAATTTAGTTTTATGAAATCTATAAAACCTGACTGATAGCCTACGTATCACAATCCATTAGTCTTTCCATGATTACGATTACTGAGTCACTCCCTTCACAGTAAACTCCACTACAAACAGTCCTTTTGTGTACATACTGTTAGAGAAAATATACGAGTCTATTCCCACACATACAGACAGACAGATAGATTTATCTTCTTCATTAATGTATCTTTTTTCCCAAACACACACACACACACACAGATAATAAGAAAAGCAGTGCCCATGCTTGTTTTCATATAACATATAGTGTATCTCTATCCCCAGCTTTTGAAAATATTTAGCTATGTGTATTTATAAATATGTCAGGACAATGAAAAGAGTATCTGTGTAAGTTATTCTGACACTCACAGGGACGGGCCCCTACTCAGCCCTATAGGGAGCCTAAGTGACGCAATTCTATTTCCGGTCAATTTACGGGCCCTTGTGCCTAAGTGCCATAAAAAAATGAATGTGAGTCAATGGAGGGATAAAAGTAATTTTCTGGTCCCGTTTGAAATGTGCTATGGTTTTCACATATGATGTCTGTGAATTTTAAAGATACATTTTCACATTGAGAAAGCACTCACTTTGGACAGGCATCAAAAGTTACGTTAGGTTTTATGTGAGAGTAAGTAATGGAGTACAACGTTCGTCTCACAAATATTACATCACCATCAAACTCTTTGAAAATGGCTGTGACTTTGGCGAGCTTCACCTCCTTCTTTCAGGACGAAGGCAAGAGCATCAAATGTGGAGAAAACCACTTTAAATTGGGGCATGTGGAAAGTGGCAGCTAGTCTGGGGCAGAGATAGTTGGTCGAGTGAGAGCCAGCATGCAGGACAAGCTCTCGTCAGCCGGGAAGAGGTAGAGGGAACATGTGGAAATGGTGTTGTGATTACACCGGGGCACAAAGCACACAGGCATTTTCAAATGAAAAATAGAAAAGGTGGTATACGGTTTAGAAAAGTTTGCAGGGAAAGATTCTGCTATGACGTCAGCTATGACGTCTGATATGTAGTCCAAACAGAGTCCAAATAATTCCGTATTTTTACACGCTAATAAATCACAAAACACGTATCAAAGAAACTCCAAACGCACATCATTGGTTATGATTTTAATTGAAGTACAGTAAATGTGTGATTCAGGGCATAAAGTAAAGTGGAGAAGAAAATAATTATTTTCTCCTCATACACTCACATGTTAAATTTTTCCCGAACTTAGGCCCAATGGACCGACCGGAAGGGGCGGTGACTTAGGCTCCCTATTGGCCTCACAGGGACGCCCCAGTGCAGGATGGGATATGGCCATGCCCATCGTAAAATATGAGAGCAGGAAACCTGGGACGCTTCGGAGTATAAGGTTATGAGCAGTGAATGTGGGGGAAAGAAAAAAAAACAATTGTTAATGTGAGGTGTAGTCATCTGAGAGGGAACACATTATGATCTGCCAGGGAAGACAGAATATAAGTGATTATATATGCAAAGCATCACTGCAGGTGAGATCAGAGACAGATGTGTAGGAATGCGAAGGCAAGGACAGAAATGACAGTGAATATTTCAGTCTAAAACAAAGTGAGAGAAAAGATCAACAAAGCTGGTGCTTCACTATGTCACGTCTGTTTTCTATTTCTTGTACTGTCGTCATCTGTGGCGAGTGATTATTTGAAAAGTGGAGACACTGATGCCCCAAGGACAGGACGAGGAGAGGAGCAGATTAAAAAGGTGACAGTTCATCAGCCCTCATGGAATTAGTTTAGGCCAACATGAGTGTCTGTGTTTGGTGTCTGCACCACCTGTAGTGGAGTATTCCACTGTAAATCTGTTAGAGGATTAGTGAGAAATCAAAAAAGGATCTATCTTTGTTCATCCAGTAGTGACTCACAGTGGCCATCTGAAACCAGTTCCATCACTGTGGGGCATCGAGCACAGCAGGTACACCGTGTTTATGTGTTTTTGATGAGTTTGGATAAGCTATTTAACCTAATATTGTGTTGACTCTTTCTTTTTTTTCATTATTAAAAAATACAGGTAAGACTTTACATTACAGATCACTAATAAGGTGATAATTCTATGGTAACTTTGAAGTAATTCCATGGTAATAATACCTTTGTAACTGCTTATTACAGGAAATTTCCATCCAGTTTCCAGTGCAATTACTCTGCAGTTTCTAGGTAATAGGTAATTTAATTTCAATTACAATAAAATGGTAATTATTTTAAACGAATCTGTAATTACTGACATTAAAGTCCAGGATTGACTTGTTTTTCCATACTTATCTGAAAAACAAGGAGGTAATTTCCAGGAAATCAGGGCCATAAAATACATTATCACAAATATATATACTGCAATGGTCATTACAGCCATGCAAAAACAAAGTTAAGACTAACCTCAAACATCTGCACAGTATTGTATATAATGTGTATTGCATTTTTCTTTTTTTTTACATTTTGTTCTAGACTTTGTATAATACTCTTTATGAATTGTTGAACTGTTTCCTGTATTTATTATTATATTGTATTGTATGAATCTGATGCTTCGTGTACAGGTCATCATTATGAATGACTCTGCCTGGACTGTACCTGGTAAATAAATAAATAAATTGAACACATAACCTACTAGCTATAACACGTGATCATTAAAGCACAAGCAAGTCCACAAAACATAAAAATGTATGTAACATTTGTATCTAATAATGTTTTCTTAAAAAAAATTGTTTTTATTTCACTACTCTATAAAGAGACGTGCAGATTTTATATTTATAATATATTATATGTATGTTATTTGCCAAAATCTACAGTAGGGAGGAAAATATGAGTCTTTTACACAACCTATTGTAGTCCTCTTTTCCTCCTCCTAATACCCCTGGAATAGAAACAAAAATGAAAATGAAAAAAGTGTACAGCATGTTGAAAGAAGAGCGGAAACAAGATGCAGTAAGATGACAAACACGGAGCAATGGACAGATGGATAAAGGATTAAAGGGGTGCAGAGACTTGGCTGTGTGTGTGTGTGTGTGCGCGTGTGTGTGTGTGTGTGTGTGTGTGTGTGTGTGGGAGATCTAAGACACCCAATTCCACTAAGTGCTGTTATGTAGCTGGGCAGCGCTTTCTCATCTGCAGTAGCAAGAGTGAATGGAGAAGAATACAGATTACCAGGAGTAATGAGCCACACACACTTACCTAAAATTATTCACTGTACTTCCAAGTGTAAATATTATATCATGTATGCGATTTTACTGAACACTCAAACACCTGAAATACTATTGCATTTGGACCACAGCATATGTGTACTGGAACAGATTTATACAGTAAAATCTATCTATCTATCTATCTATCTATCTATCTATCTATCTATCTATCTATCTATCTATCTATCTATCTATCTATCTATCTATCTATCTATCTATCTATCTATCTATCTATCTATCTATCTATCTATCTATGTATATATATATATATATATATATATATATATATATATATATATATATATATATATATATATATATATATATATATATATATATATATATATATATATATATATATATATATATATATATATATATATATATACAAGAAGAGAGATACAAGTATATAGATTAAGAGAATGACATAAATGTAAATAGTAATAAATCTAACAACAGTGAACACAACTAATTGATCTCTGTGGTGCAGCAGAACAGGAGTACATCTGCATGTGAGATCAAAGGTCTCTTCAACCTTTCAGGCAGATCTGCTGACACTGATGTTCACCATTCTGCCTCATTATGAGACTCATTGCACCGTGGTGAAACTGTCACATTGATCAGCTGAGCATCTGCGGTCTCATCAATTTGCAAAAAACCTTGAAAACCATCCCAAGAAGTTAAAAAACAAAATGTAGCCTATTACTTTGATCACACTGGAGGCTTTTGTTGATTATATGTGCCTGGCCTTTCAGTGTTCTCTTCTGCACAAACATCTGTATTAACAACAGGAGAAAATGTCATTGTCCTTTCACCTTTTTCTGAGGTGTGTGTGTGTGTGTGTGTGTGTGTGTGTGTGTGTGTGTGTGTGTGTGTGTGTGTGTGTGTGTGTGTGCGTGCGTGTGTGTCTCAGAAAGCACTTTGGCCAATGCATGTTATTGAGGATGCATAGCCGAGTAGACACAAGCAATACAATGACAGTTGATTGAATTAGACCTGCATGCGAAATGGAAATTCGAAATGACACAGTGAATAGGAAACAGCTTGTGGACAGGTGAGGTAATGCAGATGTGCAGCAGGTAGAGAAACTGTCAGAGACTGAGGAGGAGCCAATTACAAAGCAGGACAACAGTGAGAAGATAAAACCATGGAGGTTTGTTTCACTCATTAAGTGTTCCCTTCACTGTAGTGTGGATCTGGGGATCTGTTTGGTGGACATTCTACAAAATCTTTTCATGTCTAACCAGCATAATTTAGCATTTTGTTTGCCAAGAAAATGGCAAGAAAAGATTGGCATAAGTCATTTAGGTTTTTGTGTGTTAATAATATGAAAAGCATGCAATATTTATGTGACGTTTTAAAAGCAAAAAACCAATGAAAGGATCTTAAATTATAAATGATTTTATGCCTTGCACTTAAATATCTTCAGTGGTGGCCAAAATCATTACATATTTGATAAGTATTCGTACTTTGTTATCAGCCATCACTATCAATTTAAACACATTATACAACTTATTTGACGTCTGTGAAAGAACGTGATTGTGTGACACTGAAAATAGACCTGTAGGGTTTTGTTGTTGTTGTTGTTTGTTTTTTCTAAATAACTTAAATCTCCTCATTATGGCTCTAGTTTATAAAAGCAAAATGACATATAATTCATTTTATTTCCTGGTGAAATAAAAAAAATATTTCAAATTGTTATAGACAGGAAATAACTTTTTGACGCATGGACTGCACTGTGACCATGCAAAGTCAGGAGGTTTAATAATATATTCTCTTTGTCCTGAAGGTACTGGGATTGTGTCTTTCACAGAAAATAATGTTTTAAAGTCAAATGGTGCGTCACTTTGTCAATCATAATGATAATATCTGCTCTGACATTCTAAAACTCCATAAATGTGCTCAGCATTCCTCATACTGCCAGGCTCAGCTTTAATACATTTAGGCATTTACTCAAATCTAAATGTGCATACGCTATGTCTGTCCCTCCCTCTGAGCTGCCGTCTCTCTGTCATTGTGTGTCTTTGAAACTATAGCCCCTCCCTCTGTGTTCCTGTTTCCCCTCAGCTCATTATTTCTGCTCCATCATTTTGGCTCTGTCTCTCTCTTCCCTGTGTGTGGTATTGTATGGAAAATCTTGTGATAAGCAGGTTGAATTCCAAATCACTGAAGTAAGGACCTGACCTACACAGTGAGGCCATTTTGGATTTTTGTCTTCATCGTTTGATTAAGAATTTGGGAATGTAATTTGTTAGCAGGTGTCTTCACAAATGCTATTTGGCACAAATATATAGTGTGTGTCTACGTTTCCCTCTCGCTCACTCTCATTTCTCTCCATAAAACTAAACGACATGGGAAGATTTTACAGCATTCCATCCTGCAGAGTCAGCTGTTCACTTTGAATACCACAACACGTACAAACTTTCCACTGATCTTTCTCAAAAACCCAACTGTGTCTTATTTGAGATAGACCCTCTCCCCTCATTCAGAGAAAAATAATTAGTGGAATTTTTGTCAAGACTGAATATTTGTCTAACTTTATCATTGTTACGGTAGATGCTACTATTGTCATATTTGCAGACAGAGCATAAAACGAACACCTGCCAAGCAACAAAGGTAGGTAAAAAATGTTATTTGGATTTTAAAAGAAAAACACACACACCTGTCAGTGGCTGGTGGATAATTTAAAATTGCACCTGAGTTTTTTGTTCTCAACTATTTGAACATTTGTTGAGAGTAGGTTACAGTAGTCACTTTTCCATTGGACATATTCACCAAACTTTAATAATATTTACTAAATGTTGAAAAAACAGAAAAGTGCCATGTCCATTTTATCATAAAGAACAAATAATGTATTTATTTATTATTATTATGTATTTATTTATTATCATAATTCATCCAGGGAGCATAAAGCATCATTTTCACACATGGATTGAACACCACAGAATCCAGATCTGAACGCCTGTGAGAATCTTTGAGTGTGTGACTCTATATGATCCTGCCCTAAAAATCAATGCAACTCTGAATGGAATATGTGTAATGACATTTATTGTGCCAAGGTAGACCCCTCCTCCCCCCTCTGGATCACCACCTAAATCTAATCATTTCCAGATCTCTCTATTACCAACCTACCCTGAAAATTTCATCAAAATCCATCCATAGGTTTTGGAGTTATCTTGTACAAAAACAAACCAACGAACACTGGCAAAAACATAACCTCCTTGGCGGAGGTAATTAACAGCTATAGAAATGGTAGTCCAACAAAAATAAGATAAGATAAGATAAGATAAGATAAGATAAGATAAGATAAGATAAGATAAGATAAGATAAGATAAGATAAGATAAGATAAGATAAGATAAGATAAGATAAGATAAGATAAGATAAGATAAGATAAGATAAGATAAGATAAGATAAGATAAGATAAGATAAGATAATATAAGATAAGATAAGATAAGATAAGATAAGATAAGATAAGATAAGATAAGATAAGATAAGATAAGATAAGATATTCCTTTATTAGTCCCAGGGAAATTCCAGGTTTACAGCAGCACAGAATAGAGCAGCACAGCAACAAAACATTTTATTAAAAAAAACTATCAAATTCTATGCACACCATGTACACTATATACACTATTTAGACTATATACACTATATACATATACCTGTCTTTGTTCTTCATCCCCATTTGAAAATAAATTAATAAATAAAAAACAGATTTCGACTTTGAACAATAACCCAAAAACTTGGCCAGTCTATAAAATCTTATTGGGAAAAAAAATCATTATAGTAAGGTTCATCACTCTAAAAGCTTTCCAAATAAAACACTTCACTATTAATTGGCTTCATCAGAGTCTTTGAAATAGATTAGTAAGGTCTGCATTTTGGGGGAAATCCATTTGGTTTCCATAGTGCTGGGAATGTCCAATCGATGACAGTGACAGTAATTAAATCCACTGGTCAGTCAGCTCTGTTTGCCATAGAGGACGTCTGTATAAAATAAAGGAAAAAAGCAAAGTGACTGTAGCACACATACATTCAAGGCAGTATGAAAAAAGGTAGGAAACATTTGAGGACAATCTTGTTAAAAAAAAGAAACCCAAGAAAATCTAATAGAAAAGGTAATCAAATAAGCAACTTGTTTCCCATAGTTATGTTCAGTTTCTTGCTGCATTTTAAGACCAGCTTTTTATATTTCGAACAGAAATGGTTTCTATAGCCCTGTTTACATGACAGTTTTTATTCCATTTGATTTATTTATTCCAGCCTAATTCCAGTTGAAAATGATCATTTTGAATTAAACTGAACTCCGAATAAAGTCACTGGTTTATTCCAATCTTAATTCCAGATGTGACAATTCCTCTGCCATGTAAAAAGTTAATTCCGTTTTAACATTATTCCTGTCATTCTGTGCGTGCTCCTGGTCTCATTGCGATGATGAACATATTTTGTGTTGATGATGCACATATTCCGCGCTGCCGGCATTAATATGTTGCTTCTTATGATCGTTTCAGTCAAGCTGCGGCTTCATAATTATCATAAAAATAAAGCAAAAATCACAAGTAGTATCTATCCTTCCATGTTAATAGTTGAAACGAATGCAAAACAGGAAGTGGACACGATCGTTTTCTTCCAGTTGACATCCAGGTATTAAGTGGCCGTTCCGTCCAATCAGAACTCTCTGTACCTCCAGCTCTTAAAGCCCAATTTACCAAAGCACGATACACCTGTTTCCCATGTAACCCTTTATTCGGAATGAACTTGTTTATGTAAACACAAAAGAAATAGCTTTCGTTTTGAATTATTTTATTCCGAATAAATAATTTTGAATTAAACAACATCATGTAAATGTAGCATGTATCATTTAATTTGTTTGTCAAATGTTGAGCTAAAATTCAACAAACACAAGAATTTATCCAAACTAGAATTCCATACATTTCCTGATGGAAATATAACCTGTGTGCTTGTCTCTTGACGGATCAGTGGAGTCGTAGCTGGTATGACGTAAAATTCATTATGTGAATCTGTCAGTCAGTCAGTTCTATTAAAGCTCCTCCCATTTTCTGTGAGTAAGGGACTTTCCCCGTTGCCTGGGAAACCGGCCTGGAGTTACAGACGCAGACACAGAGAGCTGACTTGGAGTAAAGCCTGTCTGAATGTTAAACCATGCCTCTGAATTCCTCCGATTTTTTGGGAAAACTTTAAATAATTGGTGAAAATAAAGATGATCATGAGTGACAGGAGGTTCTGAGGGTGATGTAGATATATTTATTTTTCTTGTACTGTGAAATATAAGCTATATTGCAGTTTTAAAATCACTGAACTCACTAAAATGAAGCAGATCTGTTAGTTTGTCAGTCATATTAAAGCCCCACCCACAGTGTTTGTCAATCATGTTTAAGCTCCTCCCACAATCTTAATTGTCTGCAGGTGTTTTATAGTGCCAGGAGCACTGTTGCCATGGTGACGAGCAGTGGCGGGAACTTCAAAAGGGAGACTCATAGACAGTTTCACACTCTGTTGCATGTAAAAAAATAGGTGTGAACATACTGCCGAACTTTTGCGAGTTTTGGGAAAACTGTAAATAATTGGTGAAAACAAAGTTGACCATGAGTGACAGGAGGGTCTGAGGAACAAGTACATGTACTTTTTATGTCTGTACTGTGAAAAAAAAGTTAGTTAGAACAATTTTAAAGACACTGAACTCAACATGACACAGAAATTATTTTTACAATGGAAGTCTATTGAGAAAAATCCTTGACTTTATCCCAAACAGGTTTCTGTCATTTCACTTTAAAAAGAGCTAAATCTTTAAACCCTGGTTTGTTTGAATTCTCAGAACCATGGCAGCATTTGTGAAAAAGATTGTTTCCCTACTAATTATGGTTTTGCCGTGAGGACGAGTTATTGAGACATTTTTCAGGTTAATTTTTTGCTTCTTTTGTGCTCTAGCATTAATTTCACCCACTGATAAAAAGTCAGATTTTCATCTTTTCAGGGTGGATTTAATGAGTTCTCTATCAAGAACCATAAATCACACCCTCATGAGAATCACATCCAGGGGAGAGGACAAAAATACCTGCGTTTTAAAGTTTAAATGAAGTCAGTGCGACAAAGTATGACGACACAGTAACGTTGGCAAAAAAGGCAATTTATTGTTGGTCCCATTAAGAATGAATGGGGTTATATTTGGCATAATAATACGAAATCCGTACGACATATCGGAATTATGAGACCACACGTGTAATCTCTGGGCCAATCTGAATTTTTTTTCCTATTTACTGCAAAATGCTACAATGTATCATTTAGGAGTTATAGCCACGTAAACATGGGTCAATTAATTTCAAATGGACATTTTTGATTGGTTTTTCACATTTTATATGAAATCCGAACATCAAAATGTCAATCCTGATAGATAACACATCTTTCGAGACCAGGCTGCACATTGTAGCATCAAAAATTTTGATCAATTTACAGCAATTCAGGACACAGAAGTCATAATAAGTATGATGAACAATATACTCCTGTGCCTTTCATTACATGCAAGGACACGGGGAGTGATGAAAAATAACATATGGGAACAACTTTGCAGTAAAAACAGGGTTAGCCAAACATTATAAAACAATCAGTCAGTGTCCATATAAGAAATAAAAAAATGTTTGATGTTTCCATATCTTTTATCGCCTCTCAGTTTTTCCCCTTTTGATTCAGAAACTTGCATCTGCTTACAGGAAGCCCATATGTTGCTGTTCCCTCCTGCTGTCCCCAGAGAGAGTGACACAAACAGATGAAGAGAGAGATGCGGAGTGTGAAAATGAGTGGATAGAGCAGGGCAAGAGAAAGAGAGATGAAGAAAAAAAAAAAAAACGCATTAGTAAAAGCCACAATATAGAGAAGAAGTAGAAGAGGACAGAAAATATTGAGGGTATAGGAAGGATTTGTGAAATACTGAAAGATAAAAACAAACAAGCAAAAAAATTACGAGAAAAAATTCAAAATAAAACAGGAATAATGAAGAGTCATAGATTACAGGATGAAATGAATAATACATATTTTTGGCTGTTAAAATTAGAGCACTGGGGACAAAAACCTCTGAATCAGCAACATACACATGAACAGAAACCTCATACACATGCACAATTAATTAGTCTTTCATACCCTCATATAAAACCATCTTTTTCTTTTTTTTTTTTTTTTTTTTTTTTTTTTTTTTTACATGCACACTCATCCCTTTATTCTTATGTACCCTCTCCTGAACACACACAGCTTTTTGGCTTGATGATACTGTAAATTGTTTGCCCAGAAACAGAGTGCATGCCAGAGCAGTCACTTTTATAACCGCAAAGTAATTAAAATACGCTATAATTAGTAGCACCACATAGTGGGTTTATTATGCTAAGAATGGTGTGGATTCCTTTCATTTATGCATGTTTTTCTGTGTTCATTTTCCATGTGCTTCTTAGTTTGTTAATTGTCCTCAAGAGCAAATGATTCTTCACAACTATCTTGAACAAAACTGTGACAGAGGACCTTTCATTTACAACAAACTAGACCATTTACAAGCCAGGCAGTTTATTGGGCTAGTGCTTATCTTCAGTTTCAGTAGTGCTGAGTAGATGAGACTACATATCTCCCTCAGGATGGGACATTAGTTCACTACAGGCAAGACCTCTGAAGAAGTTGGTGTTCATTTATACAGCTAAGAGGCCTGGAGGAAGTTGGCTCCAGTACAGAGATCTCACTGCAGGTCAGATAAACTAACCACTCAACCACTGGACCTCACTTGTGCCATGATGCTGATTTTCTTTCTGTTTATGTCACTAAGATGGTGTAGTGTTTCCATAGTAACACCTGATTCAACACTTCGTTTTTTTTTTACTGGTATTCGGGCTTTATTTTTGCTGGATATAATGGATGTAAGCCAATGACAGTGGATTGCACTGCTCTACACAGTATCTGCGTCAGACATTAAATGTCCTAAATCTTACATATTTTAATAAGATTGATCAGAAAACAAATGACAAAAGTGCTGCTTAGCTCATGCTTTTAATATACAGTATATGATGGTGTGTTATTACACATATATGCTGGTTTATGTACACATATAGAATGGATTTGTAAATATTTCACTAGAAAGAACCTGTAAAGTGAATGGGTCATAATGTACAGACAGTGTTTTTAAGTAGATCTGGTAGATCTGGGATCAGTATTCCTTTGGAGTAAAACCTATTCTCTTATGAATTCTAAGTATTTCACCTTTTGACCCAAGACTTATCTTGTAAACTTGAGCCAACCACCATTTAAGACTTGAGTTTTCTTTATCAATGTATTCCCCTGGAGGAGCTGGTGGAAGTAGTTGAGGTGAGGGAAGTCTGGGCTGCTTTTTTATCAGTAACACACATGTGGTAAATGTTTTTGTTTTTTTTTTTCTGTAAGCATTTTACTTGTAAGACCAGTGTTATTAGTTATTATTGTTCACTGGTGAATTCTATCATTGGGGGGGGTTTCGATTGTTCCACTGGCAGATTGATTTTTTATTTTTTTTGCTTAATTCAAGCAAAAAAAAAAGGGAAAAAAGGGAAAAATATTTAGCTAAGACTTTTTGAAATAATATTTTGAAGCTCTATTGTCTAAAAATACTTTATGTCTCAATGAAAAGTTACTCTTTAGGTGATTATGTCTTGAAATGAGTAAAATAAACTTGGTAAGATTTAAAATTATTTTTTTTTACAGTGCAACCTATCCTTAAAAAAGCTGTTTCTTGCTATAGGCGAGCTAGGCGAATGCTTAGGGCCCCCAACTCTGCATGCATGGCTTCATTTGAGGAGAATTAATATGTTTGGTCTTCATCTGTATCTATGTCATATGTTTATTACATGCTTTATATAGTTAAAACAAATTAATATATACATAAGATAAACTGCTATAATTAGATAGGGCTGTTGTTTTTGTGACATTATTAGGTCATATTCTATGAACCTCACTGCCACACAGTTTGTGACAAAGCAGCTACACACCTACCATCCCTGTTAATGAGAGTATTAAACGAAAAACAAACACCATAATGGCATCAAAAATAAGTTATCCAATCATATTTATATGTTCATCCATCAATTGTGTACACTTTTATCTATCTATCTATCTATCTATCTATCTATCTATCTATCTATCTATCTATCTATCTATCTATCTATCTATCTATCTATCTATCTATCTATCTATCTATCTATCTATCTATCTATCTATCTATCTATCTATCTATCTATCTATCTATCTATCTATCTATCTATCTATCTATCTATCTATCTATCTATCTATCTATCTTTCTATCTTTCTATCTATCTATCGTTAGATATGTTGGTGTTACCTCATACCAACAGAGATGAGCAAAAATAAAAACACCAGTTACCCACAATTTCACCAGGGGACCAGCTGACCTAGAGTCAGAGTCCAGCAGAGATGAGCCATTTAACACCAACACAACTTTCCCTGTAAAATCCAACAATGTATTTTTTTTTCTTGAATCGGTCTGAAATGACTCTCCTAAACATATTCAACCATTTGTTAGTATCTTATATTATTAGTATCATATATTATTATATAAGATATTTACTATAGTTACATTTATTTTCATGTATTATAAACAAAATAAAGCAAAATGCAATGAAGCAGACAAAACAAGTAGGCTTTAAATGTTCATGTCATGTGAATTCTCCTGATTATTGAGTAAATTCAAGACACATAAGACAAGACTGATAGAAACTCCAGGTCGTTTTCAGCTTCGCTAACTTTCAGGACCTTAATGGCTCTGTTGATGAGGTCAGGTATGAGCAACTCAGACAGATCAATTGTTCAGAGTGAAGGTCAGAGTTGATCAGTCTGCCACATACATATGTGTGGCCTTTACCGTGTGTGAAACAATATTCACCTCATTGTTGTTGTACTCAGGCAGGTGTGTGATGCTCGGGTGAGTTTTACACACCAAAAGACCATGTTTCATTTCAGAGTGGGCTTGTGTGTGGGTGTTGTGTCGGTAATATTCAGTATTATCTGCATCAGTGGGTAATAAGCATAAGAAACACACAAGTCGAGCTCAGATTTATTGAGCTGGTTTTCATTTCACAGCAGGACAACTACGGTTAATGTTGGGAGTGTGTGTTTGTGTGTGAGGTAGAGGATGGATGGACACAGTATGGCAATGAACAGGAAAAAAAATACCCCTCTAAAAGCAAGGAAACAAATTTAACACAAGATGTTTTGGCTTGAATTATAAATAAATAAATAAATAAATAAATAAATAAATAAATAAATAAATAAATAAATAAATAAATAAATAAATAAATAAAATCTGTCCAATGGAACAAGTGAAAAAGAATCATTTTCAATGTGTACGACCCTAAAGTCAGTTCTGATATCTTGCCGAAAAATTTGTATTTATGTGATTATGTCTTATTTTATTTAAGTGTGATGAGATATTTGGTCTAAAAAAATAAATTTGTTAAGATTTATTTTGTTTTGCTCTTTCCCCCCAGTGAATCTGCAACTAGATACTGAAAATAACAAGTTCACTACAAAAATTTAAATCTTACCAAGATAATTTTTCTCATTTCTAGTCCAAATATCTCATCACATCAAAAAAAATAATAATAATAATAAAGCACAATTAAAAAAAAAAAGAAATAAATGAATGAATGAATGAATGAATAAATAAATAAATACATAAATAAATAAATAAATAAATAAATAAATAAATAAATAAATAAATAAATAAATAAATAAATAAATAAATAAATAAATAAATATTAAATAAAAAAAATCTGCCAATGGAACAAGTGAAATGGTCTTGGTAAAATGTCTTCTTTCAAAATGTATTGCCTAAAAATAAGTACTCATATCTCACTGAAAAGTTCCTCTTTAGGTGATTGTCTCAGTTTAAGTGTGATGAAATATTTGGACTAGAAATGGAAAAAAATCCACTTGGCAAGATTTTTTCCAGTATGATAATTTAAAGGAGCCAGTGACTTGTGTTCTATCACCAGATACTGTCTTATAAAGTCCCTTAAAAACTCTCAATGTTACATGTTTGTGCTGTTGTGCAGGTTCTTACCGTTTATTTTGTGACTCTACAGTACTTCCTGACCGCACAGGGATTAAGGATAAATTGATGTGTCTTTGCACAAAATGTCCTCCACCAACATATACTTGTGATGGTAATGGTGTGTTATGCAGCAAAGATTCAAAAGAAATCAAATGTATTCTCTCTTGTCATCCACTAATAATATTTTATTGTAATGTATTATGCATATGCTCTACATCTGCTGCACATCTTTACATCCATTCTCCATCTGTTTTACATCTTTGCTGCATCTATTTCCTCCCATGCATCCTGCATCTGTTGAACAATGAGTAAATTTCTGTAAATATCTTTATATTCAAATCAGTATGTCTAGAATGTGTCATTACATTTTTAAAAATCCCACATCAGACACTGTATAACAATAAGTGCAGGAGTAGTTGCTCCTCCTTCTGTGAAATGCAAATTGTAAAGGATGCAAAATGATTTGTGCAATTGGTTCATTGCAACTGCCTCATTATTGATGGATACAAATTGACAGATGCTAGCTCCCCCTAGTGGAGGGTCTGCATCCTGCGCAACACATGTTTGTGAATGTGTGAGTTTCATTCATCCCTCCATTCATTCTACCCCAGGAACATCTGTGTCTTCCTGTGATTCGTCGACATTTAGTCTTATCTCTCCCTCCCCCATCTTTTCATCAGACCAGCATCCCCCTCATCCTTCCTCCTTCTCCTCTCCCTCGCTCTCTTTCTGTCTTTCTCTCCTCCATATGTATCTCGCTCATTCATCATGGTAAGCTCCAGTGACAGGGGAGTGCTGCTCTGTGGCAGTCCGCTTAGTAGAGCCTGACGCACACACAGCCTTGAAGACAGCCTCACAAAATGAAAGTGAGAGAGGGAGGAAGGGAGAGAGAGAGAGAGAGAGAGAGAGAGAGAGAGAGAGAGAGAGAGAGGACAGTATGGAAATAAGTGAGGTAAAATAGGAGAGAGCAGTAAAAACAGACAGTGGGGTCACATGCTCTTTCAGTGGATGTGTCATTGGCCAGTACATCCCAGTTATCACTGTGCTGTTTGTGTGCCTGGGTGTGGGTGACCTTGACAACTATGGAAATAATGTGTGAGCTCTTTAGATGTAATGATAAACACGTCAGAGGTTTTAATGCATCAGCCATGCACTGAAACATCCATAAAATTCTTTCCCTACTCAAAGCACACATAATTACTCATTAAATACTGGCATTTTCTTTTTTTTTATTTAATTAGACTTTGTTTTCTTAGCATATTCACAAACTATGTGTCTTTACATTTTGTTTACGCCATTGGATTATTTATAAGAGCAGCAAAACATTTCACATCTCTGGTATTTCGAGCAGAGTGCACTGCCTCATTCATATTTAAGCCTTCATTACAGAATGACATGCTTTTGTATTTGGTGGAGACTGAGTTTGAGTGATGTTTGGGAACATTTGAGTAAGCATGACGCAGATGGTTTCTGAGATTACATCCCTCTGGGCATGCAAGACCTGAAATACACAACTTTTCCATGAATCAACAAAGTATACATGAACTAGTGCTTGAATTTACTGTGAATGGTGGTGAGTAAGGTGGTGTGTAGCACAGGGGTGTCAAACTCATTTTAGTTCAGGGGCCACATTCAGCTAAATTTGATCAGAAGTGGGCCGGTTCAGTGAAGTAAAAATATATAAATATGTGAATAATAATCAACCTCAAACTGTTATCCATGTTTTAGAGGGTGGGGGGGACGGGGTCCATTTACATTGTGAAAATATTTACATCTACAAACCATTCTTTCAAACAATGTAAATAGCATGAACAAACGGAAAAAAAAATTGTAATTTTAACATTATTAGACTTTATCTCATAATTTATGTGTGTTTATTATAGCTTATAAATACACAAAACATTTAGTAGTAGGTGGAATATTGTTAATAATGTACTTACTTCTCTTAAGACATTTCAGGTTGTTCATATTTGTTCTAGTTATAAAATTATACTTTGTTTTAGTGTAACTAAAGGAAAATATTTACATTTACAAAGAGAAAAAGTTGTGAGTGACTTGTGAGTATTTATATGCTTTTTTGAGAGTGAATTGGTCTGAATATGGAACTTCAACTAAAATGATTAATATATTATTTGTCATTTTTACATTTCAAAAATTCATCCAAAGGGCCAAACTGGACCCTTTGATGGGCCAGATTTGGCCCCCGAGCCACATGTTTGATACCTCTGGTGCAGAGGAAAGGTAAGTGAATGAATGAATGAATGAATGAATGAGTGCTGCCTCAGTCATAAACGTGTGTTAATAGTTGTGGGACTGACTGCAGTTGTGAATGATTGTTCAGATAAAGGCTTGTGACTACATGTGACTCCTGCACCTACCTGAACAACCACACATCTCCACTGGTAAAGGGTGGTGGTGTCACCCAAGGGATACAGTGGTAGAGTATACCTACTTATTTTTCATGTCAACAGTGCCTATATCCACTTCTGAACCTCCCTGATACACCACTCAGTAGTATTTGTGAATAAATTGCCCATTTTTCCTCTGAAGCCAAAGCTCATCCTACTCTGCCTCTAACTGACCAATAGTCTCTGCTTTCACATTGGTTAACTTTAGCCATGAGGACTGATGAGCCAATCAGTGGCAGGCACCTCTAGAACCTGATTGGACACCTGAGGTGCCACTTGATTGACAGGAAACAGAATAATGTTAGCCTTTCATAACGTTAGCCAACTCGTTTAGCTATTGAACTGTCATGTTAAATACATTTACATTCATGCTGCTGCTTGTGTGACCAGTAATACTGACAAACTGCTATTGATCAAGTCATGAAAATGTTATAATAGTGAGCAAATACTACTGATGGATATTTGGAGAATAACTAGACAAATAGATTAGTTTATATCACTGGTGTCACAGGCTGTTATTCAGGACTTTTTAAAAAAAGGTCAAAAAATATACCCACTTGTCTATGGACAACGACACTACTGACACAATATTTGTTCTCTTATTGCTTGTTTGAGACTTTTTTTTTTCCAGTAAGAATTTCTACAAGACATACCAGGCCCTCTGCTGGTGAAGAAATGTGAAAAATCTAACTTTTTTTTTTTTTTGAATGTTTGACAAAATGAAGGTGAAAAACCTTTTGTTCCAGTGGAAAATGTCATTAAAATCTGCTTTTCAGAATATTTCCTGTCTTGCTTGAGTTATTTTCATCATCATATCAGCCATGACATCAGATTAGAGCATAAAATGGATCATAATTTTCACAATCATGAAACATTTGTGGTAAAAAATACCATCAGGGGAAGATCTATGTGACAGATTTACTAGGGCAAACAGGACTTAACTGTTTTAAATTAAACATATCCAATTTAAACTTTAGACAAGAGGTGAATTTCTCTCCGCCTAACACTTCTGGCCAGGTGGCTGATTCTGATCAAATGGAAAGACTGTAGACCACTAACAGTAACTCATTGGATTAAGGACGTTCTCTACTTCCTCACGTTGGAAAAATTAACACATTCTCTGAAGTGTACAGTAAAAAAATATGTACATTAAGACTTGTGGACCATTTCTGGACTATATAAAGACACACACTACACTCACCGTGGATTGAGGTAGGGCATGCAATTTGTCATTAACATATTGTGTTGTGGCCTTAGTGGGGGGTTTTTTTTGTGTCTTTGTTTTTGTTTTTTGTTTTTTTTTTGTCGGACTGTTTTTTGTTCTTATTGTTTTGTGTCATGTAACATAAATAAAATGGGGAGAAAAAAAAGGATGTGAATTCCTAACATCTAAAATAGTTAAACATGGTACACTAGTAGAAATTGAATTTAAACTTTACTCAATAAAAAAATACAGAGTTATTTATCAGTGCACATGCTCAATAGATTAGTTTCATATTTCTGTTCATCCATTACTGGTGCTGTGGAAAGATTACGCTTGTGCCAAAGTGGATCCATTTCTTTGATTGTATAAACTCCTGAATGAATACAGAACACCATTATTAAAGTTTGTCATGTGGACTAGAGTGGGTTAAAGGACAGGACTGGGCATTGCGGTTAACTCACTGTCACACTCTGTAGGGCTGTTGTTCATGAGCCATCATTAAAATGTAATTTACGCTGCAGGTCACCATCCCAGTTTAAACATAATGTCGTGCTGAATTACTGTGTGTACTGTCAGATGGATTACACAGCATTACTGTTGTCACATATGTTTGTACAAGTTCAGTTTCCCAGTGTGTCCAAGGTCAGCCTGGTATTTCATAATTACAATGGCTTTGATTCATGATTCATCATTGATGGAGTGAATGCCTTGTCTTCTCCTGTTTTTTCCTAATTAATGCAGAGTGTTGTTGGCCAGTTGTAAAATAAATTTCACAATGCCCATGCCAGTGTGAGTGTATTTTTCTTGACAACTGTTAAGTAATTGTATTTACCACATATTTTACTTATGGGGTGAATAGCTCAAGGACTCAAGCTGTGTTTTCTGTAATTTAAATGAAGAAATTTATGTTGTTAATTTACAAAACTTTCTATATCTATTGACACATATGGGTTTAAATCATGTATGGATATGGTTTGTGTTCAGACATCCCAAAATCCAAAAACTGATTTCAGGGAGATGCTTATCGACCCTTCCAACCCCTCCACCCCATTTCCGAATTATTGTTTCATGAGTAAAAAAATTGCTAGAAAATCTATGAAGTGATATAAATTAAATATACGACATGTGTGTTTTTTGTGCCCAGACCAGGGCTATAAATTAAAAGCCTATTGGAGTCCAGAGGTCACATGACCCACATGACCCACACACTATTGAACAAAAATTTGAGTAAGCATTTGCTAGTGAAATTAAATTAATATTTATTAATTATCCATTTATTCTCCTCTTTTTGATTAATTCTTTCGTGTATTTATATATACGTTTGAGATAAATATATCATTGATTTAATGGAGCAAAGTTTATTTTATTTTATTTTTTTTAAGTGTTCCCGGTCGATTTATTTTGTGACGGTCCCTAAACTCCTCGACAGCAAGGAAATCTGTGTCCGCTCCTGAAGCCTCTCCAGTAGGGTAAGGCTGAGCGGACTGATGCTGATGCTTGTGGAGAAGGTGCACATCTGTCAAATATCAGACTTAAGCAGCTCACCGGGTATAAGTTTGATCGGAGAGTCAGTGGAGAGGTGCCTGCACGCTCTCACTTGCAGTGTTTAAAAAAAACTCCCTCGCATAATCCAAAACCTGGAATATTTTATCTGACTCGCGGGCATCAATGAGCCACTATCGATATCAGGGAGACTGCCGGAATTTCCGAGAGACTTGGGATGTCTGTGTTTTCTGCAGGTGTCAAAGAACAGATGACGTGAAAAATATAGGTTTAATCCTTAAACATGTCAGAACTGTTTAGAAGGGAAAAGAGTTTGGCATTTATGCAAACAAAGAATCACTGACTTTGTCTTATCTATTGTTTTCACTGAACAAGAACAGGCTACATTGTTTATTTACTTACTTTTATTTCTTTCTGTGCATCCCTTAGAAAACAACAGTTTATTCCAACTGCTAAATGTAGTTACTCTGTTGACATGTTCAATAGTCTACCATTTTTCTGATCAGATTAGAGTAAATCTTGCTAAAGTGATCTATTACTTGCAGCTCATTCCCAGTGGATGCATTTAGAAAAAATGGATGTGTTTGCACGATGAGGCCACTCGCCGCATGGTTAGTTAGCTTTGTTAGTGAAACCAAGGTCAGCAAGAGGAATATCTATCATCCTGAACCATCCAACAAACAGAAAAATATACACTCTGGTCCACAGAGTAAATTAAACACTGCAGGAGGCTTTGGGAGATGGACATTTCATGATTAGATTTGGATTTAAAGAGAACTACTGTCAACATGCCGAAATGGATCAATTAGGATTCATCTAAAATAGAACAGCTTCTAATTTCTATGTCTAATAAAACGATGAAATATAATCAGAGAAACTAGTTATAGGTGGATTATAACTATGCACTTAATAAAACAAATATTTAAGACACTGCAAAAAGTGTTTTTCAATTTCTTATTAAGGGGGCATTAATCTTTTTTTTTATTTTAAGTGTTGATTAAAACAATCCTTGGCAGTGCAACAATGTCATCTTTGTTTGTATCACATATATCTTCTTTTTCTGGGTCATATTATGAACAGAAATGATCTAGACATAAGCTCTAATGATGTGCAACAAATGCAACTAATACTTTGCCACATATTCAGCCAATGTTTTTTCCTTATTTTAAGAAATAGCCTTTTTTAATTCAAAGCACCCCCCCCCCATTCAAAGACAGTGGCAAAGCAATGTCAAACAAATATTTGTATTGATCAGAATTGTTGTTGTTCTATGTCAAATCACGACACTATATCATGGTTCTTTTCTCATTTTTCATCATATTATCAACATCTTATAATGGGACGTGTTTGTGTAACTGCGATCAATGTGGAAATGATCTTGTCAAGTCGGACATTATTAATGTGATTAATATGCACATTGGTAATTTGGTTTACTGTATTAACACATCATTTCTCATATGGTGAGCAAAAATGTTTTAACATTGTATTAAAATCTGACCAGAACAATATTAAAGCATACATTAGGATGGCCAAAGGGAGGGGTCTGCTTTGCTTTGATTTCATTAAGAGGATGTAAAATATGCTTGTGCTGTATTACCTGCACAAATCTGACCTTTATCTCCTACTGATGAATATGATGTGTTTTGCATGAACACATTTAAGCTACACAGGCTTCTGATGAATATTATTAAACCATATGAATGTACAGTTAGAATAAATCACAACATTAAAGATGTTATAGTAAAATCTAAATATATTTCAATAAATTCCCTTGTAATGCAGATATTTACCATTAACAACAAAAAGGACAACAGGTTGAAAAGAGGATGGAGATCAAACAAAAGAAGGAAAAGGTGATTATTAGCCTGAGACTAACCAAAAATGAAAAGATCCAATGTGTAATGTTCAGTGGTGTTTAGGAGGATTTAACTGCAGACATGCATTATAATAATCATAAATATGTTTTCATTGATGTCTAATCACAGTCTAATGAGAATCATTAATTTTTATTACCTTAGGGAGTGAGTCTGAATTCACTGAATTTGACACATCTGCATGAATTTCCTCTTATTTTAATATTTTATACCAGGTGGCATCCAGTGTTAAGGTGTATTACCATTATGCATGTATAAAGTGTGGATCACAGTTAATATCCGTTCACAACAAGATCACAGATGGATGGGAACAAGAAAAAAAAAAAAGGTGATGTGCAAGTTCTTCAAAATACCTCAGAAATCAGTGTAAGCGAAAAGGAAAATAGAGATGGAACTCTGTAGAAAATACCAACTGTTTTTATGCAAATGCTCCCAAATTTAATTACTTTTGTTTCTCAGCCCATACTTTTCTTTTATGAAAATCTGTGCAGTGGTTTTTGCATAATTCAAACAAACAAGATTTGCAAGGGATTGCATTACGTCTTCAGTGGCTTTAATAATACATGGTTGAAATAGGAATGGACATGGACACAGGGAGAAGAGGTCACAAAGAAAAGGGAGAATTGCATTTCTGCAGGTGAGGAAATGAGAAAAAATATAACCTGCAGGAAACAAGGAGAGGAAATGAGACAGATGCAGAGAAAGACAAATGAAAAATAAAGTGGGCACTGACATACTGTATTAAATTATTTAGATGATGGATTAGTAGAGAGGCACTAGCTTAGAAATGATTGTTGTGTTTCCTAATGAGGGTCAGCCATTGATATTTTAAAGCACTGATTAAAGTAATTATTCCAAATGCTTGGGGTAATTATTATCTCCTGTTTGCTTTCTTTAGCACAGACACTGACAAAGCTCAATAAGGGCATATAAAACAGCTCATGGGGTGTATTCTTCTCATTTGGAGACAAAATATGTCATTATACTTAAAATGAGGCAATCACACAAAGAGTGATAATTATAGGAAATTATTATTTTTTTAAGCAATAAATAAATTAGGAAAGACACAAACCTCCACTAAGGCAGACCCCCCCCCCCCCCCCCCTTGAAAGAAGACAGGTCCAGCAAGAAGGTTATGTTTGTCTGTCTGTTAGTTAGCAAGATAACTCAAAAACTAATAGATGGATCTTGATGAAATTCACAGGATAGGTTGATTAAGGAGAGATCTGGAAATGATTAGTGGTGATCCAGGGGAGGGAGGGAGGGAGGGAGGGGTCAAGATAACTCAAGAAGTTATTGACAGATTTTGATGAAAGGTACAAGTTATTAAATTTAGGTGGTGATCTGGAAGAGATCCTGGATTCTGGATCACTTTAAAATGTATTCTCCATTTACCACAATGTAACATTTCGAAGTGATCCAGAATCCAGGATCTCTTCCGGATCACCACCCTATAAATTTCATCAAGATCCATCCATAACTTTTTGAGTTATCTTGCTAACTAACAGACAGACAAACAAACTCTGGCAAAAACATAACCTCCTTGGCGGACCTCTCTTCATTCAAAGGTGAGAAGTCTGTGCTTTTCTATTTTTTTTCTGTTATTTTTATACTATTTGTCAGAAGTACAAAGTCATCTGACACTGGTTCTGATTTTTTTTCTCTGTATTCACACAAAAACTACACAAAGAAGAATCAGTGGTTGCAGGTATTAAAACACACACACACACACACACACACACACACTGAACAACAGTGTTTTGCTTTTGATTATGTTTGGAGCCATGTAACTGTATCAAATAAACTGGAACAGACACAAAGCAGACATAACTTGTCAGTGGTTCCAGTGCTGCAGCTGGGATGCACTGTGTGTGTATGTATTACTTTTGCTCAGGTAAAGACATGTATTTGTTTGTACTTGTGTCCAGATGCACTAAGACAGATGGTGCCTGTGCGTACATTTGTGTGCACCATCCTTCTTCCACCCACACACACTTCAGACAGTAAGACAAAGTCACAGTCTTCTAAAAGAAAGCATGAGGATGGGAGCTGAATGTTAGTGTCTGAGTACAGAAATTTACCTCTGACTCTATGAACTTGTTTTTCATTTGCTTTAAGAATTGCTCTTGTGTTCATAAATAGTGCTCAGTACTTTAAAATCTATTTCACTTCAGCTTAGAGAACACGTCTACTTAAACCTCCTTAGATACAATATACATACTTCAATAGTACCTTGAATTGGGGATCTCTATTTGTTTGTCTTTTTGTCTGTCTAATTGTGCATTTGTTTGCCAGCAACTTTATGCCAAAATATTCATATAAGTCAAAGGTCAAGGTCACCAAAAATGCGTGTGAGTGTGTGCAGGGCCAATGGCAGCTTAGCTTATGATCCCCTACCCAATAGATATAATGTAATGAGGACCCAATTATGTGTCCCTTCTGTTCCTGAGCCTGGGACAACTGACTTAGTCCCTTCTTGTGTGTGTGTGTGCGCGTGTGTGTGTGTGTGTGTGTGTATGTGTGTGTGTGTGCGTGTGTGTGGGTATTGCACTCCGACAATACACGCTGCAAACTCGTGTTATTTCTGCTCTTGGAGCCAGTAGTAAAAAAAAATACAAAATTACAAATGAATTCATGGGCTGCTCGGCACAGGGGCGATAGCAGACAAGAACAGTTCTACTGGGGCCTTGGCCTTTTTTAGAGCTGCCAAAGAGAGCTACTGCTGTATCACACAAGGATTCCATAAGTCAGATCACTCTCAACAGAACAGTGATAGAAGGACAGGAGCAAGTTTTGATATGTATTCCCAGGAACTTTAAAGTTGCCACTCTCTCTCTCTCTTTCCAGCAGCTGATAGTGATCCTCCCTTTTCTTTCTCAAATTGATGATCACTTCCTTGGTTTTCTTGGTGTTTAAAGCCAAGTTGTTTTCTGCACACCAGTCTTTAAGTGTCTGAAACTTGTGTCTGTAAGTGGTCTCATCACCTGCACTATTAATGCCCACCACTGTTCTGTCATCTGGAAACTTAATAATAGCATTGGTGTTGTTAGTGGGGGAACCGTCACATGTGTACAGGGAGTATAGGAAGGAGCTCAGGACACAGCCTTGTGGAACACCTGTACTGAGAGACATGGTGGAAGGAAGGTTGGGGCACATCCTCACAGGTTATGGCTGATAGTGAAAAACTTCTGTGTTCATAGGCTGATATTATGATAGAAGCCTAGGGGGGGTCATCTTGTGAAACAATCTACTGGGCAAAAATCCACAAATAGCATCCGTAAATATGCTCCAGGGTTTTTCAAATGGAGCAGCACTGCGGAGGGCAATGGAGATGGCATCATCCGTGGATCTGTTTGGTCTGTCTGCATATTGATGGGGCTCCAGAGTAGTGGGTAAAGCAGCCTTAATATGTTTCAGAACCAGTCTCTCCAGACACTTCATTATTATAGGTGTTAGAACAACTGACATGTAGACATTTAGACTTGTTATTGCAGCCTGTTTTGGTAGTGCCACTATTGTAGATGTTTTAAGACAGGTGAAGATGGAGCATTGTGACAGAGAGTCAGTTAAAACTGTCGGTTAAGATCTCAGCCAACTCCATAGTACAGTCCTTAAGGACCTGTCCTGAAACACCATCATGGGCAAACTACTTTCTGTGTATTAGTATGACTGAAAGTGTGTCGTACCTGACCCGTAGGTGGTGCTGGTATTGGGGTCAGCCCTGTTGTCTCTCTTTCATGGCAGCCAAAGGAATGTTTGAGCCCTTCAGCCAGTGCAGTACTGTTATTGATGTGGTGGTTATTGCTGTTTTGGGTGATGATGTGACATATCCCTTGCCATGCGTGTCATGGCTGTGAGATGTTAAAATGGCTCTGAACTCTCCTTCTGTAGACGGTCTTGACATGTTTGATGCCTCTTTTCAGCTCCACGTTGCAGCACTATAGCATGAAATTAGAGGTCATATTCCAGTCATCCATGGTTTGTTGTTAGGAAAAATACTAATCTGTTTGGTGATAATGAAAGTTTATATATAGCTCCTTATATAAAAAACAATGGAGGTGTTAATGTCTAGGTGATTGTCTGTAGAAAACAGACTAGTCAGTGCAGACCTGAAGCTGTTCTGATGCTGCTGGTTTCACTGAATTGACAGGTCTGTATCCTGGGTGTAGAAACAGGAAGATGTGGTCTGACTGACCCAGATGGAGAAGATGGAAAAGTGGTACTGCTTTAAAACCATGCTAGATGTTACTAATGGTAAATGGACTGCACTTATATAGAGCTTTTCCACCTTCATGGTGCTCAAAGTACTTTACATTAGCCTCACATTCACACACACACCAGTAGGTTTTTCTAAGGTTCAGTCAGTCCTATTAGGAGCCTAAGGGTTCAGTGTCTTGCCCAAGGACACTTCAACATGTGGACAGCCAGAGCCATGTCGCGGACCACCAACCCTTCAATCGTTGGACGACCCACTCTACCAACTGAGCCACATATACAGTATGATACACATGACCCCTATACTATACACACGGTCAATCGTTTTTCCTCCTCTTGCGGTTGGTTGAGATCACCCGCTATTATAAAGACCCCATTTGTTAGGATGCTGCGCTGCTTGCTAATAGCAGTAAGCAAATAGCACATAACTGTAGTAGTGTCGAACCCAGGACCTTCATGCTGTGAGGCACCAACGCTATCCACTGTACCACTTTGTTAATACATGTAAATAATTGGTGTCAAATGCAGTTTTTTCATCTTTTCATTGTCATCAGATGTAACCTATGTTCAGATGCTCCATAGTAAATGTATAAACATGATCATCTTTCTTCAACATTGATTCACCAGTAAAATCCCTAGAGTTTGAGAAATGACAGTGGGAAGACACACTCGTTTTATGTTCAGTTAATGATATATTTGACAGAAAAGCAAACTTTTTCTTCAGTTTTCTCTGTTTTAATATAATTAAATTAAATTTACTCTAAGCTTTCATTTAAATCAACATGACCAGTACATTTAATATATAGAAATATAATGATTCACACTGGGAAATTAAAAATACTGAGGATTTACTAAAAGAGATAAATCACTTCAGAAGGTTAATCTGATTTGCAGCAGGTAAGTGTATTCTGACTGTCACCCTCTTAAACTGTAACTAAATATATATAAATAGTATTTTTCCGCTCCTCCTGACACTCCATGGTTGTGCTGGTTATAATACAGTATGAAAGCATATGAAGTTAGACTGAGCAGAGGCTGTTTTCAATCCATTGCACATCTCTGCGCTCTGCCTTCATGTGTTCATATTGATTAAATAGAACCTGTCTCGGTGTGGTATAATTGGACTAATCATGACCATGAAGTCAGATGTGTGTTTAGAATTTTACACCTGACAAATAATATGATCAAACAGGGCAAATGTGAGTCATTCTGATAAATAAGAGTCAGGCCAGATGTGATTTCACCAAAATAAAGTCTCACTGGTCTGTTTTCATTATTATTTCCCAACCTTGTTTTATCCACAGAGGACCCCCCCCCCCCCTCACCTTCACAGTCTCACATTCTCACATCAGGGGTTAATGATGTATTATTTTTCATCAAACACATGAGTTGGCACAGAGTTTTAGAGCACATGTCATGTTGCCACAGCTGCAGTTTACACCAGGTTATATCCTCAAACTTTTCATGTTTTTTTTTTTTTCACTTGAAAGTGATTTTGAAAAGAACAGAGAGTTCTACACTCGGGCCAAGAAATACCTGTCTGTTTAAAAAACACTCTTGAATGCACAGAAACCACCATGTACATACGCATACATATGTGCACACACCTGTCTCACTACATTTGTGCACATGCACCAGCAAACAAATAACTGCATCTTTCATTCCAAGTGCTCTGCTACCTGTGCTATGGTGAAGTGCATTTGTCACAAACAAACACAGAAATGCACACACACACACACACACACACACACACACACACACACAGACTAACATACACTGCAGGCATAGAACCCTTAATGGACTCCAGCAAAAGGAAAGGAATTGCCTTGTTTGGTCATTCAGTGCCACAGCAACACAAAAATGCACACAATCATAACTACACACAGGTTTGCACGCACTTGTGAGTTTAAGAACAACCATTCTGCCTGCATGCACACACACACACAAACACACACACCCACACACACACATACTGGTTTCTATATCTCATAAGGACCAAGTTTGTAATCAAGTAATCATTGGGTAGTGATTGTAAATATATATATATATATATATATATATATATATATATATATATAACAATTAAAGAAATAATTCATTAATTGGAAAAAAAATAAACATAAAAATAAATATATATTTTTTAAAGTAAACATCTTCAAACCTTAGAAAAATACATGTTTTGCTTTACACCTGTTTCCCCCATGCTCTATAAGGACTTCTGGAAAAAAAAAAAAACTAATTCATGTATTTTTTACGGCCATATCATTTCTGTTTTACTAGTGGGGACCTTTATTTGTATTTAACCAACATCATTTCAGGTCCGCATGACGGTTCAATACAAATAAAGGTCCCCACTGTGACTGTAAACACATCAATGTCCCCATAAAGATAGGAATACAAGCACACACACACACACATAATTGTGAGTAGACAGCTATCAACTGTGAGGCAAGTGTGTCTCAGTAAATACATATATGTATATACAGACTATTTTAATCTATCAGAGGAGTGTGACAGGCCTATTTCCTCTGAGCCAGAGATGCTGATGGTTGAAGAGAATTCAAAGCAGCCTCAATTTGTCACATGTGCATTGGTCCACCAGCCTGCATTACTAACCATTTCACAGCAAAGACGAGAAAGACTTCATAAGTCTCTGCATTATACTCTATCAGGTTTTTTTTCCCCTTTAATTTCAGGGTTGTCTATTAGTCTGCTGTAGCTATTATAGTTCTGCTATTCACATACAGAAATATAACCCACGTGAATGGGACAAATGCTGCACTGATAAGAAGGTTTTCAACTTTCGCCCTTGAAACAGCATACATTGGTAGTCGCCTTGACTTTTGGCCACAGCCTCGTGCTCGTCAGTCATTACAAAGAGCTGTCAACGAGTGTTTGGACATGAACTCAATTCACAATGACCCACAGGTATGTATCAAAGGGAGAACTCACACATTTTTGATGACACCATATAAATACCACAAACCACACCCCAAAATAGAGACTTTTATTTATTTATTTATTTAGCTAAAATTAATTAGTTTTTTGATTATGTAATAGTTTGCTATACTATGTTACAAATAAACATTAATTTTAGATAACATTTAGTCTATATAATGTATATTATTATGGATAGAGGCAGAAAAGTCAGTTGTAGATTACTGCACAAAGTGAGAATTTGATTTTCCTCGGTCAGAATATGTACAGTCAGTCCAGTATTGTATTTACAAGGCTAATAATTAATACTGAACAAACAATAACTTAAATTGTGAATTAAGAGCTGGAGCTTTTGAAACTGACCACACTGGACATTTGACAGATGAAAAGTACCACAGTGCTCACAGTTTGTCAGTTTGTCTCTTATGGATTGTGATTATCTCTCAACTCTCTCTTTATTTTTTCATTTAAATTTTTAAAAAATCAATTACTAGAAAATTGAGGCGACCCTATTTGAATTCTAAGCAACCCTAAGATGGGTATGGACCTCCAGGTTGAAAACCCTTGTTCTAAAACCATAAGACTGCAGATGGCTTTTTTGAATATATTTAGTAACATCCCAAACAAAACATACATGTACCATGTAGATCTTGACAAAAAAACAAACAAACATGTCATTAATAATCTCTTTGTACTTAATCAATTTGCTCTAAATGAAACAGAGGCAAAACAGAAGCAGTGATCACATCAGTTTTGTGGCAGTCTGTATAAAGGGGAGTCATTTCTTAATTTAGCTGAGCATCATCATTCTAATGAGCAACCACCATCTGCCCATTCACCTTCTTTGCCTATAATTGTTTAGCAGCCATTGGACTGGAATTTGGAGCTATTTCCTCTTTAGTACCATCAGTATTAATATAACATGACGATTATATAACAGACAGTGTCCCAATGGCGCCAACAGTGCAAATCACCCCATAATAACATATAATAATTGCCTAAATATAATGTATTTCTAACATTTATACAGTTAAAGTGTATGTATATGTAACTGGAGGTTGGACAAAAATAGAGTTTGTGTCTATCTTTGTCCATAAATGTAAACTCAAATCAATCAATCCAAATAGAGCTGCTGGATAAAAAGACAGGCAGACAGATGAATGGCCTCATTCAGCCTCTCTGCTATTCCACTCTCATAACTTCCTGTCACATCCCAGCGCGCAGCATCTCTTTGTCTTATTGCTCACTTTTACAACCAGTTTCCTCTCCCTCCGTTTTTTCTCTCTTTCTTTCTGTCTCCCTCCATCAGGACATTTATGAAGTTAAAATAAAAGCTTCCACTGGCGCTGCCTTAGAGGATGCACATTCCTGCTGCTGTCTCCGAGGCCAAATATATAAAACACCAAAGGATAGTGACAAGCAATGTCCCGTGTCTGCAGAAATTGGATTTGCCCCAAACCTTCCATCAGTTCTCTCTTTTCTTGTTTCATATATCAGTCGTGTCAAATACATTCCACCTGCCATCACTACATAATATCATAGAGGAGAGAATAGACAGTGTTACTTTAATGACTGGTTGAAAGATTAAATGACAAATGTACTGTATGTAATTTGGCTTCTTTATATAGTGATTTTAAAAACATCTTATTTCCAAACAAATGTTGAATAAATAGCATTTATTGTCTATTTATTGTTTTAATAAATTTTTTTAATTGATTTTTATTGACATCATTAGTACAGGAAAAAAAAAATATAACAATAGGAATTGTTGTTTTTATACAAATCCAGTAATTCCTTCAAACTCAGGATTATCCATTTAACCCAGGACTGTTAAACCCACTTTATTTCAAGGGTCACATTCAGCCCAAATGGGACAGACCAGTACAATAATATAGATAATCAGGGTGCGATTTATCAAAAAATTAGAGGAAGGGGTTTGTGTTTGATGTTATGATACTCATTCCTGATTACACGAATAACATAAATGAGGCTCAAATCAGTAAATGAACATTTCAATTAGCATATCACTAAGCGAAGGAAAAGAAACTAACCAGGATACACTCAGTAGCAGCGAGCGAAAAGGGAAAAGCCCAACACTGGATCCCCATCCAACCTGCAGGCATAGGAAATGTGACATACAGAAGATATACTTACTTCTCAGAGTCAGGTTGTTAGTGAATGCAGCCCAAAGCATTATTACATTTTTTTTAATTTTTTTTTTGGTAAAGCCCTGTGAGGCGACATTGTTGTGATTTGGGTCTCTATAAATAAAATGTAATTGAAATTGAAAAGCAGGTGGTAAACTCCATCTAAGGCTAAATACTGACACCAGACTGAGAGTCAGTTTCATATTGAAAACTGATGATGAGTTTTTATTGCCATTTTTAATGAGTGTATTTTGAAAATGTTGGAAAATTCACTGGTGTTTTGTACCATTTCAACAAAAAAAGAAAAAACTCATTCATGTAAAAGAAAAAAATTGTCAATAATGTATACTGCTATTATATCTGTACTTATTTAAACACTGATTATTACATTAAATGGATTGGCAACATGCTATGCAGTACTACTATAAATAGCCCCTAAGTGTTATTCTATACACTGTGCACCTTTCCCACATCATATCAAATTATTTACATCCAATAATGCTATAAAGAAAACAAATCTTCACACTCATATGGATAAGAAATTATTATATTTTGCAGAATACACATAACATCCTGATTATTTTATATTTCTGCCATTCTGGAGTTAGCTAATTCATGTTACCTTTTTAGTGTACTTTTTTTTTTTTTTAGTAATTTTATCCAACTGTGATGCTTTGAATAAAAGCACAGAATCAAATATGAGGAATATTAAAGACATTAAGTGGAAAGGTTTTTGTTTGTGTGAATGATTGAATATCATACAATCTTCAGTTTTTTCAATGTTCTACAGTGTGTGCATGTACACAGTGTCTGTCAAATAGGTAATAGCTGAGGTTAACCTTTGGAAGGATCAAAATGAGATGAACTAAATGTCATGTCATTGCAATGACTGTTAATCATTGCATGTTTAAGTGTGTTAATGACCAAATTAGTAAAAAAAAAAAAAAAAGGGTAAAATCGCTTCATCTGTTTTTGTTGAAGACAGACATGACTCACCTTTCGCTCCAGTCAGCTCTTTCCATCCCCTATCTTATACCCACCATTCATATAATGCCTGCAGACACACTTTACAATAATGCTAATATGCACAATTTCAAATGTCATAGAAAGGTCAGCACACTGTAATAATCTCCTGTCTGTGATGGAGTGAAAACCCTTTGTTTAAACCAGATTTCACACTTAGACTGTCTTCAGAGTTCACTTATATATAGAAAACACAAATGATGAACATAAAATTAGGTGGAAAAAATTATATTTATTGCCACGAGATCCAGTAATGTGTTTTTGTCCTCTGTAGGAGACAAAAGTTTCAGTTTTACTTTTTAAAAAAATGCTGTCCATTGCAAAGAACAATACATTTAAGATGAATTAAAATAAAAATAAAGGGGGAAAAAAATAATTTAAAAAATGTATCTGAAAAAACTGCTGCTTTATTCCAATCAAGATAAGCTAAAAACTTTCACTTTCCTATGTCTCAGGCGGTTACGTATAATGTGGGTGCTTCTAAATTGATCCCTAAAAAAACAGGACATGGGGCTAAAAATTCAAACCAAATATAGACTAATGTTATGAAACAAGTTTGGAAGCACTTTACGTCTATTTTAAAAATAAATACTGAGATAAGAGAGAAACAGATGAAAAACATTAATTAACTGCTACTATTTTGGGGGAAAATCCCTCTACTCTCTCACTGGTACATTTTGGGAATTGAACTAATTTACAAAAATTACAGCTGTTGCAAAATTATTCCCAAATTATGTGTGTTTAAAGGGGACATATCATGCCAAATGTACTTGTTAATGCTTTTACAACACAAATATGTGTGAGAAGACCCTTAAATTATGAACAAAAAACATTCACTCTGCTTTTCTCCTGATACATTTCTTGTTGGAGGGGGATGAAAACACTCTGTTTTATATTTCCTATGCCTTGTACGTCACATGTATAGATTCATTTGAATACCCCACCCCACCCCACCCTATCCCAGCTAACAGACACCTCTGCTTGTCTGCTTGTTGCTGCCAAGGGCCTACATTAGAGCATATAATATATATATATATATATATATATATATATATATATATATATATATATATATATATATATATATATATATATATATACTGTATATATATATATGCATTGTTTTATTAAATACTTTTTAATATATATATTTAAGCCTCTGCTTTTCCTTCCTCTTCTGAAAATATTTTGGTGCTTTGCAATCGTCGTCGTGCATACAGCCCTGAACATTCTGCTGTTAAGGCTGCTGGACAAGACAGGTTAAAAAAAGCAAAAGAGAAAAAAAAAAAAAAAAAAAAAAGACAAGATCTGAAATTGCAAACCAAATTCACTTTTTTCTTCCAATGCTTTACATGTTGAACTGCAGATTTTATCCAGATACTGTTCCAATCATGTCAGTGCTGCTACATTCAATTATGTGACTGAAATCCAATCATGCAAATGAGGTTTGCAAATATTCTAATTAGCCAAAAGTCTGAGTGGATGTTAGAGTCTGTGCCCGGCTGAAACTTGGCATCAGGTAAGAGAAAGGGAGACGTCATTATGATTGAATGGACAGAGACTGAGAAAACATGTGGTAATTAATTCTGTGCTAAAGAGGCTTTGAGTTGAAATGTTTGTTTCCTTTGAGACGTCTCAGTCTTATTGATATGTTAATCCTGGAGTGGTCATTATCTTTGTTATCATCTATAAATGTGCCATGTATGACCTCCATGTGTCCATGTGCATATTATAGAGAATAATGAATCAATTATATGATGCATGATATACATTTGTGATTTTGTAAATTTTCCTTTTTCCCAGATAAATGAAATGCTTCCAATATTTTTGTATCAGAAAATCAAACACATTTACCCCTCTGTTTGTTGATAGCTAAAGAGTTTGATATTTTCTGACTCAATTTGATCAAAAATTTGTAGATGGCGAAGGTTTTTTTTTTTTTTTTTTTTGTAAAATGTTGTGTTTGAGCATTCTCATTTCGAACCAAAATATCTCATCACACTTAAAATAATAATTTTAAATAACCTAAAATGATACACAATTACCTAAAGATTGTTTTCAGTGAACTATAACAATTTATTTTCTTACTAAGATCATTTTCATTTCTTCCTTGAATGAAGCAAAAAATAATAATAAAAGAAAGCATTTGATTTAGTTTTTGATTTACATTATTTTTACAAATCAGGTTTTGCTGACATACTTTTCTGTAAAAATTACAGCTATATATGATTTAATCATTAGCACAAAAATCATTTCAAATAAACAACCTTGCATTGTATTTTCACTTGCTGTTTTTTATATTGCAATTTTTCCATTTTTTACTGTTAATTAATTTTTTATTGTAGTATTTTATTGGTATTTTATTGGTATTTTAGAGTTTATTATAGAAACATCATAGAAGAAAGTTATGACGACTCAGTGTATGTTCCATCCTGTAATTGTAATCGAATTTTACATCCACATAAATGTTTTCTGAAATTGTCTTTTTCCTGTAGAGAACCTGTGAATGAATTAATTTTGAGCTTTCTGACTACCATAAGAAAGGAACAGTGAAAATGAAACCATACTTTTGGACTGTATATCTATCAAACTGTAATTAGGTTTGGTTACTTTTATTGATTTTTAAAAGTAAAAGTGCACCAATAGCCTCCCTGAGGCAGCCATTGATGCTGACATTACTCTTAATATAAAGAAAATGTCAGTTTGATCATTACTTTTTGCTTTCTATGTGTTACAGAGCTGGCATACAAATGGCACTTGTAGATACTTTATCTTATCTTTGAAAAACATATGCACTATTTATGACTATCATTCACAGTTTGGTGATTAAGTATTTATTTCGGTGGTTGTTATTGTCCAGTTAAATCTCTAAAGTCAGTGGCAGCAAAGATGATGGACAACAGCATGAAAACACATCTCTGAAAATGGTTCTACATTAATTATACATTTATTTTTCACACAGTATTAAAACTGTAATCCAGCAGCTGTCCGATCCATGAGGCCTGAAGATCTGTACTATAATAATTGGTTTATTTAGACTTTTATTCATATTCACACAAGCTTGTTAAACAGCCATACAGATACAGTTCTTTGAAGTTGTGTAATGAGTCTTTTTGTCTGATTATGGATACTTTATGAAACTGCTAGTCATGTTTTCATGCTCATATTATTGTGATGAAAGGTTCCAGCAGAAGTAAATTTCCTTCAGTGACTACACCCACTCAGCTACTTGACTCACTACCTGCAGTGTCTGAAAAGCTCTCCTATGATGAGCCTGAACCATGAAAGAGGCAAGCAAATATACACCAGATAAAACCTATTTGTGCCTCATATGTATTAAATCTGAATCATAGGTGCAACATAAATGCAGAGATGTAATCTGCGAAACACTATTGTTATTATTGGATGTTCAGAAGCTGTGTAGTGCACATCCAAATGCATTCACCAGTAAAGCCCATGGAGTTGGATCAATAAGAGAAGATGAAAACATGTTCAGTAAATGAAATATTTGCTGAAAAAGTCAGTTTTTCTTTTGTTTTCTCTGTTTTTTGATATAATGACCCTTGACTTTAATTTTAACTTTTATGGATATCAGTCATTTTTGGTAAATTCAATGAAGGAAAATATGTGATTTTCACATACGAATGCAGAATACCAAGTATAATATACAAAAAATGGTGATGAATGACAAATAGAAAATAAAGAAGTTCTGCCAGGTACAACAAACCTTGCCCCTCACAAACATCCATCCTGCCTTGGGGCGCCCCTGTGAGGCCAGTGGGGCCGAGCAGGGAGTGCCCCTGTGAGTGCCCCAGCTAACCCGTGAGTCAAAGGGCCGAGTCCATCCAGAGGGTTGGGGTCATAGGTCAGCATCACTGATGACTTACCATCCACCACTGAGCCTGATTGGCTCAGAATACGTGAAGGAACACCCCCCCCCCCTCCTCACTCCCTCCCCTCTCACTGTGATATAACACTGTCTTTGTCCTTAAACAAATACCTAAACTAACATTCTCGAAAACAAAGTAAAAAAAAAAGACAAAAGTGAAAATGTAAAGAAATGCATGTGGATATAGAGTCAATTATTATGTGAATGGGCAAACACTATAGGCTGCTCTCTATTCACATTATCGACTCCTGCAATGTGATGATCTCCAGTGGATTTACTCAGATTAATTGTGATTTACTGTGGCTTGTTTTGTGAATACCTCAGATGTTGTTAAGAAACCTATTATTTTAACAGAGAAGATTCGCAACCTCCAATTGCTTTATGACTATATTACAGTTGTGTTCATACATTTACATATCCTGACTGAATGTGTATGGGATGGTCTTGGATTTTCGGAACTTGACAATGACCCCAAACATAAGGCCAAGTTAACCTGTCATTGACTATAGCAGAAAAAAAGTGACTGTGAAGACGTGTCCACCTCAGTTTCCTGACCTCAATATCACTGAACCACTTTGGGGAGGTGTCAATCAAGTTGTTCATCCCAGAAAACCTAAAATCTGAAAGAAAATGAAGGGTGTTTAAGAGAGAAAATAAAGTGGGGGTTAAAGGGTTCAATACAGAGAAGGTGTCATGACCTCCATCTTGCCTGCACTGTACGACTGCAACTCTTCTCTAATCACCAAGCTATTTAAGCTGTGATACTTGACCATTCAGAATGATCACCTTCAATAACCTGGACATTCATCCATCACCACAGACTCTGGATGATCTACCCCAGGATTTGTTTGGTTTCTGTGTGTTTCATTTGTCTTGGTTCTGTTTTTGTTATTAACTGCGTGAAGGAGGTTATGTTTTACCTTGCGTTTGTTTGTCTGTCTATTTGTTTGTTTGTCAACGCGTTCAGCAACGTCTGTCAGTCTGCCCCGGGGCAACTGTGGCTACAAATATATTTTACCACCACCAGAGGGAGAATGTAAGAATGAATGAATAATGGGTCACTATGAGCGCCCAGAAAAACACTGTATAAATCCAATCTTAACACTTAACCAATTAATACCGAATTACATTTAAGACCCACATATTCACCCGTAAAGCCCTCTGTCACCAGGTGCCCCCCTACCTCAATGACCTCCTACCCCTCATGACCTCTACTGCAGCCTTCGATCCTCTTCTGCCCACATTCTTGCCCCGCCAAACTTGGGGGTACAGTCCTTTATCTGTTGCTACTCCAAACCACCTGTTACTATTCAGACCCTAACACTCTTCAATCCCTTTTAAAAACTAATTTAAGATGTTAAATGTTTGACTACTTTTATTCTGACTGTTTCTAATGTGTAATTGTTTTATTGTAGTTGGCTTTTATTGTGTAGTCAGATGTCTTTGAGTGTCATGTAAAGCATTATACAAATGAAATGTATTATTATTTACTATTAACTTCTGCATTTGTATTTTGTAAAAATGTGAGTCACAGAAACAGGTGTCTGACCAGTTAGTGTCGTCAGGGTTTATCTATATCATGTTTGAGTATATCTTGGAACCTCAATGGAGGAGATGCCAAAGATCTAGTACCGGGTACCATGCATCCAGGTCTTTTTTTTTTTAATAATGGAAATGCACCAAAGCAAGCCAAATTGAGTCGTGCCGATAAGAAATGGAAACATGGCATAACATTATAGTATGTTGTCAGAAAGTGACAAGATATGATGACAATTGCTTTTGATGATGTAAAGATTTTGGTTTTAAAGGGTTAAGACATTTCAAATATATGATGAGAAATGGAAGTCATTGATGAAAAACTGTTAATTATATCTGGATAAAATTTAAAAACACACTAAAAAGTTTGTCTGAGAGAAACACATTTGCAACATCTTCAGTGAGTTAAAACTTCAGTTCTTTTCCTTCTTCATCTCCTCATGTTGTGAGCTAAAGTCTACATCACATGTGGCTATGACTACAGCTACATTTATGGCTTTCATTTGTTACACTATTTTTGTCTTTACTCATCATTTTCTGCGCTTGGTTCACAGCAGGGTTGGGTTCACTGCAGTAAAATGTAATTTAGATAACTGTGACTTCATTAAAGAGACAAATTATCACCTTCAGGTTTTCATAATAATATCATTAGTCCATTGAAATCTTTGAGATGCAAGAAAAAAACAGCCTTTATGTGAGCATTAGCCGTCTGTTGGTGCTTTTTACTTATTATATTATGATTGTTAATTTGGGAAATTGAAATAAATGGAATGGAGTACAGAGGAGGAAATTTGGAAATTAGCTAAATATTGTGTCATGTGCTTTATTCCGTGGGGGAATCACAAGCTTGACGTTTTATTTAAACGCAATCACAGTGGAGGGCCTTTCCTACTGCACAAATGTGTGTGTGTGTGTGTGTGTGTGTGTGTGTGTGTGTGTGTGTGTGTGTGTTCGACTGGATCCCACTGTGAGTACAGTGTGCTCATGTCTGTATGCTTATGTGATTTTATCTCTGGGGTGTCATTATTTCTGCATGTGTTCTCTCTAGCTTTGTATGTGTGCAAAGTGTGTTTGACAGCCTGGCGCTGAATCTCAGTCAGTGGTCTCCATTGTTTGATATTTAGAAAATGGACCTGGGAAGATAAACACACACACTGAATTACTGCATAATGTTGCTAAACACATCTGGCCAATTATCTGCAGTAAACCTCCCATCTGTCTGCTGTCAAAACAATAGACATCAGAAGTCTTCACCAGTGCCTTAAATAGAAAAAAAAATATTCATATATCAATGCGAACCAGTATCAAGATATCATCATACGCTTATATATCACACACTTTCAGTTTTTAGGATGAACAAAAGATATGAGGTAATATTGACGCTCACGGGAAAAAAAATATTAGACCATCAGAAGTCATCAAAACTAATGAAGTACTAACTTCTGTGTGCATTGTGTGACTAAAACAGATCGAAAAAGAAACATGGTATTCCTAAACACACTGTTTTTGTCATATATATTGATGTAAGACCTGAAGTATTTTTGGTTATTAACAAGAAAACCATGGAAAATTGTTAGATATCAGCTCTGAAATTAAACTCTAATAAGATATTTTTGTTTTCATTATATTTGTCCAAAAACATGTACCTTTAGTTGTACCAGGGATTAAATGAACATGACATTTAAGAAAACAAGGGTGGTCTAATAATTTTTCCATGACTCTTTATTTCACCAGGTTCATTCTTTGTAATCAAAGGGAAATCCACAGATATTTAAGCAATGTTTAAAACCACATATTACATACTACATATTGTTTTCGATGGCAGAGGACAGTGCAGTCGAGCTGAATAAATACCACAGATGTACAGTATAACAAATATTCAGAGAATGCTATCTCAAGTTTCTATGACAATCCCTTCTTGAATTCAAGTCATTAATGGGATTTTGACCTTTCTGCTAAATGCGACCTTGACCTTTGACCTTTTGCAATATTGATAATTTCGTTATATGTATATATGCGTCAGTGCGTGTAATATTATAATAATATATCCAGTATTGATTAAGTTATCGCGTGATATGTCTATGCTTGACACACAAACAGTGTTACAGAAGTTAATTTTGTCACCTTTGACCTCTAGAGATCTGAAAAGATCGTAGATGATAACACTAATCAGGAGAATTTTAGAAATCTTCATTCCACATCGTTTTGTACCAATCTGATTTTGACCTTTTAGTTAATTGTGACCTTGACCTTTGACCTTTACTCAAATGGATCATTGCATCTGATGCCCATTAGATATATATATATATATATGCCTATGTAATTTCATGGTGATATCTCAAGTATTGAGTTATAGCATGACACACACACACACACACACACACACACACACACACACACACACACAGACACAGACATTACAATAATCTCTTGTAACCAATGTTGTGCGAGATTAAAAATTACAAGTTTGCAGACATTCACAGAGATGTATGGTTTATTTAAATTTAGCATTTAGAGCATATTACTCTTACTACTACAACTTATTACCGGCCATGCAGACCCAGTTCCACCCAGAATATATGAAAACTGATAAACCTCTATCATCAGGGTTTAGATGGATATATTTGATATTTTTACTACTAAAATGAAGTTCATAGTCCTAATATTGGTTCATGGGTTGTTTTAAATTCTACATGTGAGTTCTGTTATTGTTTGGGAACCTTTCTTTAACCTTGTCTCCTCCCTCTCGTCTGTATTTGTCCACTGTGACTGAGACAAAATCAACAAGGGATCACAGTTTCCACCTGCGCACATATGTTCACTGTGTTTCAGGAAGAGAACAGCTGGTGATTATATTCACCGCTGTGACAGTGGACATGATCAGTTAGTGCGCCAAGAGCTGGAAGAAAATGGTACCATTGTGCATTTCTGGAAAACCCACAATTTCAATGTCATTTGTCAGTGAGAGATTTAGTGGTGGATTTATAAAATCCTCAATCCTGCCATCTGAGAAAATGCAGTTTACCTCCTGTCTCCTGTACGTTTTTGGTCTGATGACATAAAACATTTCAGTTAAGGTTAGGGTTTAATATTAAATGGCTTGTGATTTTTTTGTTATTATTTCAATCTTTTTGTATGAAACAATCCAAACAATTTCTCCACAACTTTATTTTTATTTATTTATATAGGCTTTATTATAACCTTCTTATTTTCATTTAAACCTTTCAAACTGTCATGAGAATAGATCTAGATATTGAGGTAATTTTTTTTTTACTTTTGGTTCAGGAATGAGCTAATAATACTCAGTGTGTACGGTGTAACCTTTCAACCTGGTGAATGAGACTTTATCTGCAAAAGAAATTATGAACTTCAGTCAAATCTGCACATTTTTTTTCAGCTACACTTAATGCACTTACTTACATTCTTACAGTAGGATTGTGTTTCATTATGGGAAACATCAAGCCAAAAAAATGGACAATGTGCAATATCACAGCACCATATATCCACATAGTTTTTGGATTATAGTATTCAAAGGTTTTTAGATTGTTCAATTGTGTATTTGGATTATGTAAAAAGCTAACTTTAAATATCTATTACTTTCAACTGTACACAATCATGCAACATTAATATGAATATAAATGACTGAACACAACATAAAACTCAGTATTCCTTAATGCAACACCACAGTGCACATGATAGACGCTGTCTGTTGTTATTTTAATTTCAAGACACTTAATTGCAGACAATACATACTGCAGTTTGAAATACAGAAATGAACCATAATCTAAACAATACATCTAATGTGGGAATGATGTATTAACATTAGGACTGTCAAAACAGAATGCATTAGCACAGATTAATCCCTCATCATGATTAATCTGATTAAAAATGTTAATGCAGTTAATCCATCTGCAACACAGAATGACTATGAACATCTAAACCGACCCATTTCAGGCAGTTTGTCCCAGTAGTTAGCATTGTAAATATGGAAATACGCAGATGGAAACATAAAAGATGCAAAACAGAATGATGTTTGAGGACAAAAAAAAAAAACAAACAAGATGGAACAGTTGACCCACAAATAGACATTCAGCAGAATGGCATTTTCTTTTCACCTTAAATAATTATAATGTTCAGCTTCAAATACTACATTAACAAGAAGTGTAGGTTAGTCAAGGATTCTGCTAGCACACGTTGTCTAGGTTGCAGCAAAAACATTAAGTGCACAACACATTCCTTCTTTCTTGAGTGCATGAAGCAGAAAATACAGAATAATGTTTTAAATAACATTTGATTTTTTTGTTTTTATTATTAAAAATGAATGGAATTTAATTGTGATTAATTAAAGTTAATCCACAGGAACCCTGAGATTAATCTGATTAAAAATATGAATCATGTAATTACGACACATGTGACCATCATTACTACTGTTATTTAAATACATTGTCAAACATGCTTGGTTATTGGTATGTGAAACTGGTCACTTGTACAAACCTGCTGAGAATTATGGGCTGACTGAAGAGCAGACAGGCAGAATAAACAGTATTTAACAGCTTAAGAGTCTGTCACTCCTGATACTGATGAACAGTGTGTGTGTGTCCATGCACAGATATCAGATAAAAGCAGCAACTGAGAATTAAATATGACTGTCTGCAGCCGCAGTTTACAGTTGAATGTCACAGAAAGTGACAAGAACACATGACTCAAGTGACTCAAGGGCAAAGTGGGTGCAAACTTTCAACTAGAGTTTTATTGATGGTTTCTCCCATGCGCACACACACACACACACACACACACACACACACACACACACACACACATTGCTTCCTTCAATAAAATCTCACTCAGCTGCATTTAAAAACCTCTGACATTTTTGTCAAGAAAACATCAGAGGTTAGTGGAGTCCTGATGAAAGCTTTCCATTTTCTTCACTCTGATAACAGTGTTTATCCACAGCAAACGCACAACTACTGACCTTTGGTATTTCTGCTGTGAAATGTTTCTGTAGATAGTGCACAGTACCATCATGTCAGTTTTAATGGGATGTTTATTTTCTAAATTATTCCTCAAACTTGTGGGAAACATAATGTCTTGTTCTTAAGTGTTTCTTTAATTATGTCTAAAAGAACTGAATATACACACATCCATGATTAAGATTACATTTTTATATAATGACCTGAAAATACGAAAAGCCGTCTTTTAAAATAAGTTTACCTTATTATTAAGGTACCTTATTGTCTAACTAAAATACTTTTTGTTCTACTGTGACTCCCACACATAAAAACTTTATCACTGAACATAATGAACCTGTATCATGTGATATAATATCAAAAGTGTATGCATATAGTGTGTCTGGAGGTTAACCATCAGTACATTTCCTTCTCCTCCTCTTATCTTAATAATAATAATAATAATAATAATAATAATAATAATAATAATAATAATAATAATAATAATAATAATAATAATAATAATAATAATAATAATAATAATAATAATAATAATAGTATTAATGACAATAATAATAATAACAATAATAATAATAATAATAATAATAATAATAATAATAATAATAATAATAATAATAATAATAATAATAATAATAATAATAATAATAATAATAATAATAATAGTATTAATAATAATAATAATAATAATAATAATAATAATAATAATAATAATAATAATAATAATAATAATAATAATAGTATTAATGATAATAATAATAATAATAATAACAATAATAATAATAATAATAATAATAACAATAATAATAATAATAATAATAATAATAATAATAATAATAATAATAATAATAATAATAATAATAATAATAATAATAATAGTATTAATGATAATAATAATAATAATAATAATAATAATAATAATAATAATAATAATAATAATAATAATAATAATAATAATAATAATAATAATAATAATAATAATAATAATAATAATAATAATACCTCAAACTTGTATAGTGCTTTTTTGGACACTCAAAGACGCTTTACACAACAGATAAAAAAAAAAAATCAATGCATAAAAATAATAAAATTAAAATAATAAAATTAAAACACAAAAAAAAATTAAGAAATTAAGAATATAAAGATGCAAATAATGTGGCCAAAAAACTGCTCAGGAATGACTCCTCATTTTGGTTGTGGAAAGAGACTATTTTTTTTTTTTGTACATATTACGATATATACTAAATAGATTCTCAAAAAACATCAGTTCCAATGTGATTTCATGACTCACATAAATATATACACTACTTTGAATGGCTGTATGCATTATAAACGTTCCACCTGTATGTTTACAGAACACCAAACACCACAAGAAATGGCTCAATATACAACACGATCTCTTGGATTCATTGTCTGTTTTATTTATTTTCTCCAAATTGTCTCGTGATAAATTACAAGTGAGTGCGTGGGGTGAGTTCTTTGTTTGGAATAAAACTGGGTATTGTTGGGTACTGGGTACTACTTTAAATCTGACGTCTCTGTTTACTGATTGTTCTTCTTCTGTGGTACTAATCAGAAGAATATCAACACACCATCTAGTGTCTGGGAGTGGAACCATAATTAGACTTTCTTACTGTAATGTTCTTTCGTATGTAAACTGAGATTTGCCACAAATTCCAGTTAAATCTTCAGCTCAATTACTGCCAACAGCTCAACTTACATGTGGAGGTAAATGTACTAAATGAACATATTCATCTGTTAACTCCATTCACTTCATATACCAGTTGATTTTTGCTGGACAAACACATTAACTATAAATGTCAGTTTTCTTTAGTGTAGTTCTGTCTGTTTCTTTATAGTTCTGTTCTGTAATTTGGATTTATCCTTGACATATGCTGCACAAACTAATCTGAAACAGTCACCTCTTTGGAGTAAAACATATAGGATTTTTTTTTTTTTTTTTTTTCTATTTCACTTCTAAAATGTCTCTTAAGACCACAGGTGTCAAACTCTGAATCTTGAGGGCTGGTGTCCTGCATGTTTTAGATATTTCCCTTCAATTAATGATCAACTCATCATCATGCTCTGCAGAAGTCTGATAATATACAATGGCTTTCAGGTGTGAGGGAAGGAGGAAACATGCAGGATACTGACCCTTAAGGACTGCTGTTTTAAACACTAAAGGTTAGCCACTCATCTTTTTAGAATATCAAATCTATATTCAATTAACCAAGTACTAACTTGAGGGTTTCCATACATTCAGGCTTTGCTTTGTCAATTTAGAGCAGGGGTTTCAAACATGCGGCCCGGGGGCCAAATGCGGCCCGCTGACAGTTCCAATGCGGCCCGAGGGATGAAGAGTATAACAACCGATTAAATGATTCCATGTTTTCTTCACAGCTTTTTCTTTGCCTTTAAATGATGACAAGTTCCAATTTGTCTCATTGTTTGACTGCAGAAAAATATAAATTACGAAAATATTTACATTTACAAACTATTCCGTAACAATAAAATGTGAATAACCTGAAATATCTAAAGAAAATTAGACACAATTTGAACCATTTTCTGCTTCTGTTACTAAACGTTTAGTGTCTTTGTACACAGTAAATTTTGTAGTGTTAAATCAACACTTAGAGAGTTTATTTAACTTCTTCTAGAGTGTATTTGGTCCCATTGTCTCCAAATTTACACTGCAAAATCTACAGTGTAGAACTGATCCATAAAAAAAACCCACATGGACTAATGATAAATTGAGGCAGAATATTGTTAAAATTGTCCTTATTTTCCTTTTTTAATATTTGGATCATTTATAAAAGTATTTTCTTAATGTAATGGGTGTTTTTTTGCACTAAAACGATGACAAAAATGTGTAGTTGTCAATATTTACAGGTTATTATGTTTTCTTTTTCCTGTTCTGGCCCATTGGACATCAATCAAATCAGGCTGAATGTGGCCCCTGAAGAAAATAAGTTTGAGACCCCTGATTTAGAGTCTGTGTCCGTGTACCATGACAAGAGGATATGTGTTGAATCCATTGTTAGATGAGGCTGAAATGTAAAACATGGAAAAATGTATCAAGGTTGTGAAAATATTTCCACTGGAAAGTCTTTTTTTATTGCAAACCATAGCGAGTAGGTTGGAACTGAACATGTTGGGATCCACTCCCCCTTTCCTTTACCTTCCTTTACTCTCTCCTGTCAGTTCTCATTTTCTCCCACTCTGCCTTCTTTCATCACATGGTGATTATTCCGTCAGAATTCATTTCCACTTCCATTCATTTTCTCTTCTTCTTTTCCATTCCATTTTGGGAATTCCTTCATTCATCTTTTTCTTTAAACACTGGCTGTTCCAAACATCCTCTTCTTTACCCTTGTCTTTTTTTTTTTTTTTTTTTTTTTTTTCATCCCTTTTACCATTTTCTCCTTTTCACCTCCTTTCTACTTTCCTTTTCTCTCCTTTGATTTGTTCCACTTATTGTTATTCTGTACACAAACACATTCAGGTAATCCGACTGATAAAAATGGCTTCCATAATGTTTTCGTGTGTGTGTTTCTGGTTCCACGTGTGTGTAAAACAGGATATCTGGATGGTTGGAAACGTGTGATTGTGTGCAATTGAATGTAAAAGTCACGAGAGGTTTCTTTGAACTTCTGTTTTGTTATATGTGAAACTGTGTGTTACTAGTGCATATAGTACATGTGTGTACGTGTATCTGTCTGTTTTCTGCTTCTAATGATGTGTGTTTTATGTGTGAAGGAAGTGAAGGAAGTATGCTTGATAAGCCCTTACACAGTAGAGCTTAACACAAGGCACTTTGATTTACTGCTTTTTTGTCTTTCACTCAATCATTCTCACTCCTGCTAACACACACACACACACACACACACACACACGTACACAGATAAACAGAATAAACAGAAATACCTGACCTGGCCTGTCATAAATGTATACATAAAAGAAGGTCTCAGGAATTGGCAAAGAAAGTAAAGAAAATGCATAAAAGATAGATATAGAAATGAATGAAAAACAGCAGTTGGTCCTAATTAGGTTTGATTTTTTTTTTTTTTCTTTTATACGTGTTTTGATTTTATTTCATCTGTGTTACCAATATCATCTCCACTAGTAAAGAATATAAGTGACAGATTTAAAGCAGGCAGAGGGTAGGGTAGGGTAGGGTAGTGTTTCCTGACAGCACAAGTGTCCCATGAGAAATCATTAGGTGAGCTGTGGGACATTATCCAATAAGTGGTTTGACATAGATATGTATAACATAGATATGTATGACCACACATAGCAATGATCCACTCTACCACAATAGTGAACCAGCTCTGATGCAGGACGTTCTGTTGATAAAGCCCCCCTCACTATAGTGATGTGTAAACATGTGGGTCCAGTTGGGTGGGAGGGGGCATATGCCTCGATTATATGGATCTCAGTCTGTAAACCAGGGTTCTGTGTGAGGGGTCACTGATGGACTCGTCTTAGCTTTATTGTTCCCAATGCCTCATGTCTTTCTTCAATGTCTGCAACACCACAAGGTTTGTTTTCAAATTGAGACTAGATAAGCAGGATATTTCAGATGATAGATCTCAGTTTTTTCATAGTATGGCCAGGGGTACGACTTATACTGTATGTGCAATTATTAACACATTATGACATAATTTCACATATTTTCACACTGACAACAGAACACTTTTGACCATAGGCATGTTTTTTATGCTATAGTTATCTGAATAACTGTTAATACATTATGTTATCATACCAGGCACATTCTCAGTTTGTTGTTTATGAGCCATGTAATGTTAGCTGAATGTGTTATGTTACCATTTTTAATCTTAAATTGCCTTTTAATATGAAATGTCTGTTCTTGGTGTTGGATTTTATCAAATAACATTTCTCCCCAAAATGTAATTTATACTCCAGTGTGACTTATCTATGCTTTTTCCTTCTTTATTATGCATTAAGCGACATATAATTTGGAAAATACAGTGTATTTCAGTCGATGTACATTTTGTGACATTTTTGTTTGGTGGTGTGCCTTTGTGATTTTTCTAAAATAAAATATGTGTCACAGCTCAAAAAGATTGGGAAACATTGGGGTAGGGTAGGGTAGGGTAGGGCTGTCTTGCAGACGGTAAATGTACCACACAAGTGAAGGTAAGTGCTTTTGGTTCTATTCTTTGGTTGTAGATAAACCTGCAGACTAGTCATTCAGGTCTATTACAGTAAGTTTTCTTCTTGTGCATAAGATATCACTCTACTAAATCAAATAATTATCTTGTTTGGAGGCAGAAAATTCTACACGTCATCTAAAAAGTGTCAACTTGTCTGGAAAAAAAAAACAGTACCTTTTGTTTTGCATGCTTAGTATATGTAAAAACTGTAAAATTGCAGAATTAATGAGAAAGAGCTGGGGGAAAAAGTTGAGGAAATGAGAATCTGGTGAAGGAAAGCCAATGAATGACACTGAACTAACATCAGAGATCAAGAGAGCAACAATAGTGAAGAAAATCAATATCTAATTTTGCAGCAAACAGCCTCACATACTGCACTAAATCTTCAGAGGTGATTCGTTCATTTACTTCATTTTGCATTTAAGGGGAAAAATGTGATTAGTCTACTCATGTGTTCTGCGTCATCTTCCCAGAGATGAAAAGTGTGTGATGGATTAATTTTTACATAACCTGATGCCTTTCTGACTACTCTGCATCAGCCTCTAATATAAGATGATTATCTGTTGGTGACAAGTGGCAATCAGACAAAATGGACTGCACTTATATAGCGCTTTTCCACCTTCATGGTGCTCAAAGCGCTTTACATTAGCCTCTCATTCACCCAATCACTAAATGGAAATCATAAATAATTCCAAATCATTTTGCAGCAACTGATAATATGATATTAGTAGGACAGTTATTGTGTGTAATTTCATTCATGAATTAATAAATGTGTCATGGTGTGGACAAACCTGATGACTAGGTGAATAGATGGACACTACCACACTAACATGAGTCATTTCTATGACTTATATCTATTTAATATTTATCTTTGTTTGCATATTTTCCAGACTGTGGGCTCAGTAAAAAAACAGAACAAAGGTGCAACTACACATAAAGAACGTGAGACAGACTGTTTAAATAGAGGCCAAAATGTATCTAAAATTCAGACTGAAACTACTTTTGTCCTACTTTCAATAAAATATCAGTTTTAAATGATCCTGTATGTTATAGATCAGGATTTAGCCTCTTTGTAAAAAGTAAAAGAACAGTTTATTATTTCACTGACTCTTTGATCCCACTGGAAAATTGTGTCTGTCAAATACCTAAAATCTTAAAATGCTAATGTCTTCACTTTATTGGAAGCTGTGAACCCAAAGGCTAAGAAGCTACAGTGAAATAACAGTGCGTTTCTTGGTCAAATATTAATTAGCTTTGGGTATTTCCTATGTTCTGACCTTGTGGACTTTGTGAAACTGAAAAGATGCTATTGTCCTTTGGAGGCAGATGAAACCTTGCATGTTGAAGTGTCTTCTTATCTTCTGTATGTATGTCTAGAGATTAAAGAAAGTCCTGATGTAGACATTCAGCAGAGACTCTGTTAACACCTCAAGCCAATATTTGTGTTAGTTCTGTTTGCAAATATTTATAATCAGCTCAATCTGGGATTAAATATTCATATTATGACATGACCAAAGTACATTCATTGTCTTTAATAACACATCCAGAATCACACTATGCCACTGTAATATAAAACATCTTGTGCTGCAAATATATATATATATATATATATATAATGTTGATATCAGTAACAGGTATCAGTCCAATACTGAGCACGAGGGCTTCTACTCGTACTCATAAAAGTCCTCTGATACAAACATTTCTTTTGTTTATTTGTAAATGGACTGTACTTATATAATGCATTTTATACACCACTTGGTGCCCAAAGCACTTTACAATTCCTCACATTCACCCATTCACACACTCACACGTACTCATACACCAGTAGATGTATGTATGTTTGTATGAATGACAAACATATATTTGAAAAGGATTGATTAAAAGCCAAGGCTTATTATGAACCAACCTGTTGCAACTGATACATTTACAAGTAATCATAGTGTTTGAAACTAAATAATTTACATCAACTAAAGAAAAAATAAATGAGTGAAGTGAATGAAAAAAACTAAAAATAATATGAAAGAAGTTATTAACTTAAGAGCATCTGAGACCCATGAGTTTAAACCAGCATTTAACATATAAAATTCTTAAACACCACCTGAACATAATCCACTAAACCAAAACCCTTCCTGCTCAAAGACTCTCTGCCTGCTCTTAAGAATCCAAAAATTGTCCATATGCATCAACTTTATTTTTCTTAAACTTTTTTTTTAATGATAATTATTACTGTCTCTGACTGCATTGTATAAATATTTGTATTATGTCCTTTTCAGTAGTAATTTTTTTTTCCTTTTTTTTTATGGGAAGTGAAACAGTAAAACTCTTACCCACTACAGAGGACAAAAATGCATTGCTGGGTCTTAGAAGGATAAGACCTGGAATGACATACAATGTGATTTCATGACATCAGTCTGTCTACAAGACAAAGTGATGGAGTGTTGGATTCTACAGTTCACTGCCCATTCACTAGGAAACAAAGCTTACATCTGTCATTGATTATTTAGCTCTGCCCATGGACAACTTCATCCTTAAGTCTGTCCTGATCATCAAGACAAACACTGCTACAAATGTCGAAACAAACACATACACATACACACATTCAACAAGGGCATTTAGCTGTGAAATGAGTTCATCCTACACTAGTGTCAGTGAAGTAAACAGACACAGCAAAAAGCAGCACGCCTCAGCTCCAACCGCTCAATTTTTCATTTCCTCACTCACATGTAAGATGATAAACACAATCTTCGCCAGCTGCAGCTACCTGTGTACGAGTGTGTGTGTGTGTGTGTGTGTGTGTGTGTGTGTGTGTGTGTGTGTGTGTGTGTGTGAGGGTGGGGTGAGTGTGAGACATGTATGCAGGTGGGGGTCTGAGGGAATTTATGAGTGGAACACATGGAATTTAGGCTTGTGTGTGTTCATATGGACAGGTGTGTGTGTGTGTGTGTGTGTGTGTGTGTGTGTGTGTGTTTGAGTAGCAGATGGTGCTGAGCAGTTAGAGGATGTGTCCTTTTATGTGTAGCTTCATCATCATCTGTGTGTACTTGTGTGCAATGGTCCGTGTGTTAATATGAACATAAGGTGTGTATGTGTAAGTGTGAGGCTGAATCTCATTTTACCCCTTCCCCTCTGTTTTGTGCGTCCACGTGTAGGGGTAGGGGTGTCTCAATTCACATTAAGGCAGAGGGGTAAGGCTTTAAGGTAAGGTAAGACTTTATACCTCTTCAAATGGAGAGTTTCGGAGGGGTACGAGAAATTTCCCGGAATACAATGAGAATCGTTTTTTTAAAAATGGCAGCATCTACAAAATAAGTACATACACAAATGTAGTATTTTTGCTGTGATTAACATTTTTTAATTACGGCAATTGTAATTTCCTGTAAAGGATTAATAATGGATTCATCTATCTTAAGTTGTGATAACTGTATTAAGTTGGACATTGTCACATTTTCTCCATAAAATGCACACGACAAAAAAATATAGCTATTTACATAAACGTGGAATAATCGGTCCATTCATAGCACTTCTTCAATTTGATGCAGAAATTAGTAAAAAATATCCACATATCCTAGGAGAATATGACAACTAGAGCAGCACACATGTTAGTTAACTTCTGGTTACAGCTGTCATTTTTAGTTAACTGTGGTTCAGTTGGTAGAGTGGGTCGCCCAATGACCGAGAGGTTGGCGGTTCGCGTCCCGGCTCTGACTGTCCACATGTCGAAGTGTCCTTGGGCAAGACACTGAACCCTGACTTAGGCCCCCAGTAGGACTTACCGTAGACCTTAGAAACCTACTGGTGTATGAGTGTGTGTGTGAATGGGTGAATGAGAGGCTAATGTGAAGCGCTTTGAGCACCATGAAGTGGAAAAGCGCTATATAAAATGCTGTCCATTTACCATTTAAGATGACGTAGGTGAGGGTTGAAGGGGTTGTCCCAATTCATAGGGGTGCCTTTTCAAGCTCTACACCTTATCGCTCCATTTGAAGGGGTAGGAGTAGGGGTAGGGGTTGGCGGTAGGGGTAGGGGTAGGGGTAGGGGTAGGGGTAGGAGGTGAAATGAGATTCAGCCTGAGTGCGTCCTGAGTGGATCTGAATGCACATTGACTCACTGTTACCAAAAACTGAGGTACACACAGGAAGAGCATCTTGAATAAATTTGGTCTTGGTTTTGGGAATATGCTATGACCAAATATTCACTTATGATGAGTAACTTGCAAAAGTAGTAAAATAAACATGTGTATTGGTTTTAACACACACACACATACACACACTTCCACTCAGCTGCATGGAGGCATTCACTACAAGGATAAGACTAGTGAGTAATAATAAACTATCCTCACAGACGTCACCAAATGGACATCAGTTAATCTCAGGGCAAACACTATTAAGTGTTTGACAGGTCGTATTGGTGATACTGTGTCCTGAGGCTGCACTAGAGTGATGTGTAATAATAATGTTTAGGAACGGATATTGTAAAATTGCTCCCAACACTGAGCTCAGGGCATTCTGTACAGCTTTAAAAACTTCTTTTTTTTTTGTATTTTGTAGCTTTGTACTTTCTGCACACATTCTACTGATTCATTCTTCTGTTCTTTCTTTTGTGTTTAGTGTTTAAATGCAGACCCTATTTATATATTCATAAACATATTCATTCATTATAGCTTCAATAGTTTAACAGTTTTATAACATGACTTCTGTTCAATGTTCAGTACATTAAAGAGGATTCTCATTTTTCACTTTTCTTTGTCCATGACTATGTGTAACCACTGTCTGCGTTGTTGGAATTTACTCAATGAAGGCCGACACTCTTTATATTCTAATATATTTTATTGTCTGCAAAACAGTGAAGGATACACTGGTCGGTTGCTCGACACAGCAAGGTCATAATCTCCTCCTACTGGCCGGTGTATTTGTAGCCTAAGGAGAGCTGCACCGACCAATGGGTGCTTCTGATACAGTTTGCAGCATGTAACGACAAATCCGATTGGTCATACGGTGTCAAGTGGAATCAACTCTGTGTATGTCTATGTCTATTTGAGCATAGTTTCTTTGACACTACACCCCAGTAGGAGTAATCCTCCCCTATGCTGTGAATTCAAGTTCTGCATCATTTAGTATTGCATATTTAAAGTGTATCAATCAATCAATCAATCAATCAAATTTTACTGATATGGCACCTTACACACCAAAAGCTGCACAAGGTGCGTTCTAAAATGAGATAAAAAAAAAACAAAACAATAAAAACAAGTAACAATTTTAAAACCAAGATAAAAGCAAAGATAAAACAAGTTCTAAAACCATAGCAACAACATAAAATATAGTGTATACCTACCATGCTCACATTAAGCAGGTAACTATGTTTCAGTTACCTTGGCAGTCCCACCTAGAACTCCATGAGGGTTCTACTTGAAACCTTTTCAGTGTAAAAAGGTTCTGGGTAGAACTCTCTCTGATGGTTCCACTTAGAATTATTTACAAAGAAAAAGGTTTCTACGTAAGTGAAGCTCCCTGTGAGGGTTCCACTTGGAATGTTTTAGGCGGAACACGGCTCTAAGTAGAACCACCTGTGATGCCTCAAAAAATAATCCATTTCACCTTTAATATTCTGTATTAGAAATAGTTCCCCCCGGCAGATGATTCATGACCATTAAAAAATAGACAAACAAAAAAAAAAAAACTGTCTAACCTGAGGCAATAAAAAGAACTATAATGTATTATTAGTGGAACTGTATATTGACAGAACTGCTATGTTTTCATTTCAGAAAATGGATGGATTTTTAATGACAATAAAGACATAGAATTGAATGGAATCAAATTGTTGTACTTTGAAAATGTTTGGTTGAAAAAGCCTTTAGGTTAAACCCCAATGTAAGGGTGAAGTGAGGTGTGCAGAATGTAAATCTATTCTTAAACTAATCTACCCAAAAAAGAGTATTAGCTGTCTGATTAAAGAACATGTCATATTTATTATGATGGAATGATGTGGCATAGCTGATGAACACTTTTACTGCATGAATGAGAAAATGGCAGTTTCTTTATATAAAGTCAGAAACCCACCCATAGTTGGGTGGGTCATAGTTAATTTTCTCATTTTGGAATAAAAAAAAACAACAAAAGAAAACAATTACACTGAAGTAAAATACACCCTCAGTATTTTTTATGTAGTATTATGTTTGTTATTTTTCCCCCAATTTAAACATATTGTGCTTGATTTTTTTTTTGGGGGGGGGGGTTTGTTTTGTTTTTTGTTTTTTACTATTTTGTTTCTTTCAGCCCTGAACTCTAAAGGTCAGCTGATTGTTTTTATCCATTCCTCCTTTCAGGCAAACCTTTCAACAAGACATTTAGACACTAGTTGCTTTTATTCAACCTTGCCTGCCCACATTTCACACTGCGATTGGCAGCAATTAGTTAAATTACTAAGTATAAAGGTTCACAGATGAAAGAACATGTCATGTCTTTTCTGGACTCTGATGCTACTTTATTTCATTCCCTTTCATCTTCATACATTATTCTAAACTGTTGCTCTAACTATACTGACCATGCTGTCAGCTTGGCACTAATAGAGGCACTTTGAGTCATACAGTATCTGTCTACCCTGTAGATTAGACATATATTATAGAAGTGATGCCATTAGGTAAACAACAGCTCTGTTGGTGCCTGGTGGCTGAGCTGTCAAAACTGTAAATAAATTGCTGTGGAAATGCTAGGAGAGAAATTGAAAATAGAAATGTTGAGTTCCAGATCGCCTGCATTCATAAGCAACCAGTTGGTGATAGATAGACTTGTTTACTTCTTCAGAAAAAGAGGAAAGAGAGGGATGGAAAAGAGAGGACTAAGGAGAGGTGAGAAAGAAGAAGTGAGAAGAATGAACGATTGAACAAAGATGGAGGAAATAAGAGACGAGTGAAGGACAGAAACAACAGAAGTGGGGATGGGAAGGAATGAGATAAAGAAAGGAAGCCTTCAGCAGAGGACGTGCAGGGAAAAGACGAAAAGATAAAGACAGAGTGAGGTGAATATTTGACAGCCAGTAGAGAGAGAGAGAGAGAGAGAGAGGAGAGAGGGAGAGAGAGAGAGAGAGAGAGAGAGAGAGAGGGAGAGAGAGAGAGAGAGAGAAAGAGAGAGAGAGAGAGAGACAGAGAGGGGAGAGAGAGAGAGAGAGACAAAGAGAGAGAACGAGACAGAGAGGGAGAGAGAGAGAGAGAGAAAGAGAGAGAGACAGAGAGAGAGAGAGAGAAAGAGAGAGAGACAGAGAGAGAGAGAGAGAGAGAGAGATGAGCTCAGCCATAGTGACAGATGCTTCAATTCTAATTTAAAGGAAAATGTTATGGGGAAAAAATATATATTTTTCAAAGACAAAGTCATCAGTCAGCTTTGTGCGGTTTGGAAAATCACCTGCTGGTGTGTGTTTGCACATGAGGTGTCACTGTAAAGCACCTGCTGCCTTTTAAATGATAGCAGCCTCAGAGACACACTCATCCATACACACACAATTACATTTAGTCCATCCATAAAACATGACCAAATATATAGCGATAGTAAAATTTTACATATGTAATATGAAGTTAACATTTGGACATTAGCATCTAATAAATATTAGTGGTTGAAATGTGTCAGACTCCAGGTTTCTTAACCCTTTCATGCACAGCGGTCACTACTGCGGACAACTGTTCTACAGCTGTTCTCATATATTCATTGGTTTTGTTATTTTAGTTTCAACATCATCACAAACACTGACATTCAGACCATTACTGTCATTTTGCTCTTTTTGATTGTAATCTGCAGTACCATGTTTTAATGTACAATTACTAATTCCTAAGGTTTTTCTGATTCTACTTATAACCATGAAGTGAGTAATAACTAATATTAGAGTATGTTAAAAGATGAGAAAACATCAAATTAGTGGCAATAAAAAAAAAATTATTTCATAGATTTCACACAGTCTATCAGAATGGACATTTTTGTAACTCCATGAAAATAGGTCCATTAAAAAAATTCAATTGTATTTTTTTCATGCCTAAAGAGGACTAAAATCACTCAATGATTCAATCAACACTAATGATTCAGGTGAAAAGGTGAAGGCACATTTAAACTAATTATGTCAAGTGAACTCATCTTGACTCTAGTCTTGACATTAGATATTTTCTGTTGGTACTATAACCTCTTTGAACCTTTTCATCATAATGTCATTTGAGCTATATTTACATGGACATTAATAGGGAGGCTTATTTCTGACATTTAGCTGGAACATACATGGTACATGATAAATATTAGTATCCATGTTAGTTATTACTATTACTGTGTTCTCAGACGCTGTAGGAAACAGGTCCACTTTGGTATAGTAGTTTTATCATGGGCTTTTTTACCTGGCCACAGAGATCTTGGTCCCATTCCATGAACTGTTTTATGGGTACATCCACTGGAAGGCTCTGGAAGAGGTATAATAGCCTTGGTAGCACATTCATTCTTATAGATTCTACCCTTGAGTAAAGACCAAAAAAGGGAATAGTGCTCCATCTCTGTATGTTAGATTTAATGTTGTTGTTTAGTTGCCCATAATTTAAGGAGGCTAATTTTGTAATATCTTTTGGGATATTTACTCTAAGTTATCATATATGATCTGCCTCCCATCTTAGTTTGTACTTTTCTACTAACAAGATAGACGGATCAAAATAAAATGTTAGCACTTGAGTCTTCTTGATGTTTAGTTTAGATTTATAGGGATCCATACTTCTCTAATTCAGTCATTAGTAATATCAAATTGGGCTTGGTAATGTAAACTAAAACATCATCTGCAAAAAGTGCAAGTTTCTGTTCCTCATTATCTATAGTTATACCTTTAATGTTACATTTTTTGTCATATATACTGACTCAGGGGTTCAATGAATAATGCAAAAAGCAGAGGGGAGGCTGGACGACTTAGTAGTTTTAAATACCAATATTATTTTGTGGGCTTGTCATATAGTCATTTAATGCCAGTAATGGGAGCTGAGGTCAACAGGTGAACATGTCCTCCATCTGTTGTACTGTCACTATCACCAGATTGGACAAGGAGGAGGATGAAGATACACAGATGACAGATGGCAGAAGGTCATGATAGGGGTCAACCACTGGTTTTAATGCTAGTCCACATAGTAATAGTGTCCAGTTGGTTGTTTTACTACTGACTTGAACAGATAAACATTCTGATGCTTTTTCCCTCAAATATATTTAATTTATTCATCACTGAAAATGTCTCTTGCTTTCATTGCTGTTTGTCATTTGTGTCAAAACAAGTGGTAGCAGGTACAACAAACCCATGGTCAAGGTCAAGGTTACTTTATTTGTACCCGTGGGTAGATTTTTTTGCACTTATTCCTTGCATACCACACACACAACATTTAATTGGGGTACATTGGTCGAGATTATAAAAACAAAGTGCTCAGAGCTCCACTACACATCCATAAAATGGCTGCCACTCACAAATGTTTTACCTGATTTTCCTTACATTTATGGTGACCTTGACCTTTGACTTACATTCATCAACATTTAATGGGATCCATTTTGAACCACCTCACACATTTCCTGAAAATTTCATGGAAATTGGTCCAGTCATTATTATGTGAAGTTTCAAACAGATGGACAAACAAAAAAAACTGAACCAAAAAGTAAGTACATTTCTGAATGTTTGAATGGGTGCACTATTAAGGGTTAAATATTCTGTCTTCATTCAACTCCATATCACATCATTACTCTGCTCCCCAAAGAGGGAGAAGGATATTGTTTTTAATCTCGCCCATTATTGGTTGGGAGAGATTATTGTAATCACTCTGTCTGTCTGTCTGTCTGTCTGTCTGTCTGTCTGTCTGTCTGCAGAGACATATCACGCTATAGCTTAATGAATACTCGAGATATCACCATAAAATTACATGGGCATATACATATAGCTAATGTGCATCAGATGCAATGATCCATTTGAGTAAATGTCAAAGGTCAAGGTCGCATTTAGCAGAAAGGTCAAAATCACATTATTGGCTCTAATTCAAGAGCAGGTTGTCATAGAAACTGGAGATTGGCACAAAGTAGGAGCGACATTAGGCATTGTCTGAGTACTTGTTGGTTTCAGTTTTTTTTGTCTTTTTTTCAGCAACTTTACTCAAAAACTCCTGGTCAGATTTCAGTGAAGATTTCAAGAAAGGAGCACAGTGGCCCAGAATAGATCACATAAAATTTTGGTGAATGTAGGTCAAAGGTTACAGTCACCAAAAATGTGTTTTCGGAGATAAGAGATAGGGAAAAATCAGGTATAATGTTTACAAGGGGGCGTTCATTGTTGTGCCTGGCACCACTTATTCATTCTTGAAACTTTTTAAAACACAGAATGTAAATGTCATCCACCTCTATTGTTCCTGTAGGTTTTTAATTTTGTTAACATACAATAAAATACCTGTCATCTCTGGAGATCAGTTCCAAACTCATTAACTCCCAGTCATAATGGAAACGAACAGGAGCTTCATAGTGTTAGTGTACATGTTAATTAACCCTACGAACATATTTCCTACTATGATAACACCTGTTCTGTACACAAAGTAAAGTTTTTGGACAAGTATTGTTCTTTCACAGAGGCATTCAAAGTAGAGTGGTGGGTTCTCTGATTAGATATTCACTACATGTCTGCAGTATCTTTTGTTTTTTATTGGTCTTTAGAATTTTTTTTCTTTTGTTAGTTTTTCGTTCTATCTTGTTCCTTTTCCATTTCTTTCCTACATGTGTTTCCTGACTGACCTGATTGTCCCTCAGTGTTGGCAGATGGAAATGAGGAGCCCTTGAAGCAATTTTACTGCTCTAACACCTTGTTCATTACAGCATGATAATGACAAGATGTCCAAAACTGTATGTTAACACATATGTATCTAAGTCCAGCCCTTGGAATAAAGCTGATGGCATTTACATTTATATTCATATTACTTATTCCATTTTTCTTTCCGTCAACTTTTCCATCCTTTTAGTGGGTATTCTTGTTTCCGTCTACATTCAAGCTAATTCCACAGTGAACTTATCCATGAGTCAACTCCTCCAATGTCAGAATTGTTACCTTCATTTTCTGTATTAGCTCTGAGTTGATGAGTAGTTTGGTGGAGTTACCTCATACTTTTGAAAACCTTTGTCTTCCTACTTAATATCCATGTCCTCAGTAAAAATCAACCTAATCTAATGTTGTTTGGAAGCTGTTTGTGAATGTATGTGAAAGAGAGAGAACAAAGTAAGTGAGTTTATTTAACTGCATTGTATTGAATATCTAAATGAAATGCTCTAAGAACTGAATTAATTAATGCAGGGGTGTCAAACACTTACAGGAAAGTAATCAGTGCATATTTGGGATATTCATGTGTCTTTGGTTGTAGTTGAGCATAAAATAAATATTTACAAACTCTAAAATGAGTCAATTTGTACTTATGTGTTGTGTGTTTGTTATTTGTCAGAAAACAAAGTGAAAAGTTTTGGCCATTGGACCATTTGTTTGACACCCGCAGTCATTTCTATACTCATTTCTAACAGCCAACAACACCTAGGCTAGTAGTTTTCACTCTTCAGGCTGGGACCCAATGTAGGGTCGCCTGGAATTCAAATGAGGTCACCTTAAATGTATAGTAATTGATAAAACACATAGAAAGCAACAACGTACTGAAAAAATATATAGTGACATGACAAACTAAGTGTGAAAGTGAAGCACTGTTGTACTATTTATCTGTCAAATGTTCATTATAGTCAGTTTCAGATGCTGCAGCTCTTTCATTAATTCATATTTTGAGTTATTATATGTTTGTTCAGGATTAATTGTTAGTTTTGTAAATACAAGCTGAACTGACTGTACATACCAATTAAAATCGAATTCTTACTTACTGTGCACTAATCTACACCTGGCTTTTCTACCTCTATCCACAATAACATACATTATATAGACTGCCATCTAAAATTAATGTTTATAATACAGTATACTATTACATGATCAAAAAAATAATAACTTTAGGAAAAAAGAGAAAAAAAAAAGTCTGCAATTTGAATATCTGGGGTCACCAGAAATATGTGATGTTAAAATGGGATCACAAGCCTGAAAAGTTTGTCAACCACTGACCTAGACAAACACTCCCACAGAGTACACCTTCAATCTGAGCATGTTAACATTTTCTACATGCTGATTCAGAGATGTTCTTTTTATGGTATAGTTTTATGGCTGTTTTTGATTCATTACACCATTGGTTTATCATAAGCTGCAGTGTAGTGTTGTGTGCAGTGTGCAGTGTCATTCAATTTATTGCTTTAATGAGTAGGTATAACGGTAATAAAGCAGAAATACTTTCCCGTTAAAAAGAAGATGGCTAAACTTGGCACATGAGGAGGAAATGAGCCACGAAAACCAAGAAATAGTCTTCTTAAAAGTTGAAACGCAGAGCTCACTCCTCAATATTATTCTTTTCACATTTACCTCCTAAGCAAAACTAACAGGATATATTGTGGAAAGGGAAAAAAATAAATAAAAATAAATAAATATATATATATGGATTTGAAAAAGAACCATAAGCAATCCATAATAGTGAAAAAAAGAGACTGGGAAAAGTATTTTAATGGAATAACTGAGACAAAGGGAATATTAATCAGCAGTTTGTATTATGTGTGCACTTTTAGAAAGCCCTGTTGAGGAATGTGCATTTGTTTACTTCTCAAACTAAAATGTTTTTTTTTTTTTTTTTTTTTAAGCTAAGCATATTGGAACTGACTGTCCCATACAGATTGAGGCTGTAAATCTTTGTCACTATAAATGCCTATTGTCCTGTTCTTATTCAATTATCATGTCGCATGCTGGCCCCCAGTGGAGCGTAGCAGTTGATTCGGTTTTCATAAATAATTATGCCAAACATAACTCCCCTCATTAGTAACAGTGAACTCACATGTACCCCAAGCACTCAGTGACAAATTATCATAAAGATGTTCTGCAGGTTTATTGTACACTCTACATCTATTTTAATAACATTTCAATATGACTCAGTGAAATACTAGAGATATCATTCATTTATCAAAGTCATAATCAGTACAGACTTTGACATTTTACTCAAACATTCCCCCAACCCTCAGAAAACAAAATGTTTAATCACAGAGTTGCTGTTACTTTAGCTTAGCTATATTTTCCTACAAATTAATCTGTGCTGATCATTAAAGCAGAATAAGAACAAGTGTCAAAAATTACTCAGGCTCAACTTTATGGCACTGAGTGATGAAATAAATGAAGCCCTTTTATAAATATAAACGGCAAATTACCATATAATGCACTGTAGTTTTATATTTAATTTTGTTTTCATTTTTGGAACGTTTGAAGCATTTTTAGCTAATCTTACCTTTTTTCTTTACATTGTAACAGAAAAAAATTAAGTTTTCATCTTATTTCTACTACCATAATTATTAGAACAGTAATATTTCATCTCTTAGAGTGGACATATTGCACTTCCCTTTGACATACCATCTTAAGTGTCTTTTTAAACAGATGCTCATGCCAAAACAGTTAAGTAAAAATGAGCAATGAATGAGAGAAAATTAAAAGTGAGCATCGAAAAGTGACAATGTGTCGAGAACAAAAGCATTGGTGTCTTTTTATGAAGTTATATTAGAGGTGTGACTGATGGGCAGGTCCCAGAGTCTTGGTAGGAGGGTTATATTTTCACTTAATATGTCAGGAAACTTCAGTTTGACCTGAGTGTCAAATTATGGGGACAGAGGTACTGCCTGGCATTAGAATGCAATTGTTCATTATATAAGTGTCAGTTCAAACACTGGGAACATTTTGGTTTTTTAGAAAAGAACAATAGTCCTTTTGTCATCATAAAAAAAAATGACAGTTCGATGGAACCCAAAGAGTCTGAAGAATTTAGGTGTAGAGGGTCTGTCATGAAAAGGGGTCTTCATAGATTTGGTCAGTTTGGTTGGTTAATTCATGCTACTATATTGTACATACTTTATTGTATTATTATACTGAAATACCACCTACTTATTCATTATTATTACATATAAACAGAGATGAGGCTCAATTCACAAAAATAAAAAGGCTGTGGATCAACTCCAGTGAAATTAAATGATCATCATCATCATTAAATATATCGAGGGTACATAGATAGATACAGTAGCTAGATTAATCCCCATGGGGAAATTCAAAGTATGGTCACTGCTCCACAAAAAAAACAAAAAAAAAACACTTAAATAAATTACTAAATACATAGTGTAAGTAGCTCCAAGATTAAAAAAAAAAAGCTCAGAATAAATTATGATTAAAAGAAGCAGAGTTGTTCTTCTTTGAAGAGTTTCTAAATGTTCAAGTCAACTACAGGTCTTTTGATGACATATTAGAATTGAAGATTCAGTAAATGACTAGCAATTCTTTACTTAATGTAGACAATGAGTTGAGGATAACAATGAAAAGATGTGTTTTAACAATAGATTGCACTGAAAAGGGTGATGTTCGTTCTTTACTGTAATAATTCTATATAAATGCTACATATACTCTACAGTGCTGCCCACAATAGCTCCACTTATCATTGAGGTGACAACCACATAATAACATGGCTCTGTGGCTAATGGCTCCCACACACCCGTGCTTTAAAATGTGTTCCTCTGACTGTACGACTCCTGCCCTCCTCCTTCTCAAACATGATGGGATAATAAATCCAACAAAGGTAATTATTCATGGGTAATGACTAGTACCACTGTCAGATGACTTGTACTAAACCCTCAGATTCTCACCAAAACAGTGTTTGTTTCACTTATGTTTTATCTATTCTCACATGTGACTTAATTAAACCTTTAATTAGTCATTAACATTAGATGAATCTTCACTCCAAGGTTTCTCAAGGACTGTTTTATTTTCTAAATTATGATCGATGCATGCCTAATCTCACCCCTGTTTTGTGCCAATCTCATGTTTCTATGACAACGTGTTTTTGAATTAGAAACAATAATGTGATTTTGACCTTTCTGCTAAATATGACCTTAACCTTTGACCTTAATCTTAACCAAATATTAACCTTAACCATTGCATCTGATGTGCATAAACTATATGTATATGTCCATGGGTGAGATTAAAAATGCAATTGTACTTAATGGAAATATTTGTCTTAAATTATTTAAGTACTAAAAGTACAAGTAACAGAAAAAAAAATGACTGAGCAAAGTGTGTTCAGTGAATATGAACATGTAAATAAGTAACATAAATATATGCAGTGAAATCATCTTTACTCGGTAACTGCAGTGCTCTCAGATGCAATGCAGCGATATTAATGTTTAAAATGGAAGTTGCTTTTGTATCTGTATTCAGTGAGTTTGCACTTCTGCCTGTGAGAAACTCTGAATACTATATACTGAGTCTGAATACATTTATGCGGAGACTAATATAATATATAACCTAGTCCAACTCCAGCGTAGATTATTGTTTTATGTCAAGAAAGAAAAGAAAGATATTTACATAAAAAAACAACAACATTATATATACTATCAGAGGTGGTAAAAGTACTGACATTCTCTACTTAAGTAGAAGTACACCTCCTTATGTGAAAAAATAATCTGGTAAAAGTAGAAGTACTGATTCAACTCCTCGAAAGTACAATTTCTGAATTGTAATAAAGTACAAAAGTAAAACAAATGTTTGTTTTTTTTGTTTTTTTTTGCCATGAATGCAATAATACTTATTTAACCAGGAAAAATCTGAAAAGTTTCCAAAGTATCAAAATTAAACCCTTTAAAAGTGAGTTACTGTGTTGAAATTGTCTTTGATCAGGTCAGTGTATAAATTTAAGATAAAATGTTATAATTGTGAAATTAAAAGTCAAAATTGTGAGATAAAAGGTCAAAACGATGAGATAAAAAATCCAAATTATGAGATAAAAAGTCCAAATTGTGAGATAAAAAGTCAAAATTATTTGATAAAAAGTCAAAATTGTGAGATTAAAAATCAAAGTTGTGAGATAAAAGGTCAAAACAATGAGATAAGAAATCCAAATTATGAGATAAAAAGTCCAAATTGTGAGATAAAAAGTCAAAATTGTGAGATAATAGTCATATAACTATAATATATAAAGTCATAGTTTCTCTCTTTCACTGATTTTTCTTCTGAAGTGACTGATTTTTGTACTGTCACATCTGTTTAGTTTGAAAAAGTATAAAGTATTACAAAAATATTTCTGGAAAATTGTAGGGAGTAAAAGTAAAAAGCTGCCAAAAAAATAAATACTCAAGTAAAGTACAGATATATAAAAAATCTACTTAAGTACAGTAATGAAGTACTTTTACTTAGTTACTTTACACCTCTGTATACTATATATACTATATTTACAGTACAGACCAAACGTTTGGACATCACAGAACACAAGGAAACACAAACACCAGTTTTGTATCTTCAGTTCTCTATTGACAGATTTTCAATCCACGGTGACATTTGTCCAGAAGTGGTGCTCCAGTTTCTCCATCCTTCCACAGAAACTGTAGAATCATCTCAAGTTTATTTTCAAATCATCAAAATCAAACTACATCAGCTATAGAAAACAAAAATCAATAATAAACTGACAAAATAATCATAATAAAGACACAAAGTTTTTGTTCATTTTGTTGCAAATTGTTTATTTTTCTACATTCTACTGTTTATTTTATTATTTTTTTCTTTAATTTTGCACCATTTGTGTCTTACTTTCTTCATGTTACAAATTATTTTGTCAGTTTTTATTCATTTCTGTTCATTTTATTGATGACTTTGGCCGTTTTTGTTCATTTTGTTGCTTATTTTAATAATTTTTACTGTGGAACTGCTAAAGTTTCAGGAGTTAAAGGGTTAAACTGAATCATATGGAAGAGGGAAATATCTAAAACATGTAGGACTGGATTTGGACACCCCTGGTTTAGACGTTTATTGCCATTTGTGCAGGACACATAGGAATTCTTGTGTGGTCAAATAAAAACAAGAACACAGGACATACATAGAACTATATAAAAACAGCTAAGAGATAATAAATACAATTGATTTGATTTGATTTGTTATTCCGAACATGTGCAAAGTGCAACAATAATCAATACAACAATAATCAATACAAAAAAGGAGTAGGATGAAGCATAAGTAATGTAAAATAATGATAAATACAACCACCTAAATTAAAATCCACTGCAAGGATAAAGGATAATTTCCACAGTAGTACATGTGCACACACTACATCTTATTGACTATTGGTCAACAGTCTAATTGTGGCAGGGAAGAAGCTGGTAAAAAAATCGTGTTGTAAAATCGTAGTGTGGTTTGTGGCTTGTTGCCTGTGAAGTCAGAGTAGAAATCTTCTATAATGTGCTTCTCTGTGTATCTGTGGCTCACTATCATGCCAGTCGGTAATACTTAATCACTGTAACTGCTGTTACAGAAACCAGGAAATCATCTTTTAATTAAACTGAATAGTTATTTCTCCAAACTGCAGCATTACACCAAAACACACTACTGAAGGGAAAGAGCAGATTTTTGTAAAACTATGAATGAATATACCATCCCACAGGTAGCTGGGATAGTTCATTCATTGATTTTCTGTCCTATTCCTGCTACCACAGGTCAAGTACACCCTGGATGAGTCGCCAGTTCATGGCAGGGACAACGTATAGACACAAACCAGCAAAAATATAGTACATTATTTATTTATTTATTTATTTATTTATTTATTTATTTGAATGCTTTATTTCGAACATGTGCAGAATGCAACAATAATCAAAACAACAAGAACAATAATAATAATAATAATAATAATAATAATACACAATGACGTGTCCGAAAAATACAATACATACATTGACATTAATGTTACTGTGAGAAAAGACGAAAACTTATTTTTTGTTTAGATGAAAAACTCTCAACAGGATGGATTTATATTTCTATTCCCAAGTATTTTAGACTGTTCTTACTGACAACACAGTACAAAGGGGAAAAAAAAGAATAATAGAGCCAGATGAGAGATTGATCAGTGAGTCGATATGAGCCTGAGCCATGATTACGCAGCTCCAATCTAAACATTTATTGAAACTTTGAACTGCAGTGAGTGGAGTAGAAGACCACTTCAAGTCAGAATAACAAGAATGATTTTTGTCATTTACTGCATCCAGTAATTGTTTCTTTTTTTTTTTTTTAAGCTTTTTGAAAAACTTTCAGTCTTTTAGTGTTACATAACTTTGAAGTCTTTCCACATCCTTCCTCGTCCTCCTGTGTATGTCCATAAAGCCCACTCACTATATGTAATTCACATTACATTAGCCTCCTTTCATCTGCCTGTGTGAGCCCCTCAGGACATATTAACCACACGGTGTGCAGTAGGAGAGCCAGTTTTAGAACACATACTTGTGAATTGCCAAAGCAAAAGGGGCGCTAAAAATATGGACATCCCTTCACCATCAAACAGTTCCAGTCTGTTGCTTGACAGCCTCATTTCTCCTGTATTAGATTGTTATGTGGGTGTGAGAGTGTTTCTGCAGAGTCGGTAAAAGCCATCTAAAAGGTTGTCTCAGTCGGTTGTCTTGTGTGTGTGCGAGATCATTCACATGTGGAGCTAAGAGCTTTGTACACCATGAAATCAGGAAAAAAGAAAGACCATATATGCTGTCAGCTGAATGAGGTTTTCCAGTGTGAAATGGTCCTTGTGGGTGTGTGTGTGTGTGTGTGTGTGTGTGTACTAAAATAATGTTTGAATATACTCCACACAATTAATTTCCTTTTCGTTGTTTTTACAAGTTATATCATCTTTTTTTTACAGTAAGAATGTGCTGACATAGAGGAACATATGTATTACGGTCCACTAAATGACATCTCGCCATAATTATGTGTGTGTGTGTGTGTGTGTGTGTCGTACAGTAAAGGACATTTTGCCATTATCATGCTGCACTGAACGTAGAAAGACAAAATGGCTCAAAGGTTAAATTAGTTCCATTTGAAAATAACAAGAAAGTGTGTGTATATGTGTGTGTGTGTGTGTGTGTGTGTGTGTGTGTGTGTGTGTGTGTGTGTGTGTGTGTGTGTGCGGAGGGACTCTGGACACTTATCACTTTACTGTTACTTTGGGACATTTGATGGCATCCATACAGCTTCAGCAGATGGTACAAATGGTGCCTCCCCCCAGTTCTGATGGTTAAAATAGCTTTAAGTAAATGGTGGCAGTGACGCTTTGGGGTTGTAGTGTATGTGTGTATGTATGTGTGTGAGTGAGTGAGTGAGTGAGTGTGAGTGGATATTTGCTTAGTTAAGTGAATGAGCGTCCGGGCACTGATTCAGCATCATGACATCATTCGCCCCGAGTAAAGTCAAGAACATCCAAAATTCTTTTGCTTGTCCAACAATGAAATTGCAGTTTCACTGTGTGTGTATGTGTTTAAAGAAACATGAATATTTAGACGAACACTGAGGCCGACGCTGTAAACTAAGGCGGTGTGGAAGATGACATTCTGAGAGAGAACAAACCTCACAACATGTGATCTTTTTAAGAAAGTGAAAGGACAAAATGTTCTTGATGCTGATTATTCATTTAAATGGTTTTAAAGAACACCCTGTAGTCCAACCTGCTCGATAGAATTAGAGAAAACATAACATCAAAACTAAGGCTTTGGGTATATGTAGCCATTAAAGTAGCTTCTTCTGTCTCCAAGAATTATATTTTTGTGAGGAAAACTGGCTACAAACTGTTCCTGCTCTGCTTTGTCGACAACTACGCAGGTTAATGTGTCCTTGACAACCAAAGCAGAGGTTCAGTACCTGTGGAAAATGTCTGGATTAATAATGTATATTAAATGGTAAGAGGACAGTAGAACATTCCTGATCAGTGTTTCATACATTTATTCAACATAATTATGGTCAGTAATATTCATTTATGTCATCACGCAAAGACTAGTTCTGACCCCCCCACACTAATTCAGTTAGTTTTAATGCATTTTTAGAGTATGTTTGCTAGTTTTTTTCCCCTCTTTTTTTATTCAAGTATATATATATATATATATATATATATATATATATATATATATATATATATATATATATATATATATATATATATATATATATATATATATATATATATATATATATATATATATATATATATATATATATATATATTATTATTATTATTTTTTTTATTTTTTTTTTTTTTTTCTGATTGACATACTGTGTACCGACCATTTGGCTGCCTGTCCTCTGTTTGGTCTGCTAATTACCTGTGCATTGAACCCTGCTCATCATTAACCACACTTTAACTTGCGTGCTTCCTCTCTCAGTTGTGCATTTGGGTCCAGACTCCAGTTCTTATACTGTCACACAAAATTGTAAAAGAGCACATATGAGTAGATACAGTAGATCATAATGATGTAGTGAAATTCCCTACTGCAGATACATTTGTAATTGAAATAATACTACGAGCTACATTCACAAAGGTCACATGACACATACTGTCACCCCTTTGTCTCTGCCTTGCAGTGGTTTTTAATGATAGGCTGTGAAGCATTAGCGCCGAGGGAGTGTCAAAGTCCTGCTCAGCTGTCAGAGTTCCTCTGTGAAAGTGCAGATGGAGACTGAACGTGACTATTATTACACCAGTTGCCTTTTAATAAAAGATTAAATGAGCAATTCACATGGAGGACAAAAGCTTTCTTTACAGACAATACATTGTATTGCTCTGAGGAAGACTTTACATTTTTGCCAGTTTATTTCTGTCCGTGTATGTGATTCAAAATCAAAGACATAACGCTGCACATTAAACACACACACACACACACACACAGACCACTGTCACTAACTTCTCTGAGTATAACAGCAATGTAACCACACTCACCTATTCCAATTATTTTCCCTTCATTTCACATCTTTATTCAAAATCCCATTTGCACAAAAAAGACCTACAGAGTACATACACAATAATATATGGAAACATAATTTTGCTTCTCTAAAAAATAATCATAGCATTCTCATATTCTTCTATCTAGCATCATATTCTTTTCCTTTTATTTGACAGATTAAATAATAATCTAGTAGTCCATTAGTACATTTTGAGCTATTGGCTACATAAAGTTTGAAAGTAAAAAAAAAAAAAAAAAAGATAACTATGGCATATATTTTGTAAAAAAAAAAAAGAAAAGAAAATTTGTTTTTAGTTTTATTTTAGAATATTTTTTTAGAATAATTGTATCTATGGTTTTAGAGGCACATATATGCATTTCATTTCTATGTTTCAGTCACTACAGATCATGCACAAACTATATCTCTCTTAATTTAATGTACTGGATAATGACTAAAGAAAAAAGTAATCATCTCATAACTGTATTTTTTCACTGTTATGGTTTTAATTTTATCATTAATATATGTGTCATTCACATCAGACTAGTTTAATCCATCGTATTTGTAAAAGTAGTGTTTGTGACTCTGAAAATGATACTGGTGGTTCGTAACCTTTTACTGTCCCTGACCTTGAGTGTGGGAAACCAGTGCTGGAAGCCAGGCCAACAGACAGAAAGATGGACAGAGGGCAGATAACAGGATTATTTTATGGTGGTTGCTGGTCACTGATCTTAATTGTAGCGTACAGAGTGTCGCTCACAGCTACATTTCTCCATGTCAAAGAGAATTAAAGTTACAGAAAGTTAAGTGGTGTTCAAAGTAACTTTAATATTCAGCTGTGATGCTTTAAGCTCTCCATGGTTCCACTTTTTATCAGCGCTCTAACTGTCCTCAGCCTGATTTAAACCCTGCAGGCCAGAGCTTATTCATTACACTGTTTACTAGAAGTGATCAGAGTGCATTTCCTAATACACAGGTTCCACTGGTCATGTTTGTTAACACCTTTGACATTTGATTCAGTGGTGAGTTTCAACAACCCACAACAACCATTATTCATTACTGTAACATTATTGTTCTTAATACCTGATCTGCACTAACATGTTGATGTGTAAATCAATTGCTTGTTGTTATTAGACTGTAATTAACAGTCTTCTGACACAAAAACTGCAATAATAAATGTTATTCTACGGCCCTCTAGAACGTCCCGTTCACTTTGAATGACATCAGCGGGCGGATTTTTTTCAATAACCGCCCACTGCGCCATTAACGCCCGCTGCCCATGGCAACAGGTTTTGTCACTTCAGATTCATTGTACCATATCACTCCGCAGGTAGTTCGGCCACTTTAAAGTAAATATTCGCCTCTAGCTTATCCAATGTTAACCTATCCTGATGTTATCCTTACCGTAGTTAGGAAATCAGGGGAAATTGCCGTCCTCCAGGGCCGAAGTAAGTATTTTACCCCGGGGTTAACTCCTCTATGCTGGTTTTTAGAAAACAAGGAGCGGTTTCAGTGAGCTTCGTTTTCAGTATTTATTTGCAACACCTGCTCCGGTCCCCGACCTGACTGTGTACATCCATCTCTATCTTTTCTCCGCCTAAAACTCTCTGCACCCCTCTTCTGTCTGCCCGCTATTTCACAACACTAGTCTGTTAGAGTATTGACAGTAATAAACTTCGGCGTCGGGGTGCTGTTCGCCCCATCTGGGAATACTTTTCTGATAGTAACTTATAGGCCATGCATTATCCCTTGCTTATTTCATAGTGTTCTGATATTGCGTTTTAAATACATGTTTCTTTGCTTCAAATCTTAAACACATGTTGTCCAGCTGAGTGGACATTTTTGTAATTACATAATAAAGAGGTTCATTAAAAGATATCAATCTCATAGCTTTTTTCCTGCCTAAAGAGGAATAAAAACAAAAATCATTTTTTCAAAAATCATCAAAGGGTTAACCTTTCGTGAGTGATTTCTCACCATTTATTATAATATTACCCTCTATTTTATTAAGTGAAATCAAATCATCAACAGGCGTCATCTCATGACACGTTACATATAGAGCTGCTCGAAACCAGACTCTAACTTACTTTAAGAAACTCTGTCCCAGTCTCTGTCCTACCTTTGACCTCGAGTGACCTCGTATGCTCCAAAATAGCACCGTAACCTTTGACCTTAGGCAACCTTGAAAGGTCATCCAACCCATTGTTTTGTACTTTGTGAGGGAGATGTCCTTTAAGAGCTCAAATGTTTATGGGGGGGGTTGTTGTGCCTGGCATGTTTCATGTTTATTGAAAGTTACCTCAAAAACCAAGTGCAGTTTCGTTTTTAGGTTCAAAAGTGAGTGTTGTTGACATCTGAATATGTTTATGTTCTTCACACATGTTGGCATAATGGCATAAACAAAATTAAATATGTTCTGGAACGTTCTCCAGGATAAATATATTTGTCCTATACAGTTATATTATTGAGAAATTATTTGTCATTGAAATTTGTCATGGGGGGGGGGGGGGGTTCTGATCAGACTCATCTGTTAGTTCAGTAGTGCTTATTTAATTTATATTCAATTTGAATTTATTATTTTTATTTAAAAATAATTAAAAAATAATAACAATACATTTAATTTGTATTATTTAATTTAGTAATGATCTACTGAAATTCCACAATTCATTACAGGACAAGACCATTTCTCATGGACATGGGGATAACATCTGCAGGCAGGGTTACAGGCAGATATAATGGCAGACAGGAAGGTAGTTATAATGGAGGGACGGGCAGATGGATGTGGCCCAGGACGACAGATGTGGTACAGGAAGGACAGTATGAATAGATAGAGATCTGAAACAAGAATGCATGCAAAGATGACTCAGATTGGGACTGGAACTAAAGATTTTATCTTATTTTATCTTATCTTTATCTGCCAGTAAACTGAGAGTCAAGGAGTGAATACATATATATATATATATATATATATATATATATATATATATATATATATATATATATATATATATGTAAACACAGTCAGTCTAACGAGCTACAGCTGTGATAACAGGTGACCAGAGTTGGCTGATGAGGTGGGTGTGGCTGAGACAAGGTGAGGGAGGGGCTAGCATTAGACAGTCCCAGGTGAAAACAGTCATAGTAATGAGGTGAGAGGGTTTGGGTGGAAATGATTGACATCCAAAGTGTTCATAAACTTGTAAATTAAAAGATCAGTCTAAAGAATCATGTTAAAATCAAGATTGTGATTTTATTAGATTTTTTTTTAATTGTAATTTAATGTTTTTTTTACATACTGTATCACCCGCCCCTAGTCTATATGTTTGTATCTTTGCTTTACAAAAAATATTATGAAATGTATTTATGCTATTGGGATTTAAATCATAAAATGACATAAATATAAATTTTATAAAATACACAGGTCATTTTCCAGTGAAAAACATAAATGGACATTTGAGGAGTTTTTATTTTCTGTGGCTGCTGTGGATCCAGCTCGACTGTAGCCAGAGGAAGAATGTTCTGAATGATTTTACATTTTTCTTGCAACTGAGAAAAAACAACCAGAGACTCTTTGACAGACATGATTCTGTATTTACTACTGCATACAGATAAATCCATAACACACTGATAACTTTTTCTTCCTAATGTGTTCATATTTAAAATGTTCACCTGTTTATCTGTTGTATATTTACATATATTAATATGTCTGAAACAAAACAAACACATCACAAATATTTGTATTTTCTGTAAATGTAATTACTGGGCACAATATATTTCCCACACTATCAAAATGAATGTATCTGGGTGCTACGGAAACTGATCCCTAAAACAGGACATGTGGCTAAAAATTCAAATTAGAGGTGGACTAATGTTATGAATAAAGTTTGGAAGCACTTTGTGTCTACTTTCAAAATAAATATTAACCGAGATAAAGAGAAACTATATTTCAGATGAAACACATTTTTATATAATTTTTATATCACTTTAACACAAAAATCTGCAGTTAACTCGGTGAAAAGAACACAAAAATTGTGCGCTGTTATTTTTTTATTCTCTCAAAGGTACATTTTGGGAATTAAAATAAATATGTGATGCAGAGTGTTTGACAAAAATAGCAGCTGTTGAGGAATCACTCTTCATTTATGTGTGTTTAAATGGGCAGGTTCCACATGTAATGTCAATGGACACAATGAAATACATGCAAGATGTGGAATGAGACTGTTGAAAAACCTACATTTGGATTTGAAAGACCACTAGGATCGACACATTTAACAGTATCTTTAATTCTATATTTATTTATTTCAGATCATTTCATGTCTGAATTTTGGTTCAACTTTTGGTCCTAATATTTGATTAAAAAAAAACATTTTAATTAAGCTGTCTCACAGCAAGTGTATTTTTTTTTTCATTCATGAGGTCATCATTAGGTACATCGAAATATTTATTTTATTATTGGATCTAAAAAAGTGCAAGGTACCAAAATGTTTCATTAGACACCCAAATAATACATATTGTTTTATTTTCAGTGTTGTCTATTATTTTCATACTATGTACTCTATTCCGAAAATAATTATTCTATGTAGAATAGAATATAATTTCACATAGTTTGAAAAAGCTTCATGTCTCATAATTACATTTATAAAAGTCAAAGCAGCTCACAACACACGACTGTAGTAAAAGCTCATGGCTCAAAATGTCCAGTTGAAATAAATCTTAAAATAGACTAACGTTTTATTTTGTCACGAAGGTCATGAAGTGAACAAAAAAAAGGCTTAGCTATAATATGCATGGCAATATTTACATAATTTAAAAGGCATGTGACGGCCTACAGTGTACGTCTATGTTATTTTCATGACAGATAAACTTAGACATGATTGATCTGTAATCACTGCAAAAGCTTTGGCATAAAATTGAACCATGAGAACTGAGAGTTGTAGAATAGCTTCAGGGTTAAAAACAGTCAGGACACATTGGATAGGATATAGAGGGAGCTTATGCAACATGGTGTTAGAAGTCTAGCTTTCCTGTATATTTAACCAGTGGGTACATTCACTGAGCATGCACTGTATATGTGTGATGATAACACATCTCATATTATAGGCCTCCAGGGATGATAAGACAGTAGTTAATGCTTCTCATAACATCCATAATGTTGACAGTCTGGATAACACTGATGGAGCAGAGAGATCTTGATATGATAACAGTTCTGCCATTTAAAAAACGGTCGGCACTAGGTCATAGACGGGATAGGGACGGAAGTAACAGAATCCAACATGGTACCCGTTGATACGTTTCAGAATGATTTTCTATCTATTTAGCTTCATTTACTGGATTTTAAAACAGCCACAAGTGAATAAATTATGTATTCTATCAATAAAAAGACCAGCATTAGCAGTAATTGGAAAATAAACTGTGATTGTATCATAACAAGAATGAAAAATGACTCTAGGCCTAATATTATACTGTAGTAGATAGAACATAATGACACTGATGTTAGGGTCAAAACTAACTTTTATCGTCTCTTGTCTTATACGCCTACTTTATATAATATATTACTTTTGCCAAATACATCAAATAGATTAATGGAAATGTAATAATGGGTTTTATTTTTCACTATTCAGTTTTGCATCCATTAATATTCATTTCTTTCAATTTATATTTGTTTTCAGTTCAGTCATATTAAATACACTTGGATTATCGCCCTTTTGATCATGTTGATCAGCGGGTACCGACTCAGTAGACGTCATATTAGATTGTTTTACTTCCGTCTATGACCTAGTGCCGACCATTTAAAGACTGATATCACCTCAATATTTACACTAATAAACAAGATGATGACATTTTTAATCCTGCACAAATCAGCTTTGACTTTAGTTGTTTGAGGAAAAATAACTCACAGCCATGTCAATTACCTTCTAGAAGGAGTACAAACTGCATGTGACTTTTCCTTTCAGGAGTCCCCCCCCCATGTTTACCTCACACTTCCATGTGAATCCAATTTCCTTCTTGCCACAAGGAATGGAAAAGATGGAGGAAGCTTCTGAAAGCACACAGCTACAAGAGTGACTAGACTATGTTACTTCCATACCAATGTTTCAGTGGCCTTGAAGAAATCAGCAAGTTTCATTATTATTCCTAAAATGCAGAAACTGAAAAAAAATATTAGCCTCCAAAGAGACCTATTAGAGTTATATATTTATTTTTAGATTGTTTTCTTTTCTTCAAGGTCTTCCTGTTTGTACACTCTAGTCTCTCAGTCAATTTATTTCATCAATAATTTCACATTATTTGACGACATTATAAGTCAGTATAAAAGAGCCACATATTTAATCATAATGTGGTCCAAGTTTAAAAAATTAATACATTTAATGTTACACTTAATACATTTTGCTACTCTTGATTGTTTTTTTTGGGGTTTTTTTTGCCGAATAGGAGATGTCATCTGTGATTGTTTTCTTCTAATTTGACTCTGACTCATTATCCTTTACACCACAGGTGTCAAACTCCAGTCCTCGAGGGCCGGTGTCCTGCATGTTTTAGATATTTCCCTCTTCCATGTGATTCAGTTTAACCCTTTAACTCCTGAGCACTAACAAAGTAGTGGAATCAAAGTGAATCACAAATTGTCATCATTTTGACTTTTCATGTCATAATTATTCATTTCTTATCTCATAATTGTGAATTTTTTCTCATAATTTAGATTTTTTTTATTTCATAACTATCCATTTCTTATCTCAAATGTTTGACTTTTTATCTCACAATTTCGATTTTTTTTAATCTCATAATTATGTTTCCTTTTTTTTATCTTTTATTTATTACTTGACATAATAAAACACAAAAGTGAGTAACACATAAGTCACATTTAAGTGTATTTTGTATATTTTGAATTTTTTTTATATTTTTCTTGGTTTAATAAGTATTATTTGATCCATAACAAAAAAAAGAAGGCAGTTTTAGTTTTTAATTTTTTTTTTTTACAACTGACAAGTTCAGTAAAGAAGTTAAATCATTACTTCTACTTTTACCAGAGTATTTTTTCACACCAGTAGCTGTACTTCTACTTAAGTACAGAATGTGAGTACTTTGACCACCTCTGGCAGTGTTTCCACATTAAAAAAAAACTATGGCTGTTTGACATGAAGAGTGTTTCAGTCACAAGAAAATAAGTATGGCTGTAAAACATCCTCTCCTGTAGCCTTGTAGCCATTTACTGTTGGATTAAAGCCATGCATCACAAACAGGATGCTTAGACGACTGTTGGATTATGCTGCATGAGTCATTCTGGATGAAGACAGGAATTTGACGCGTCCTCTCTGCAGTCACTATTGATCCAGTTTGTCCAAGGCCAGATTAAAAATATTGCCTGGATGCAGTGTTGTGTTTGTTATGAACATTTGAATACACAGAATCATTTACGTTTCTTCCAGTAAATCCAGTGCACACTCCTCAAAAAAAACAGAGATGGAAAGTAACTAAGTAAAGGTACTTCGTTACTGTACTTAAGTAGATTTTTGTAGGTATCTGTACTTTACATGAGTTTTTATTTTTATGGCAACTTTTTACTTTTACTCCCTACTTTTTTACATAAATATCTGTGCTTTATATTCTTTGCATTTCTATAAATATCTTCAAACTAAACAGATGTGACAGTATGAAAAATAAGTCACTTCAAATGGAAAATCAGTGGAGAGGAACTGTAGCTTTATATATTATACTTATATGACTATTATCTCACAATTTAGACTTTTTATCTCTTAATTTTGACTTTTTATCTCACAATTTAGACTTTTTCTCTTAAAATTATCCCTTTTTTTGTTTAAATCTCATATTTGTATCACTTTTTTAAAATCTCATGATGACCATTTATCTCAATTGTGACTTTTTTTTTTATTTGACATTAGCAAGAAGCATGCCATCTAAGAATTTCACTGCATAGCATCAAGACTGTGCATTTCTTTTACTGTGTATGTGACAATAAACCTCCTGAATGAGTGTTTGGTGATGGTCAGAGGAGCTATGTGGTGCAAACTGGCAGCCATACTTTGGTCAGTCTGTCCCAGGACAACTGTGGCTTCAGATACAGTTGACCACCACCAGAGAGAGAATGTGAGAGTGAATGAATAATGTAATATAATACATTATTATATGTAAATGTCATGTGCAGATTTTGAAAGTGTATCTCCACAGAAAAACACAAGAATTCTAATGTACCTATAATGTGATGCAGATGTGCAAATGGAAAATAAAGTCTATTTTATTCTATTCTATTCTAGATAATCCAGCTTTCGAGGTACTGTTTTATTTGTTTTCTCTTAACAGTTAACATTTACAAACAGAGGTCTTCCTTTTGTACTGTCTTGTCTTTGCTCTAAACTAGTGATTGTGCGGGTGAAATTAAATGGATGCCATTTTTATCACTTGATAAATTATTCATTAACTTACATTATTCAGTGAGTGTAATAAGTGCTGAATGCTGTAAATTAATAATGAAATGGCAATCATTTGGAAACAGCTTGATTGTAGGGTATTCCACCTGTCGTCTAGAGCTGCTCCTAGTCTTTTTTTTTTTATTATTATTTATTTTTAATTTAGAAAACCAATAGAGTAGTGTGTTGGTACGGACTGTCACCTCACAGTAAGCAGGTCCTGCCAAAGGTTGCACATTTTCCCAGTGTCTATGTGGTCCTCCAGCATCACACATTCACCTTCATAGTTTAAGTATTTAGTCTAAATATGTCAAACTCATTTTAGTTTAGGGCACAATCTGATCTAAAGTGGGCCGGGTCAGTAAAATAAAAGTGGAATGAGGTGAAATTACATTAAAGTAATGTTCATAGCTACAAGGCTTCATTAAAAATGTGAGTAACATGAACAACCTGAAATGTCTTTAAAAATCTGAATGCAATTTCAAAAGCATTATGCATGTATTTATTATTTACACATGTTAATTTGAACTTACAGACCACAGTGGATCCACAGATTCACAAAACATTTAGTAACCGAAAGAATATTGGTAAGATTGCACTTTCTTCTCTTAAGATATTTTATGTTCTTTATTACGACTAACAAAAAAAAAAAAAAAAACCCACAAACAAAGCAAAAGAAAATAATCAGGCGTGGTGGGCTGATCATGGGAGGAAACTGTGATGCTCATACCAAAGTCCATCCTTCAGAGTGGAGTGAAGACTGCCCATTTAATTTAAATATGTACTTTCCACAGAAATACATAAATAAATAAATGTGAAAATACAGAAACATGTAATAAACACACACACACATAAAAATAAAAGCACTTTTAATGTAGTGTGGATGCACAATGCATCATGTATATGAACTTTTTAGGCTAGACTGTAGGTTGATGACAAAATTCATGTTCTCGTGTATTTGCATCATAGATTTTATCATGAATGGCAGGTTATCCATTTACTCTGATGCTGTTGCTCACATTTTGTATCCACATGCATTTGGTGTGACACTCCTAGGAAATCAAATGGCAACTGAGAGGTTCAACTTTGCAAAGTAAAAGAAAATGAAGAAATAAATGGATGGATTTTCAGAGTAAGTGTCCTTGAGCCCTTGGGTTTGTGACATTAGATTTCATTGACTCATCCTGCATTGTAAAACTCTAAATCTAAATCTTTTTCTCATTTCTATCTCATCACACAGTAACTTTTCAGTGAGATATAAGAACTTTTCTAATGGTAGATTATTATATTACTTCTTCCCTCTTTTTTTGTTGCTTGAATTCATCCTTGTTGCAATAGAGTAATATTAAAAAGACTAATAAATATAACTTCAGAGCCATCAAATGCATCTTCGTACATTGTATAGTGACTAAAAATAAGACATCTATAACAATTTAAATCTTTAAACTTCCAAGGGTCCACATGTAGGCCAGAAGTAGTTACTCAAAAATGTTAATCAAACCACCCAAACATGTCCCAAATGTCACATGACCTAATCTGATCTGAATCTTTTTGTCTCATAATTATCCACAGAGGAACCATAGTCCAACAAAAACATCCAAATCAACCATAAAAAATGTCCACACATCAATATATCAAATATTCAAACGTTTTATCTATTGCATCATTTAACAGGACCTTCCTCAAATATCCCAATTTCATCTGAATATTTTCATTTATAATATAAGCAAACAGTGGTTCAAGAACAGCATTTAATTTACGTTATTAAGAAATGTATGCGAAATTGAGTGGAAGTTTAAAGGGTTAAGGGGAAAAAAACAGCATCATCATGTATTCATATTCACAGTCAGCCTTGGTACTAAATGTCCTTGCTATGGTCATTCTAGTAGTGATAGCAGATTTATTTTTTCCTTAATCTCATTTCAGAGGATTTTATTCTTTAATATGAGACCAATGAGAAATCATGAATCATGGCTTTTATAATTGACATTCAGCACCAAAGCTGACTTTGAGTATTCAGAAAAAAAAAAGATTTGTCTGAAAATTTTATATGAAAATTTTGACTCGGTGTGAAACATAATAGATTATTGGATACATCATAGTAACTTTTATCCAGTAATACCTTCTTCAATCTCTTTACAGCCCTGGTCAGTGGGGGAAAAAGAACCCTGACTAGTCTGTACTTTATCACTAATTTAAACAGATATTCATGAAAACATCATGAATAAGACCTTTCAGATGAGCTCAGCAGCGTTCCACTGTGTCATCTCACTGTCAGACAGAGTGAGTAATGATGAATAATCCTGTTCACTGAGCTTCAGTCATCACTGCCGGTGAAAACATGATGCGTTCTCCAGTTTGGGCTGTTGAGTGTCACTACCATTGTCACTGTTAAATATGACACAGTATAACTGACATTAAGGGATGCTGGCAAACTCAAATAAATAGCAAAGTGACCATCTGTCAAAAAAAAACAACAACTTCTGAACAATGAACCATATATTAATTTACAAAAATGATATATTCAGTGTATAATATTTAGTCACATGACACGAAAGGCCTTCAATAGAGTCTGTAACCTGTATTTCTACCAAAAAAGCCGATAAAATCTGAAGCAAACACACAGGTCTAATAATAAAAATAAAAGTATCAGCGCATTATGTCATTGTTTTCCATCTAAAATGGCTGAAATGAAACAGTTGAATAGTCTGATCCTCTCTTCAGTTTGTAGAACTACCAGATGTGTTTCATATTTTACCTGGAAAAATGCAGCAAGATTCTGATCAGTCACATTATTTGTTAGAATAAAATGTTAACATTCCAGCTGACCTGCCATCACTCCCATTTTCTACCGTATTTCAGACCCATCTCCCATCCCCTCCAGTTTGGTAGTTTCTCCTATAATTCATTAGTTCTGAACTTCAAAAAAAAATAAAAAATATGAAGACATCATTTGGCTGATGTTCTCCAGTTGCCAGAGATCATGTATGAAATGCATACACGTAATTTGTTGATGATCTGACAACTCATAGATGTGTAGTCGATCTGTGTGCAGGTTGGACAGTATCACACACACACACACACACACAAACACACACAGGTCAATGATGGCAGCTCAGTTTTAATGTAAAAAAAGCACAAAACAATAATATGCTTGAAGCAGGACAGTGGAAATGTCAGAGTACAGAACAGGGTCAAAACCAGAGAACCAGCAGAACATAAAAGAGTAATCTAGATAATGTTCCCAAAAAGCCAAAAGGGAGTCAGAGCCAGGGTCCAGGAGGCCAGGAAAATCCAAACGGCCACCTCAAAGTTAAGGGCAGAAGCAGGGTCCAGTTTACATGGAGCAAAACATACAGACACAAACAAACCAGGGAGGTCATACACATGAGGATCCAAAACAACAGATTAACGCTCATCTGGTGCAAATGAAGCAACGACAAACTCACGTCTGACAAACATTCACACAACATTTAAATAGCGGAAGGTACAGGTGGATTCAATCATACAAATTAGAGGGGCGGGGAGGAAGACACCGGTGACAGGAAGTAAAACAAGACATAGTGAACATGAACCAACATGACAAAATGACAGAAAAAACAGGAAGATGCACAAAAACTAACAAAACAAGACACTTAGGGTCTAAACTATAACACTTATCACAAATGGAATGAGTCACTGTTGTTCACTTCTCATACATTCCCATAGTGATGTTTTCTTGTATGGTCTATGGTCGATGCTTTGTGTTATTGGAAGGTATACAGAAAAAAAAAAAAGGATGTTAACAAAGCAAAGACGGCTGCAGGACGATTCCATCTTCAGAGGGAGGAGTAATGATTTTCAGGTTGACAATAATGTACAAGTCGCTGCAGTCAAATCATCAGGCAACAACAAAACAAGTGCGTTGGTAAGCTCCCACAGTAAAACGCCTCCTCAAAGAGGTCATAAAAATGTCTGAAATGGAGGCCGCGATAATTGAATAGAGGCTCAAGCTGTTATGATGAGGGTCTGGAGGCTGAGGTTGTTTAAAGGTGGGGTCTGAGATGTTTTACTGGTGTATTTTTCACTATATGGCTTAAAATCCCCTTCACATCCCAATTACAACCAATTAATTAAACAGTCTAAACACAAGAATAACAATATATATATATAATACACTGTGGAATGACCAGGGCTGAAAAAAGTTCATTCAATCATTTTGAGATACCACAATGTTTTCATATGGGCTGTTTTGGCAGGTGGAAGAGACTGCTGTATCTGGACCAAAGCATATTACAGACAGGTCATTGAGACACCAGGGAACTGTGTTCACTTGTGGAAAATGAACATGATATGCATGATATCATTTAACAATTTAGATCAGGAGATGCTTTTGGTTGATGATGGATGTTTGGGTCTTTATAGGTTAATGTGACACAATAAATACTGAGGAAATTGACATGTGAAGTGAAATGTGAGTAGTAGTAATAATAATAATAATAATAATAATAATAATAATAATAATAATAATAATAATAATAATAATAATAATAATAATAATAATAATAATAACAACTCATTTTTTCAGCATTTTTTCAGCAATTACCAAAGGTAGGAAAAATAAAATAACCACAGAGGTAATTTAACTGTTCAAGGAAAAGGCTTTAAATACAATTTACACTGTGCCCCATTTTGTTCACATTGCTATCATCTCAGTGTGAAAGCGAAACTTTGCTTTCTAAATTCCTGCAAACATAATCTGTTTGAAAAATAGAAAACAGATAACAGGACATTTTGCATACACAGTAAAATAAATAGAAGGGTGATTTTTTTTTTTTCTACAAATCAAACAGTATCCATTTGAGATACAAAATAGTCAACTATTTCTTTCAGGGGTGCAGCCTCTGATGCAGGTTGTGTAATGAAGCATTTTATATTCTCCACACAGTCACTTTACTAAGGCTGTTATGCTGACACAGGTTCAAGCTGAAGTATGCAGAACCTCACAGTTAATGTGATTTTAGTCAAAGTTGGAAAGTTAAATGTCATACAACCAAATGTGGCCACAATGTGTAAGTGAAATACAGTTATGGTCTGATGACAGCATGGAAATGTTATACCTCTAAAACAGTCATATGGGTCAAATTGATCCATACCCCATTTTTATTCCTCATAATTGTTCTTTGTTAATGTTCTATGGTAGTGAGTGATTCTCTTCTCTTCTTTTTATTTTATCATCCCCTGTGTTTCACTCATCTGCCTTGATAATCAGTGTAAAATGCTAATTGAAGACCCTGGTGCTAAAGGTATTGAAGTCCCTTTTTTTTTTTTGGACAATTTGAGTTGAACATATATGTTTGTTTTGCTAACTTCATCCTATTCGTAAATATTTTGTCAAACTTTTATTGTGATTTCACATTTTTTTTGTACCAGGATCTTTAATTTCTTTGCATCAACATTAATATAAATTGAAAATGATGGTGGTGCAGTGGTTAGCACTAATGCCTCACATCAGAAGGACCCTGGTTCAATTCCCACACCAGACCATTCTGTGTGGAGTTTGCATGTTCTCCTCATGTCTGCGTAGGTTTTCTCCAGGCATTAGATAAGTCCTTGTCAAGGATCAAGGACATTCCAAATGGACCTTAGAGTGATTCCAGGACAATTATTACTTTGTACAGTTTCAAGGTGTTTTGTCACCTCCTATTGCCGTCTGTCATGTCCTGTTCTGTCCTGTCTGTGTGAGGAGGAAGAGGAGTGGAGAAGAAGAAGCTGAGGTGTCAAGAAGGAGACATCAGGCAGTTACAGTATCGATCCATGTCAGGTTAGGATGACCCTAAGACAAGTCCTTTGGGAGCTGCCATAGAGTTTTCAAAGCACAATCTAACTGTATGCGTCACTCTATTCTACCTCTCTCTCTTTGTACTTAGACGTATTTTGTGCATGTGTTTATAACAATTATTACCTTTCAAGCAATAAAAGAACAGAAAATGATGTAATATGAATAAAGCTATGTCTTCTTATACACCAGCATTTCTTCACAGAATCGTACCTTTATTTCTTAAGCAGCTTAATTTGTTCCTTCTACTAACCAGTGTTTTCAAAAGCACTTGTATAGACAGAAGCATATTATTTTAACTTATATAATGTTTGTTTTGTTTTTTTAAAGAAGGGGAAGACAGACATTTGGAGACAGTATTTTGTAAGTTCTGACTGATCAAACAGAAACATCATTAAAGATCATAAAAAAATTCTGTGATGATATTTACAGTGCATACCACTTTTCTCCTCCTCTTCCTCTGACAAGACACTAGACAGTCATCCATCCATCCATGGGTCATCATATTTAGCTTCTGCACAATGTCAAATAGTTGCACAACTTTGGATACTTTGTCCAGAAATACGTACATTCATAAATTCACATGTTTCTTTCTTTCTTTGTTTCTTTCTTTGTTTCTTTCTTTGTTTCTTTCTTTCTTTCTTTCTTTCTTTCTTTCTTTCTTTCTTTCTTTCTTTCTTTCTTTCTTTCTTTCTTTCTTTCTTTCTTTCTTTCTTTCTTTCTTTCTTTCTTTCTTTCATCCATTGTAAGTTTTCCAACTCGATGGTTTCATGGGGTCATCCATGTCCTGGATTGCCTCCAACTGCCCATCGAATGTATTGTGCATACAAAAGATGACTCACTTCACTTTATAGTTCACTTTAATCAACCCACTCACCAGTAAAGAACTCAAACTCCATCTCAAGCATTGTTCTGGTGAGACAAACTTCAAGTTTTAAAAACAACTTTCACTTTCTTTCACCAGAGCTGCAGTGAACTTCACCATCAGTATGTTTACCTCAGTCACATTTTATTCCACTCTTTACTCCTACGCTTGCTACTGTTCAGTCTAGAAAAGTGACTCATTCTTTTACATAAAACCCTGGATGAAGCTGTCATTATGGGGCAATTATGTTGCAGTGAAGTTGTGAGAAAAGCAATGATTTTTTCAGAAGCAGCCACACCTCCTGCGGCTGCACAGCTGGACAGCTGTCCTTTAGCAACTCTTTGATTTCAGCTCTCCACTATATAGAGAAGAAAAGACTTTGATATTAAGGAAGTGATCTTGAATAAGGTGAAATTAACATGCATGCAGTGAACAGTGGTGATATTTATCGGTTACGAAAGCTAAAAGTGATTGAGGCTTATTGGTGGCCTCCTGCTTGAACTGAGCAAACTCACTCCCCCACACAAAGATGACTGATTTTTTTGTTTGTCATGTATTAACACATAGCTTTTAGGTTTGCACATTCAAGTGTCAATGTTTGACATCTTGCCTCATTGTCTTGGCAGACACTCAAAGGTTTAAATGATTAGTGATATAAATTTAAATTTAGATTCTACAAATGTAGATGTACAGAATATTGTTTATTATTATTATTATTATTATTATTATTATTATTATTATTATTATTATTATTATTATTATTATTATTATTATTATTATTATTATTATTATTATTATTATTATTGAAGCTATGTGTGCCACTGTAATGGTAAGACTCATGGAATTATGGATGGAATAATGTACCCTGTGCCATTTACTTTTCCATTGCTGAAGAATTAGGTTTTAAAACATCCCATAGACCCTGTTATGCCCTGAAATCCTATGGCGATGTCTTTGAAAAAAAGGTTAGTTATAGTTTTTGTTTTCCTTGGCATGTGGTAAAGGTGCATATTGGATGACAAGGTGATGAAATGTTTCAGCCATGCCCAACCAGGGGGTGACTCAATGTAAGGGTTGTGTCGGCAGGCTTGGGAATGCTTTGGACATGTGGATGGATGGATGAAGGGAGGGAGGGAGGGAGGGATTCACACACTACTCCTTTCACAACCTTTATGGACACTCTTCAATTTCATGTTGAAAACACCACACATGTCAGAAGTTTTAAATCTCCTCTCCTCTCCTCTCCTCTCCTCTCCTCTCCTCTCCTCTCCTCTCCTCTCCTCTCCTCTCCTCTCCTCTCCTCTCCTCTCCTCTCCTCTCCTCTCCTCTCCCCTCCCCTCCCCTCCCCTCCCCTCCCCTCCTCTCCTCTCCTCTCCTCTCCTCTCCTCTCCTCTCCTCTCCTCTCCTCTCCTCTCCTCTCCTCTCCTCTCCTCTCCTCTCCTCTCCTCTCCTCTCCTCTCCTCTCCCCTCCTATCCCCTCCCCTGCTCTCTCCTCTATGTGGCTCTCTGCAGCAGTTTCTTTTCAGCGTCTCTACATTGTAATAATCTTTTTCCTTCTCTCTTGAAGTGATAATTAATTACAAGAAGAATGGGAAATGAGGACTTAACTGGCAGCCTCCTGGAAAACTCTCCTTGATTTGTTTTTTCTCTCACAAATTTTCTGACACAACTGTGAAGTTCCGCAAAGTAATTAGACAAATAAAAGTTAAAAAACACCAATTATGTTGAAAGCATTCATTGAGTGTAGCATTTCATACAATGAAGAACTTTTACTTTGACACAATTATTACCAGTGTTTAGAAATTATTACAATAGGCTGGAAGAAAAACACATTAGCAAAAAGACTACATTCTGACACCTAATTCTAAAAAAATATCAAATACGAAAACACAATAAAAGAGGAGAGGAAATTAACATACCCTTTGGACATCTACTACGATATAACAGATTTTTGTACAGGCATATTTTTGCCACCTTATTTGTTCCGGAGGTCCTCCGCTCATTTCCAAAATGGCGGCGTCCATTAGGGTGTGCTGTGCCCTCCGGATCACACTAGGAGGTGAATTATTTATGTAGTTTTTTCATCACATATCATTTTCTTTGGTAAAACACATCTATATTGTTGTACATGTATTTTTGTTATCATTATGTGAACGCGCGCGCGTAATTTCGTGTCTTTGTTAAACAATGTTTGTAACTGATGCTTTCATTGACCCTGATGATCCGGTTCTATAATTTGTTTTTTAACGCTGGAGTTGTACTCGATAACAGTAATATAATAATAATAATAACAATAAGAATAAGAATAATATAAAAATCGTAATAATGATTAGTTATCTTGATGTAAATTATTTTACGAGCCACATTGCACCTTTTATTCGATTGCCATTATCAGTAGCTTATCTTGCAAACCAAATTGACTTTAACGTTCACGTTATTTAAAAGTAGCAACATCTGTGCAGAAATCTGATTTGTTTTAATGTCATCCATTATAGTTTTTAATTTGAGTCTTGAAACCTTTTTGTTTTTATATTAGGAGCAATGCCACTTCGACCTATAGCTGGAGTACTTCAGGTGTCTCGAGTAGTGAACGGAGCCTCGTCTCTGTGTCTCCAGAGAAGTCCTATTTCTCCACTCATCCCAGCTACAGCATGGCAGCAGATCCGACATAGCACCTTTTTCAACAAATGTAAGTGTAAAGACACATTCACTGGTGAAAAAAATTAACACAGTGATAAGTTTCCAATGCCAAAGCATGTCACCTAGATATCTACCTGTGACTTAAAAACATGTATTTTAATGTGTATATCTGCTTTTGATTCCAACACAAGTTGGTGGGACCTTTCCGTGTGGAATTTGCATGTTCTCCCAGTGTCTGCATGGGTTCTCTGCACGTACTCTGGCCCAACATCCAAAGACGTGCACTGATAGGTTTATTAGTTAATCTAAAATTGCCCTTAGGTGTGAATGTGAGAATGATTGTTTGTCTGTATATATCAGCTCTGTGATGAACTGGTGACTTGTCCAGGGTGAACCCTACCTTTCCCCTTCAGTGGCTGGGATGGGTTCCTTGCAATCCCAGTTATCCTAGTTAGGATAAAGAAGGTTCAGAAAGCGAGATAAGATAATATGAGATTATGTCTGCTTGTGATAACCTAATATCTGAAGCCATAGGCAGGGGTGTCCAATTCTGGTTTTTGAGAGCTACTATCCTGCATGTTTTAGATGTTTCTCTCTTCCAACACATCTAACAGGCTGTGTTGGAAGAGGGATACAACATGCACTATAGTGCCTCTCGATGACCAGGATCGGACACGCCTGTCATAAGCTATATGCAGGTAACATGTTGATCTAGTGTTTTGATCTGACATTCAAATCATTAAAGGTGTCATTCCATGGTTATATCATAAATCTTGCTGTGTTCTCCATTGCTATTGAATTCATTGTGTGTTGGTTCTATTTTTATTTTTTTTTTAAATGTACGGATTGCTTTGTTTCCAGCTGTTTTTACACAGTTGAAAAGTGATTTGAGGTCAAACAACAGAGTTTACCGGTACTTCCGCATACATGTCCATAACGTGGTGGCGAGGCATCTCTGATTGGCTCAGAATGCGTGAAGGAACACTCCCCTCTCGCTTTCTGTATGTGTTTACCTTTACCAGAGTAGCATCCAGCTATGTTTCGTGCCGTTAATGCTTCTGAAAACGTGCAGGGGAGAAATAAAACAGGCTTTATTTCCACAGAGAGCACATGAACCAGTTTGATCCGCCATGTTTTTCAAGTTTGTGCAGCAGCTACTGTGACGTCTTCTCTTGTAGATGCTAATGCTAGTGCTACTTCAGATTCGCTGCGATGGGGGGTGGGCTTAACCCCACACAGGTGACGCTAAAGTCCATCTGACATCGTTGTTTTCTGTGAATGTGGTATGCAGCCAGTGGAGGTGACAAACCACTTTCAAAGACAGCATGTGTTGGTAACTCGGGATGACCCATTAGATTCCAAAAGGAGCGTGGAAAAGTGGCTTTCAGTGGAATGACACCTGTAATGGAAGTATTTTGTAGCATACCAGTGAAAATAGCAGTGGATATCCTGATAAAGCACATTTGTATAACTTGAAACATGTTAGTATGACATGAGTAACGTATTTGTAAGGGATGGGCTATTTAATTACTTTTTAAATGGGATAATCAGACTGATACTTATATCTTAATTATCTGCCATTTGATTTATAAATAAAAGTATTTGTACTATACTTAACATAGCTAAATTGCACTGGGGCACAAACAGTTCAATATATGTATTTCTGTTTTGTCAAGTGGAAGCAAATCTTCTCCCATTCCAAATATATGGTAGTTAGTTTAAAAGAGAAAATGTCTGGTATAGGTACAAAGTGGATAATTAGGTGTTCATGTATATCTCCATCAAGTATTTTGCTTTCTTTAAAATCTTTGTGCAGTACATCAGTTAAGCATGTAACAAAATGTAATATGATAACCAGAGCACACTTCTTAAATAAATTAAAAAGTAACTGTGGACCTACATTTTAAATGCATTTTAATAACTGTTGGTAACTATGATTACTAATTATTGGACTTCAGTGATATAGTAAGCTGTGGGTGATTTGATTTGTGCAAATGTGAAGTAAAAATCTGTTGACACAAAAGATTGAATAGATTTTTTTTCCATATTTAATGACAAGATGTGTCTTTGAGTAAAAAAAACAAGTTAGATTAGATTAATGCTGAAAAACATCTTAGAAATTATTGATATTCCAAGAACAGAATATGAAAAGACCACATAGAGAAGCGGTTTGTGAATTGGTACAAAAACACAAGTGACCCTATAATTATTTCCTGTACCTATTTATAAGTTATTACATATATTACAGTTATTTCTTGTTTATTTGTGCTGTGGCTCAGACCTTAATTCAATGTGACAACTAAAAGCCATTTAGGAAATGTGAATCTCATATACCATCCTCTTTCTGCTGCTCTTGTAGTTTGGCAATTTTCTTTCTCACTCCAGATAATGGTTTCTTTTTTTATTGTTTCATTCATTTACTGTCCTTGTCTTAGTGCTCACAGCATTTCTCATGCAATTATTAGGTTTTTTTTGTTTCAGTATGTGTTGATTTATCTTTACAAAACTTTTCAAGTATTTAATTCTTTGGAGAAATGTGTTATTATTATGTCTTGTTCACTTGGTATATTGCAAATATAATTCTAAACTACAAAACCCTTTGGGGAATGGTATTTATTGCTTCTTAATTGCACTCCCCAGGAAATTGCATAGGCCATTTTTTCGACATCTTTATTTCCACTTCTGTTACTGGCCATACATCCTCGGAACATTTGGCTTTAGTCTTCTCCTATATTGACTTGTATATCCATTTTTTTTACGGGGTTTATGGGTATTAAAATGTATTTTCTTTTTTTTTTTTTACAGTGGGATCTTTGTACTCATTCTAGTAGGCGATTAATCATCCCTTTTTTTGTTACTAATTTTCACAGAAAAAACAATTGTTTTGGTTCACAAAACAATAAAATATTCTTCAATAATTTTAGAGCATATTTGTGTATTTGCAGTGACAGCGAATCAGTTGTGGAAAGGTGTGTTAGCAGAGGGGGGTGCTGGGGCCAGGAAGGGTCGCGGGAAGAGGACTAAGCGTAAACTGAAGAAAGACCTGAACAGAGGACAGCACATTGGAGACGGTGAGACACCATCTGTCTGTTTGGAGACTGTCTGTCTGACAACGGCTTTTTAAAGATTTGCTTACTCGTCCTGGTTTTTCTCCCCTTCCTCAGGTCGTGGTGGTTATCTGTGGCCTGGTCTGAATATTCCTGTAGTGAAGGATGGTAATCTGCTGACCATGAGTCAAAGAGGGGAGGCTGAGCAACAGATGGCTGAAGCTGAACTAGGTACCTGCAAAATGACTTCTGAGGTATCTTAGAACAATGGGGAGGGGGGGGGGGGTAAAAAGAAAAAACACAATATATGTATTTAAGACATTTTCAGGGCTTATCTTTCTTCCCATAGTGTACTACAAAAAAGAACCTTGGCTTTCAAAACCAAAAAACAATATACTCATTTATTTATACATTTATTAAAATTACTATGTGCTACACACAAAAGGTGCACTCTCAACCAAAAAAGTAGGGAAATAAGTATAGAAGTATGTAAAGTCAGGGTCTTGAGGCAAAAAAATAGTAGATTTGAAAAAAGTTTTTATTCAGATAAAAAGCAAGTGGTCTATCAGCAGAGTCTCCATGATGAAGTCTATGGTCAGAGCCTCAGTGTCGTGTTTGTTGTTTGTGTGTTCTCTAAAGTGCGTATGAGAGACGAGTGGTTGCGGAAGAGGAAGATGAAGGTGAAAAGGGAAAGAGGATGGACAGGAAGCTCCTGGGGGGGAACCAGCCTGGGCTGTCCTGACCCTGGACTCAATGGAGGTAAATTAAACTGCATGTCTATTAATATGGCTTCTACCCGCTTCAGTGCATTTCCACTATAAAAAAGTCCCATGGTATCCAGTCCTAGATTTTTGGTATGTACTCCACTGAGGTTCCAAGCGATACTTTTAACATGTCGTGCCAATAGCGTAGACTCTGATTGGTGGAGTTGTCTCTGCATCATTGTGTTATCAATGTGCGACACTCAATTTAAAAAAAAAACAAAAACACTAGATTCAGAGAGGTAATAGTAAACAGACCTGTAAGTTAAATTCAGTCTGCAACACAATGATGGGATTCCACAAAACTACACCAAGTTTTTTTAAACACCACTCGGTTTACTCATCACTACAAGATATACCATACAACGGTTCGCATTTAGCATATATCTGTGCATTATACCATATTTACTGTATTATTATTATTTTTTAATGATGTAAATTCAATTAAAATTCATGGAGGTTGAGACATTTCTGTCTTTGGTGGCTGATGAAAAATATCAGCGCAAACTTGACAGCGCCTCGCCATGACATCCAGGTACGACAGTATCCGTATAGAAACGCTCCGAAGAAATAGATCCTGGTATCCAAGTAGAATCGAGTAGAGCCGATACCATGTAGTGGAAATGTGTTGTTCTGAAAATGACTTTTAACATGTATTTTTGTTGTGTCTTCATGGTTTCATTCTGCAGAATCCCATTTCTTATAGTCCCTGTCTTTATGACTCTGTTTTTAGAAATCCTCACTTGTCTTTTTCATGCATTTTCTGTCAGTATAATGTTTTTTCTGACATTTTTCTTCCTTTTCTCTCTTCATGTTCCTTTGCCTTTATAATTTCCTCCTCACATTGAATTATTCTTGTCTTTCTGTCCTTCTTTTGTCTCTTCATAGTTTGTCTCTTGCTCCTATATTCAACCCATATTTTCTCCTTCCCTTCCTATCCACACTATTCCACTCTGTTTTATCTCACTCCTCACAACCGAGATTGCATTTATTCTCCTCTAGGCATCACTGTGTCACAATTATTTTCATCTTGACCTCCAGCTTCACAAACTCAATTCATAAACAGGAGGATATAATACATGTAATGTTGCTGGCAGCCAGACAATAGGCAGATATCTAAAATATTTTGGATTGTTTTTCACTTCTGTAAAGCTAAAATCACAAACATTTTCACATGATTTTATCACTAATTAAAGTCATTTTCACAGTTAAAAAAGCCAAAAGTATCTGTATACATATTTATTAGGCCTGTATCTGCATTACCTTCTGTGTGGAAACACATAATGGGGTTGTAAGTGTTCAGGGACTATGACCAGCAGCAAGCAAGACCTTCATTACAACCTCTTATTATCTTTTATATTAAAGTCCAATAGTACTAGTCTGTGTTTCATTTAGCTGTGCCAGGTCTCTGGAGCTGATGCAACTAAATGTAATGCAACCATTATTAAAGTTGTGACCTGAATTTGACAAGTAAAATTTATATTGCCCCAAAAACTGAACTCATAATGAAACCGTTATCGTTGATACCATTATCTCACCTTCATCTGCTACGATGAGGCAGAATACCTGCTGAGACTTTATGAATTATGCTCATGGTGTATGATTTTAATGGCCCTTACCGTATTTAAGGTCTTCTTTTGGAGTTCAGGTCTTGAAAGTTTCAGTGTTGCGTAATGATTCATAGCCAGAGGTGAACGGGTCTGTAGGTACATCAACTATGAAATGAGTAAAATATATGACATAATTCTTTAGTCAGAACTACAGTTGATTGAAGGTTGATAATATTCTATTATAGCTGTGAGTAAAGCTCTGAAACTTGCATCGTGTCCCTAATCAACTCTTGATTACAGGACCAGCAGGGCACTTGTGGGCAACTCCCGCTGATTTGTTGATAGAGTGGCTCGCTTCCTATTCCCAGCCTTATTACCCACCTTTATTGGTGGAATTGAGTTTTATCTCGTTTACCTCAAACTGCCCATAGTGAATGGACGGTCTGTAACCAAAGCTCTTTACCGTCTTCTGTTTCAGTGTTTATGACTGTTTCTCACTGGTCTTCTACTCCACTCATTTCCTCCTCTTTTTCGTGGTGCTAACAAGGTGCCTCACACTGTGAAATTCTCTCACACTCAGTATTACACTAACAAATACTTTCCTAAAGCACATTCACACAAATACATAAGGGCCCGCTGAACATGGAGCACAGAAATCCGTAACTAGGTTGTTTGCCTCTGATCAGGTTTAGCTTCCTACAGATGGTGGGTTAATGTCCCAGCAGAGAGGTGTGTGTGTGTGTGTGTGTGTGTGTGTGTGTGTGTGTGTGTGTGTGTGTTCTCTCTCCTTGGAGTCTTAGACACAGCTCTCCTTTGTTGTTAATTGGTTCGAAGTGAACAGGCTGCTGTTCAGAGAGTAGCATCCTTCAGAGGTCACTGACAATGAAAAGTGTCGACTTGTTATACCGCTGCAAGGGCTTTTGGGTATTTGTTACGCCAGCAAGAGCTTGGCTTAATCTGTTTATAGTGTTGTTGTGTCTGTTTGGGGCTCAGCCCAAAAGTGTTTGTGTGTAGATGTGTTTCAATCTCAACTTTCTTTGTTTCTGTGTCTCTGTCTTTTTCTACAGAAACCTATGAGGACTTTGAATCACGTGTTCTTGAGGTGAGTGTCACTATTTTCGCTGAAATATGAGAAGATTTAGAAAGTTGTAATTATCATCATATCCAGTAGCAGGTCTTGCATCCATCGGTCTGTGTTGTATTGTCCTTCTAAAAGGTGTCACATTTTTGTTAACATGTTTATTATATGAATTTTTAATCCTAATGCACATATTTAAAAAAAAATGCAGCTAATTGGTGTTTACTTATGAATTCACAATGAACAAAACAAATCATTAGCAGTGATATAAAATACTCCAGGAATGTTTTAGCAGGTTGTTTGGACAGTGATATAAAACCTACAGAAATAACATGATTGTATCCTATAGCTCCCTTCTGAGGCGTAGATGGAAGCTGTAATACTTAATTTCAACAATAGTAAATGGTCTCCTTTCATTTTATGAGGGTTGCACAATTAATCCATTCACAGGATCAAATGAGTATTTACATAATCATACTGTAAAGGTTGAGATTTAGCAGGATTTTATTAAAAAGAAAAACGCAACCTCTGTCTGGTGTGAGGTTGTTTTTAGTGACACTGAGCAGCCAGTTTGTATTCTGTACGTTAGTCTCCCGTCACTAACCAAGTACCCTACAACTGTAATCACAATATGACCAAGAAATGCCATACAATATATTTTGGAGCTTTTAATTTATGAAACAGGTTCGGAGATAAAGTAAGTTGGTCAAGAGCCAAATTGTGTGTGTGTGTGTGTGTGTGTGTGTGTGTGTGTGTGTGTGTGTGTGTAAGATAAGAAACTGCATAGACAGATTCACTTCATTTACATTCCTACTGTGTCGTGCCGTATTTTACCTTAATTCAATTACCACTAATGGATCCTCTAAACTAATGGTGGAAATGCCACAAGGGCGCATGCACGCGTGTACACACACACACACACACACACACACACCCTAGGTAGTACTACAAGTACTACATAATTCTGTTGCATACTGACACATATACTTGAGCAGTGTGTGTGTGTGTATATATGTGTATATATATGTATGTATGTATGTATGTATATATATATATATATATATATACATGTGTATACATGTGCATACACATGGTGGAGTTGTGTGGGCATGTTTGTCACATTGATAGTCTTCCCCAGCCCTCCTGCATGCACAAATAAGAGTGGTGCCACAGACATTAGGCACCCCCCTGGAAACTGATGGGTGCTTTTATGGTGCTATCCCCATCTATAAATATCTACTCTGTGTGTGTGTGTGTGTGTGTGTGCGTGTGTGCGTGTGTGCGTGTGCACACTGCTATAAATTCAGGCCTAATGAAATGAAAAAGGCTTACTGGAATAAAAAGCTTGTCTTCCAAGGACAATGACGTTGGCATGCCATTAGTGAACACATCCAACAGGAGGAGAGGAAAAGGAGGAGGGGGAGAAGAAAGTTGGGAAAGTTTAGAAAATGACAGAGTGGAGGAAGTTTATGCTTTGAAGCAGTGAGCAGAGACTAATATGAGTATTTAATGTGATCTAATTAACATGGAGTCATCATTCAGTAGGATAACAGCAATTAATGATGTTTAGTAATTCAATTAACAATCAGACATTTAAAAAAAAATCATGGGAGTAATCTGTAGCTACTGATGAAAGATTCAATGTTAATACACATGTGCTAATATGTGTAACGTCTAAATAAAGGCCTTTTCACACTGGGAACATGGATAATAAAGGACCCAAAGCTCAGAAATACTATGTGTACCAGTAAACCAGTACTTCCCCTTTTTTTTTTTTTTTTTTGGTGGTGGTGTTGGGGGGGCGGGGGGTTGCTCTGACACTTGGGACTCCATTTTAACATCCCCCCCAGACGTTCAAAAGAGGGAATTAAAATTTTTCCTTTTTTTTGCTAAAATAATTTTTTTTATCATGCAATAAATTCCTATTCTGTGTTGCAAATAAATGTTAATTATTGATGACATTTAGTCTATATAATATTATTATGGGCAGAGACAGAAAAGCCAGGTATAGATTACTAAGTGAGAATTTTATTAACAGTCCAGCTTGTATTTACAAGGCTGACAATTAATACTGAAAAACTCAAACTATCAATCAGTTATGAAAAAGTTGCAGCATCTGAATGAACATTTACAAACAGTACCACAGTGCTTTGGTTTAATGAGCGTCACAGTGCATGTTTTCCATTTATTGTGATTGTCTCTCTTTTATTAGTAATTTTGTTTTAAATAACTTTATTATTATTATTATATATTTTTTTTAACAATTATTAGAAATATCAGGTGACCCATTTAAATTCAAGTCGACCCCAAGGTTGAAAAACACTGGTTTGAACTATTCACACCAGGAGCAAATTTCTTGGGTCTTTGTCTGGTGTCCAGGTTAAAAGATAGATATTAAATTAAATAAAAAAATTTTAGCAATGCAACATTCAACAATGTCAATATACAGTATCTTACAAACTTCACTTGTTTAAGATTTACTTCTTTAACGGATAGACAGTATTAGACCATCAAAAGTAATCAATGGTTATGTAATCAAGTACTAACTCCTGTGTGTATCATGTCACTAAAACAGACATGAAAGAACACACTGTTTTTGTCAGTACAATGACATAGGTATTGATGTAAGAATTAAAGTGATTTTGGTTGTTATATAAAAAAAAAAGAAAACCAAGAAAATGGATCGATATCTGCCCTGAAATTAAACTCTTATAAGCAATTGTTGTTATTATGTTTGTCTAACAAATATACCTTTAGTTGTACCAGGCATTAAAGGCAAAAGGCATTAAAAAGAAAAAGAAATGAAGAAAACAAGGGTGGTCTAACAATATTTTCATGTGATTTCTTATACTTCAAACAACATTTTGATACCATTTTGAGGTCAATATTTTGTACAGTTTTAAGATCGAGAAAGATGTGAAATTTTAGTCCATATAAATTAAAACATATTATGTTGGTTGGTTCATAATAATTTAATTGATTTATGATCTTTTTTTTTCTGTCTTGCATTAAAACTGGATAAATGGTGGTGTTTTATGTGTTTCCCTAAACCTCCACACAGTAGGTCATGAATGAAAGTATGAGATAAGTGTAAAGTGTCGACATCCTTTCCGAACTGATTGAATGTCTTTGATTTCATATATTATTGCAGTAATTTTAGGCCTTTTGGCATTGAGATTAATTTTGCATATTAATCACATGCAATACTGTCTAGTATGATTCAATAAGCTTGGAAGAAATGGCTTCAGACTTAACACCAAATTGAATTTCTATGTTTCTGGCATCATCTCAGTACAATGTGAAAACACTTGTGCCATAGAGAGATGAAAAAGGGATGACAAAGAGCAGCAGCAACATTAAATAAAAGAATAAAAGGGAGAGCGAGAGCAACAGATAAGTGATGTTCATGGCTTCTCTCCAGGTGCAGCAGCCACTTGGACAGGACTCAGTGATTTCATTAACAGAGATGGAATATCGTCAGTGTCAGAGCAGCTTATGTGTCTTTTTTTTTTTTTTTTTTTTTTTTTCCCTCTTTCCTTCTCCTGAAGTCAACAACCTTGAAAGTTTTGTTGAAAGTAAACAAGAGTACAGGCTGGATGACACCAATTCTGCAAGAACTTTCAATTGGATTAGATATTGTAGCGGCCAAGTAGATCTTGCCGAGCTAAAAAAAACAAAAAAAAAACAAACAAACAAAAGTGCATTGGATGATCACATGATTCTGATGCACATATGCAGTGTGCTACAGCCATATTATCTCTCCACTTAACACCAAAGTGGAATTTTATTAGTTGTAACTCAACCATTTTAAATTATTTATGTGTTTGAGGGTGATGTTTCTCGCCTACAAACTTGGTTCATAGTTTATGTAATTTCCCGTCGTGCAAAACTTTGAGGATGGTTATTATAGTTGAAACACGAACACACTGTTCATTCAGCTCCAACGACTTCATTTAGAAACACAGTATGAATCTGTTAATTGGAGCAAATGTACTCAAAAAGATGCGAGGCAAACTTCAGACTCACGAGGAGAAATGAATATGAATAGTAACAATGATTAAAATGCATCCAGGAGTGTAATTGGAGATTGAAAACAGAAATGTGTCACAATAAAGGACAAGGAAGTTCTCTGTAAAAGTCTTGTAAAGCAATTCCGACCATACGTTAAATGGAATCCACTGAATTGCCAAAGTTCTGTGTCTTACACTCTCAGGAAAATTTTCTGTATTTAAAGGCAACATTATCATATCTCATCAGGTGAAATCAGGGGGAAAAAACACTGTCCTCTGTAGCTTTCTCCCCTTGGTTAAAATCAAAAGACTAGATTTAAATAAATGTGATTCCAGGCTGTTTCATGCCGCTGTGGAAAAGCGACAACACTGTCAGGCTTCTCTGTGGAGTACCGTAGTAGTCTCATTACTCAGTAATTATAGCTGTCAATCATTTATTAACCCCTTTACCTGCATGAAAACAACTAGGAGTAGACAAAGAAGGCATTTCCTGAATGTGTATTTTAACATTCATCTCCAAACATTTGTCTTCATGTCCACATATCTGCTCTTCATACCTCATGCCTGTCTCTGCCATGGATACCATCAGGTAGAGTAGTGGCACTGGTTCTGGTGGTTAAGGTGGACTCACTGACTTTAGCACCTGTTTAGTTATGGCCAAAATGAAGCTACTGCCCAGTAAGGGGTACTTCATATTAAACCCCCTCTCAGACCCCCATAGTTCCACCTTTTATTTGATCATTTTGTCTCTGTCACTTCTCCTCCTGTATGTCCGCTCGCTCCTTTTCAGACGTGTAAAGAACACTAAATTATCTTTGTGATTCTTTTGTCTAATGGGGTAAATGTCCTTTTTTTGTGTTTTTGCGGTTTGTTGTTGATAATTTGCTCCGTTATTGACTTTGTTGGTTCTTGCCTTGTGATGTTGGGGGAAAAAAACAAAAAAACAAGTGTTGCCAGATACAACTAACCCTGCGGCTAACATTTTTGTTTTATTCTCTAAACTACCAACAACATTTGTCCCAAATTTCGAATAAAAATCGAATTATTTAGAGCATGTATTTGCAAAACGAGACACATGGTCAAAATAACAATATAACTATAACAGATTTCAAATAAAGCAAATAAAACCAGTTTATACTGATTTCTAAACAACACAAAACTAATGTTGTAACTTGGGAAAGGTTCAGAAACCAATATTTGCTGTTTTAGTTAAAGCTTTCACATGCCTTGGCTCTCCTCCATTGCTGTTGGATGACTTTATTGCAGCTCCTGGTAGAGAAGTTCAAAATGTTCAGCAGTGTTCAGTAGCTTGTGAAAATCTATCTTCCTTCAGAAGTTTTCAAAGTGGGTTCAGGTCAAGAGATTGATCAAACCATGATAGGGTCTTCATCTGGTGGTCTATCATCCACAATTTTATTGATCTAGCTGAGGCTAGGAGCATTATACTGATCGGAAAAACAAAACAAAACAGTCCTTAGAATTTGAGAACAGTATCGGAGCAGTAGTTCAGTAATTTTCAATAGGTATTTCTGGATTCCAGTTACTTCTATGAGACTAATAACACTGTTTTTACCTATTGTTAGAAATAGTGATGGCCACAGTAGTAGTGTTTATACTTCTCCTTCTTAAATAAAATATGGATCAGATGTTTATTAAGTAGAATAGGGTGTGTTTGTCATAGAATTCAACAGATACAGGAATGGAATGGCTGTCATTCATGCTGGTATCAGAGGAAATGGCAGTGGGTTTTTTTTTTTGTTTTTTTTTTTTCCCAGAGCTGTATACTGCGGTACAGACAGCTTGTTTCAAAGCTTCACAGTAAGAAGGTCCTGGGTTTGGTTCTGTATACTTTCTATGTAAAGTCAACATGTTCTCTCCATGTTTGGATTCTCTGTAGCTTCCAAAAATGTGCATCTTCATAGGTTAATTCATCCATCTAAATTAACCATAGGTGTGAATGTGACAGTGGATGCTTGTTTGTCAGCCCATGTGCTTCACCGCTGATATGACGAGGGTTTAACCCGCCTTCGCCAGTTGGGAGCTGGGTGGGCTCCAGCAACCCCCGCAAACCCTCTCAGGAGCTGAGCAGTTTACAAAATGAATGAAGATTTGAAAGCCCAGTCATATCTGAAAAGGCACCGTTTGCATGTCTTGAAGCGATGTTATTTTTGGGACTGTTTTATAATAGAAAGGAACCTTAAAGTCCCCTTTAAACTCTTCACCTCTGCCACAGTGATGTCTCCTGTGACTGAGCAGGACTGTCTTATTATCTGTTATACAGGCTTAAAAAAAAAAGAAGTCTACATTATTCATAGTCTTCAAGTGAAACCACCCATAAGTTGAAGTGAAAAGAAAGATGTGTGGAAACGGTGAATCAGAGATGTGTTGAGTTGCTGGCGGAGGCTTTTGCTCTCAGTGCCTCCTGGTATCCTGTCATGAAACTCTCCCCCTGCACTGTAGACTAAAGACAGATACAGATAGAGCAGCATGCAGCAACAGATTGAGAAAATAAGAACTGAAATGGAAGTGAGAGGGAGCTTGAAGCATCCTCCCACCGTCCTGCTGTCGTTCATCCGGTTGGAGGCAAACTCGTCCCATCTGCTCAGATGTGAATGCCCAACCGAAACTGCTGCACCGTCACCTAAACCCACAAATGTAACGCTCCGAGCTCAACACCACTGCAGACACTGACACTAATTCCTAAGTAAACTGGCTTTAAGTATTTGCTCGTCGCTTTGTAAATATGAAAATGACTAAATGTTGATTTGTAGATGATGCCAGCTGCTGTGGCTCTGCTGCAGAGGTGGACTTTTCATTATTTAATGCCCAGTACACTGAATACGTAATGATGTGTGTGGATCTCGCATGTTGCGTTTCCCCAGTTTTGGCGTTCACTCCTACCCTGACCCCAATCCATGTGCTGTAGCCCCGCAGTTACATTCTAAACCCTTTACTGAAATATGCCTTCATGTGTGTGTTACATAACTTGTGAAGCTGAAGGCCGATCTTGACTTTGAAGTTGCCTCAGCTGAACATCAGTGCTCTATCTCTCTCATCAGTGCGCTCTCTCTCTCTCTCTCACTCTCTGTCTCTCTCTGTCTCTGCTCATTCACTTTCTCACATATTGCAGTCGTCCCTCATTCACTCCATGTTTGTTTCTTTTTCTCCTCTAGTTTTTCCATCTGTCATCTTTGACTTTTGTCCATTTCTCCATTCTTCGTGCTCTCTCCATACAAAACACAGTGGACAGTTTAATATCTCAAAATAATAAAAGCCATGTTTGTTTTTGCCCACAGTGTATATAAATATTTAGTGTTGGAATGTTGGAATATATATTTTCACTTTGACATCCTCCTACAAACTATGTAAACATGCTCTAAACATTTGTATTCATCTAAGCCCCAGTAAATAGTAATTAATCTGTTTTAAGAAGAATAATCTGCTGTTAGTGTAAATCAATTAATCATATTAACACTGTTATAAGCAGTTATTCTTTTACTGATTGATCTATCATCTGTCTTCTAATTAGCTGATTAGTCTAATTTCTATTTATATCCCCTAACCAGGTTTCGGGTATATTATGTTTTTGGTCCATCCACTGCTCCCGGATATCGTTTGTGCTAACTTGAAAAATATTAGGTTTTGAAAATCCATGTTTTCCACATCAATTAATATCATGGAGAAGAAGAACTGATTTGATTTTGAATCATTTATCACAGGGAGCCACTCAAAACTTTAAACTTAGGGAACAATTTGTCTGCCGAGTGGAAATAAAAGATAATGATATATGTCATGGTGCTATACCTGTGCAGTTCCAAATGTTGCAACTAGGTGGAGCTTCATGTCTAAAAAGAAAAAGAAAACATTGTTCGTGCTGTCCTTCACGTTAACGCAATAACTATAAAGATATTTGGTTTAGAAATTCCATGTTTTCCATATCAACGAATGTCATGAAGAAGAACTGATGCCATTTTGGATGATATACCATTTCTGGATTGTCCACAAGGGGATGATCAAATGTTTAAAATCACTAAACTTTCTGATTGACTTCAAATCAAATGCAAATGAAAGGCCATGACCTGGGGATGCCTCATGTCATGACATCATAGCTGTAAGGTTAGTTTATGAATAAATGTCAGTCGTATAACTCCTTTTTCGTAATATAATACTGTCAGGCTGGGTTTATACTTGAAGCACGAACAATGTGCAAATGACGTGAGTGATTTCATATTTGTACACAAGCATCGCAGGCTGTGCGTCGACTACAGTTCACCACTCAAACAGTAGGTGGTAGCAGAATCACCTATGACTTTTGCGGGTTGTCATTGCAAGTGACATTGCGGGTGACATCAGTCAAAATGACAACTGAAGAGGAGTGCATTCTATTGCTACTTTTACATCAAAGGTGGAAAAAAAGACAGCAGCACAAACGTCGGTGGTATGTTCAGCCTTTGAACATCTGCAGAGACCTGGATAAAGAGTTTGTTTCTCTGGTGCACCCGATGCGAGGCATAGATGAGGAGAGACATTTTTATTACTGTGCAATTGTTACGCACTGTCATACAAATGATGATATTATCTAATCACTTCACACTGCTTCTCTTCTTATCCAGCAGTTTTTGGAATACTTCGTCTATGAATATAACAAATACATGAAAGAATGTACAATATTTGCAGCATCGCCCCCACCGACAAGGTATTGTGCGGATCGGTGCGTCGCGTATCAAAAGTTGAAAGGACGTGTCTTCTTACACATCATCACATAATGGAGGCCGATGCGTAGCCTTGTGGCCGCGTGTGCTAGCACTGCATCTACTATGTTCCAGCCCTAAGGCATCAAATCAGCGACAACTAATGTGGTTAGTTTGTGAGGAATGATTACAAATGTTATGCAATGGTTGTAAATCAGGATATAAGGACATGTGTGAATAACCTTTTTTTTTCTTTTTTTTTTTTCTTTTTTTTAAATCTCCCTGCAAATATGTTTCTCTTATATAGTTGAACTTAGTACAGATTACCTGTTTGCATTAGAGCTGAGTATTCGGGGAAAGCAAGAATACTATTTTAGCATTAATATATCTGTTAATCAGTGTTTTAATTCTCTTAATTAACTCAGGTAATTAAGTCATATATTTGCCTGGCAGTTTATTGTGTATCGCACCAATGTTTAACAACTCACCCCAGCGTATATATCTACTGTATGTACTGTAAATTTAACCAAGCAGAACTTTCTTGGTGCCTGATTTCTCAGACGTGGAGTTTATTTAAAAGTTTTCTGTCAGAGTCAGCAGTTTGTTCAGCACTTGCAAAGAAATCACACACATACACACAAGCCAAGACTATAGCATGCAGTGAAGACATATTCACTCTAGTGCTGTTCCACCTTCACTTCCTCCTCATATTTACACCAGCTTCCTGCGACAACACACACATCTCAGCACAACACTCTTAACTGTGTGGAACAGCAGTGGATCAAATGACCACACTCATAGACACAATTCATCTACCGCACAGTTAAATTATCAAGTTTATTTTCTGCACTTATTTTTATTAAAACATTTTGCCCTTTACATGTTTCTGCTCTCATTTGCCACAAACATTCGTTTTTTTCTCCTTCTTTTAACATCTGAAATTGAGTATTTCTCCACTCTTCTTCTGTCGTCTGGTGCTCTTGCTTCCTCTCTTTGGTGTATCTATGCTACCCCCTGGTGTTTGCTGAGCCATGTTTCGACAGTTTGGACATTTGAGGACTGGGGTGTGTGTGTGGCAAAATGGGGGGGGGGGTCTTTCTCACAGATCAATGAAAGTCACTTAAATCTGGATAGATGACCTCTTGTGGGTTGACAACACAGACGGTGATATATATAAAATGAAAGAAGACTAATGCCTTTGTAACCTGTAACATCATGTTTTTACACACACACACACACACACACTTAGCAATCAGTAAAACCTTAGTGTCCTTGTGAAATGATTACATTCACCCTTGCTGTTGTTAGTGGGTGGCTAATCTTTGATGCACCATTGTGTTGGTTTTAGGTCAAGAATGTGTTCAACATGACAGCCAAGGAGGGCAGGAAGAGGTCCGTCAGCTGTTTGGTCGCCGTGGGAAACGGCAACGGAGCTGCAGGTTAAACTCTTCTAGAATAATTTGTTCAGAGCGCGAATGAGAAATTGGCAATTTGTAGATTTTTTTTATTTCTGTTTAAAGATCACATGTAGATTTTTAAGTGTCCTGAACTTAGTAAACGGGAAGATTTCAATGTGTATAATTTCCAATCACAGCCAGATACATTTATATTAAACAAGTCGTTCAGAAAGCGTGTCTGTATGTCACCCCTGCAATGAACTGGCGACTCGTCCAGGGTGCGGCCCGCCTTCACCCATAGGCACCCGCTCTGACCCTAGCGAGGATGAAGCAGGTTCAGAAGATTAATGAATGAGTAACTCAGAAATGCTCGTGGGTACTGAAGCAACTGAACTCGAACCATGAATGATTTTGACAGTTTTCAGAACACATCACAGGTAGAGTAGAGCTGATGAAATCCCTGGAAGTTTGGGAACTTGGTGTAACTCTACATTTACAGTCACTGGTAATTAACATCCGAACAGTGTTTTAGGGGTTTCAGATGCAATAAGCCATTTAAGGTTATTATAAATGCATTATAATAGACATTAACTTACTTGACAAGTTAAAGACTAAACTTCCTGTGGTTTAAGTCTGAATTAAAAGATACTTTCCCTCTCTATCTAGGCTTTGCTGTGGGTAAAGCACCAGACAGAGTCACTGCTCTAAGGAAGGTGAGCGTTTCATACAGAACAGTCTCTGTAAAAACTATATCAACCTTGTTCACAAAATTGCTTGGTCCAAACCAGTGTTTCTGCCTTTTAATTGTATCCTGCAGGCTAAGAACCGAGCCATTCACCACCTGTACTACATAGAACGGTACAACGACCACACCAGTAAGTCATTTTTTTTTTTATGCATCCATTCATTTCCACTCTTTCCTTGTTGATTACTTGGTTTCATTCTACCTTTTATTTTCTCATTTTCCTTCCTGTCATTTATTGCATCATGAGGTAAAACACGACAAAATGTATTTATTCATTCATTTATTCACTCATTTATCAGGGACAATGAAGTGAAACATGGTGGACGTATAGTGCATCTGTTATCAGTTAGATGTCATTTGTGTTCCAGACGCGACTGCCCTTTATCTACACTCTTGGCAGCAGCTTTCTCAAATCCAACAGATATGATGCTCTCAAATCCCCACCCAAAACTTCCTGAGCTGCAAAGTTATTGGGTCAGTTGGGTCCAGTCTTCTTCTCAGGCCACATTATTACACCATAGGCCATTACCTATGACCCCCACCCCACTTTTGTTCTTGGTTTTTCACTGGTTAATTCAAGTTTTAGGTCTGTATCATTGATTTATGGATTTTAAAGTGTCTTAAGATTTCTGGCTTATGTTCCGCCCCCCCCCCCCCCCCCCCTGCTCTATGTGTGTGTTCAAACAAGCAAGAGGCTGAATGGTAGTTATGATTTTGTTACAGCAGTTTTGAAAAAAAAAAAAACACAGTCATTCCTTCTCAAGTTGTATTCTATATGAAATGTGTAACCAAAGCATACGTTTCCTCGTGTGAGCTGTGTGTATCGCTGACAAGTCTTTTAGTAGATGTTGTACCGAGATTCGTCTAAGACAAAACTATGTACGACTAAGATGTTAAAGTAGAGCTGTGGGTTTTTCTGTATAAGTTTCACAGCTTTATACAAAAAAATAAATAACTGTTGACTGCAAAGAAGATTTTATAAGCTAAGAACATGCATCTGAAAGACCCATTGCAGCATGATGTTTCTAATATAAGTAATTATTTAATCAAAAAAACGAACTAAAAATAAAACTTGTACTTTCCTGGGTCGCAGGAGGTTAAATGGTTTCATCCAGGGTCATGACCTGCCCTTCTATTATATTCCATTAATGTCAGTGCAATGATTTATGTATGTATATTTTCCTTGGTGGAGGTAATTAATCCTATCATATTGATTTATTGTTTCCAAAAATTAAATTGGCGTTAACATTACATATGTTAAATAATCAGTCAGATTTCATTCAACAATTTTCATTTCTTCATTTTTAAAGTAATCCATTGAATTTTTTTGGTAACAATTTGACAAAGAACTGCTAAAATCTCATTTATCTGTGTTATGCATGTCATACTGCAGAGTAATTGTGCTACTCAGACTGGGCTCCTGGTGTTATCTGTAGTTAAATTCTAGACTCTACAGCTCACGCCCCCCCCCCTCTCAAATTTTTTTTTTTAAATTGTTGAATATACTTGGAAATGCTAATGTTTACCCTTTTCAACATTTGACACATTTTGCATCCCTGAGGCCCTGTGTCTGAAACGCTGAACATCCGTATACATATATTTGTGGTACTACATAGAAAAAAATTTGTTTCCATAAAATTCCCCTTGAGCTCAAAATCACTCGTACACCTTCTCTCCCTTATTTCACCCTTCCTCCTCCATCCCTATGACTTCTCTACTGCGGCCCTGCACTAAACCATCACTTCACCTGCTGCCACCTTGAACTGAACTCATCTGGGGGAAAAAAGATGGATGTGTGAATAAAACCATGAAAGTTAAAATGCACAACTTATTCTTTCTTACTGTAAAACTCCAGAGCAAAGGTGGAAAGATTAATGTGTGTGAGTCATCAGCCTCCACTGCACTCACCAGAGGAGAAAGTTAGCTTCCTGCTTTGGCGTCAAACCAGAAGACTTGGGGTGCGTGTGGTCCTGCACTGTATTTCCACACAGTTTGCGTTATATTTAATTTCTCAGGCACCCAGAGAAAAGCAGACTAAAATAATCTCCCTATATGCCAGCTCTGACTGTGTGACCATCTGCACTTTGTCTTGTCTCATGTGATCATGTGATTAGTTTTGTTTTTGGGGTTTAGTACGATTGTTTAATTCTTTGGTGACTAAATGAAAAGTTTGCCTGGATGCACAAGCTGACAAAGATCCTTTTTTTTTTGTTGCTATATCCCTGAACTTAACAGTTGTAATGCTTTGCGCCCCCCCCCCCCCCCCCCCCCCCAGAAAAAACAAAAACAATTTATACTTATGCTTTCTTTGTGAATGCAAAACCTAACATCTGGACACAAACTGAAAAACAATCATGAGGTATTTGTGAAGCTGCTGGAGCGTAAATCAGATAACTGTTAATAGCTGGCTCTGCTGATTGCACAGTTATTCCCAGTATCACAGGAACCAAACTAACCTTGTAAATATTCATGCCCGTGTGCAGTAACTCAGTCGCAAATGAACAGAGCAGACACATTTGGATTGTGATTTAATTTTCGGACCAATTTTCACCTTAAATGATACTGAAGATACTGAAGCTGTCAATGGATCCCGTGGAGCAGATCTAGGCAGCGGTGTGGAGGCTGAAAACACAAGTATACGAACCCCTGAAAAGGGATTTGGCTTTTCTGTTTGTCTTTGTTGCTGCTCAGATCTCTGGCATCACACAAAAACATCACATACACACTGTTCCAAATAAAGCACCACCTCCTGCAGCTGTGGCAAATGTTACTTCACTCGATGCGTGCGTGTGTGTATTTCTCATTGACATTTTGTTTTGCATTTTGAAGTACTTTGCCCACCAGAATGCCTTTTTTGCACCACTTCCTCCCGCCACTTTTTACTCATATCTGTCTTTCCTTCCATTCATCACATTTTCTTCACATTTGCTGCACCGTCTTAGTAGAAAATACAATTATTAAGGTTATTACTTTGCCATTGGATGTCTGCAGCACGTAATGATGGCAGTGATATAACATAAAATCGAGGTTTCATTTCAGTATACGGTGTTGGACAGCATGTGAAGATCCCACTCGGGGACTGATGGGCTGAATCAGTAATTAGTCACAGCTGCTGCAGAGTGCTGGATGAACTGGCATCTGATTTTCTTCTTGTATTTATCTGTTTGCTCATTATGTACCACCATTATGGTTCTATGCTGTGAGAGAGAGAGAGAGAGAGAGAGAGAGAGAGAGATAGTCTACCTTCACTGAGACGATTTGCTTTTTTTTCCAACAGTTTATCACGACATTGAATCCAAGTTCAAGAGGACGATCCTTCGCATGAAGAAAGAAAACGAAGGTAAATCAATATTCATTAAGCCTGAGGATGGCAGGATTTGTAAGAGTAAGAGCATAAGAGTAGCACTCTGCAGTTTTGGGCTTTATCATAAGAGAAGAGAAATGTTTTTCCCTGGAGCCATCGATCTATTTTCTTTTCATTAGTACTGTGGTTTTTAGCTTAATATCTAAAGCTGAACCAATTGTTCCTCTGAGGATTAATAAAGTTTTACTGGATTTGTACTTCATAATATCAGGGAACTTTGTGGAGGTTCCAAAATGCACCCATTAGTGCTAAGGACCTTAACCTTGGTTTGTCCAAAGGAGACATTATTATTTTATTGAACATTTTTCTTACGGTTTGTTAAATATTTTATGATGTGGTGATTCATGCTCTGTATATGAAGGCTACATTCATTCTTCCTATTGTTTCAGAGGTGGTAAAAATACTGGTTCTTTACTCAAAGGTACTTTAGTATAAGAAGGAGTCTAGAAAATGTTGTGATAGTGATTTATCTTCCTTTCTCCAGAAAATGAAAGACTGAATTAGACTCAGAATAACCTTTTGAGTTATATTTTTACTATCTGTTTCTGTGCAAATGTACCTGAAACTTGCATCAGTAATATAAATTGACATTTTTTAAATTTCATTCCTTTTTGTCAAATGAATAAAAAAAACTGTATATTGCTCAGAACAAGCATTACCTGAACACAAATGTCACAATTAACTTTCAGTGTTAAGAGCAGAACTCAAAACACGAAGAAGCCTTTGCACCATTGTTTGCTTTGTCTTTATAATAATAATAATAATAATGATAATAAGGGGATTTTTGGCCACAAGCGCTTTACATTAGTGACCCGTTATTCATTCTCTCTCATATTCTCACTCTGGTGGTGGTAAACTACATTTGTTGCCACAGTTGCCCGGGGGCAAACTGACAGAAGCGTGGCTGCCATTTTCTGCCTACAGTCCCTCTGACCATTCATTCAAACACCAGTGTGAGTGGCACTAGAGACAAGGGGGGTAAATTGTCTTGCCCAAGGACACAATGGACTGACTAGGATCTGCTATTTATTTATTTTTTTTGTCATGCATGAGGACTACATAGGATTTTCTTGTCTTTGTGTTATTACCCAATCCATTTAGGTAAAATGTGTCAATAATAATTCCTAATAAGTGCTTAAACTGTAGATACAAGCCTGGTTTGTAAACGGTTGGTAAGAAAGTATGTAGGTTTGAAATGAAGTAGATATTTTTATATTCATGTTAGAATGTTGACAGGGAAATGAAGTTGTAAGATATCTACTCATGGCTAATAATTAGCTCCTTTTAATTGAACCTCATGTTCCGTTTGGTAAAAATGTGCATGTTCTGTGTGTAGGTAATGGTCTGCACTGCCATCGGGCTGTCATTACTATGTGTAAGCTAATCGGCATAAAGGACATGTACTGCAAAGTGGAAGGCTCTGTCAACCTCCTCAACATCACCAGGGCTCTGTTCACTGGATTAGCTAAACAGGTAAAGTGCTGTCAACACTGGTACATGGTGGGACCTGATAAGAGTTAATGGAGTGACATTCTGCTTTTTTACATTGAATTATGCATTTTCAAACGTTTCCCTGTGGTTGACATAAACCGTGATTGCTATGTTTCGATCTCAATTCTTCATTGATTCAACTCCACGGGTTTAACTTCAACCCTATTTCTGAGTAATGACACCAGAAAGGTCATTTTGACAGCCGGCCCTTTAAATGCAAATGAGCCATTTCACTTCCTCTTGGTTGTTGGCTGTGCTGCTCTGTCCCATTCAATCATTTGAGTGCGTTAATAACATTTTAGGTAACCGACTTGGAAGCTTGGACATATTTTCAGGTTTTACTACAACCGCTACTGCTGACAAACCATTTTTATAATGTTCAGTCTTGACCTTTTACGTCCAAATGTTGTGACGTAACTAGTTATAGATATAATATTAAGAGGGAATTGAAACTGCTTGTAGAAATATACTGGATTTTGGATTTTTAAAGGTTTGCAGCACCTGGAGGGTCCAAATGGTAAAAATTAACTATTATAGTGCAAGTACATTCATAAATGAACCAAAGACTAATTAAAGTGGGTTTAGCAAAAAAAGAGCCTTTTCTTGTAAATTATGTCTAATGACTCCTAAGAAATACTCACCAGAATACTATCCAACTGAAATGGAAAACATGAATTCCCTCATGCAGATAACTCACCAGACACTGGCGGACACGAAGCAGCTGCACGTTGTTGAGTTCCGTCCGGAGCAAGGTTCATTACCCATCGTGGTGGCAAGTCCTGAGGGCAAAGTTCGTTCGAACCCGGAGCAGGAGGAAACCGTCCCAAACACAAGGCTGCACTGGGGCGACGTCCAAATCGCACAGGGAACGAAGCATTCAGTCTGGGCAGGCGTCAAACGTACCGTCTGGTAACACGAGACCAACCTGATGTTTGGACTGAGGAGGACCAGAAGGTGGATCCGACCCAGGATTCTGGGTTGAAAGACATGAAAGTGTATGGGAATAATATAAGTGTATGAAGAGCTCATTTTGTAAAACTGTCGAAATCCTTCTAAAAGCAGAGGATGAAGTTTGTATATGATCAGTGTGGCAGACATGGACCTCAGTTACATGTTTCTCAAGTAATAAAAATAAAAACTACTAAATCAATTTCTCTTTACAACCAGTGTCGTACAACATGACTGTAAATGAACCGCTGCACAATATATCCTATTGCAATAAAGTGTAAAAACTGTCAAACGTACTTGACTGTGTTCATTTCTGTTTGATGTGTGAGGGGAGAGTGTGGGGAATGCCCAAGTCTCCCAACGCCCCTGATGGTTATTATCAAGAAAACCAGAGAAAATTGATAGATTTGAAATTAAAATACTATGAGTTATTTTTGCTGTTGTCATATTGTCCAACCAAATGTACTTTTAGTTGTACCAGGCTGATCTAGTAATTGTGTAGCATTTTTGTTTCTATGTTTAATCCATTAGAGACTTGTGTCTGTAAATGAGTTCCACCATATAATTTAATTAGCATACATCACTTTTTTTTTTACTTATTTTTATTTTATTTTCTGTTTATTTTATTTCTTTCTTTCCTTCTTTAATATCCAGGAGCACCTTTTATTTGTGCATTTAATGTCAGACTGTACTTTATGAGATTTTTTTTTTCCTCTTTTATGTATGTTGTACTACACAAGCCTTTTACCGTATTTGTTTAAATAAAAACTTAACCCCCCCCCCACCAAAAAACTAAACTGTGTAGGATTAATAGTAATTTAACGAGTTCCTCTCACAGTAAACCTATTTGGACGACCACCCAACAAACAGTACATCTAATATATAGTTTAAAAGGATAAATCATGTTGTAAATAATTACTTTGACTGAAAATGTGTCTTTTTTTTTCTCCTCTTTTTCCCACTTATTTCCTTTCACGCAGCACTGTGTCAATTTGTTTTGGCAGCATTGCTTCTGAACTGAGCCATTGTAATAGTTCCAGGACTCTATCCTGTCTATCAAATATAAATATTGAATTGAAGGTGGTCAATATTTATTCACAGTTACATGTGTGCCTGTATTTAGACTTACACAACAGCCTCCTGTAAGACTGACTGCAACATCAAGAGTCTACTGTTCAAATTCATCAAACAAAACTCTGACACAGGTATGTTTGTGTATTTTATTTTAATAGAAAACAAAAATGTCAACTATTCAAATGTTAGGATTTCTAGCTTAAAAAAAAAAATTCAAACCATCCTTAAAGTATGAGGAAATGATAATATACTTTATATGAAAAAATGGCACTAGTTCTAAAAAACAAACATGTTTTTATGCAGAGTACAGTTAAAGAGATATTCAATTATCTCTTAGTTCTTTATAAAAACAACTTCAGTTTGTCAGTCAACCTCATCTGTCTTCATTCTATTTTATTTTGAAAATATGTGAGTGACACTACTGAATATCTGAGTTTGATCTTTAAATCATGGTGCACTAAACCACAATAAAAAAAAAATAAAAACTTGAATTTACTTCAGTGTTATATTGCTAAGTCAGGATAAGATAAAAGTGTACTAAGTGTATCTTCTTCAGCTTTTATTGATTAGGAACTGTTTACAACTCATTACTGAAACCAGTGAGGTCATTATGCTCATTATTCCACTTTTTTTTTTTAATATATGCTCAGTGTAGCAACAAAAACATTGCCAGGCATTTATTTCTTTATCTACAGTGTATAATTCTATTACAAATGGCTCTAAGGAATTAATAATTAGTTAATAATTGTCATTTTGGTAATATGTTGAATAATTTTCCAACAGCTGTAGAACATAGATCCAGTGTTTGTCTTTGAAAAACATGAGACACTGAAAATTATGTATGAAAAAGACAAAATGGTTAATAATTTTTTTTAAGTAATAAAAAAAAAAATGAAGATATCTACCAATCAAATCAGATAGATAGAACTTCTGTTTTTCTTCCTTCCATGCAGGCATGTGACAGTTTTCTAAACCAAATCATTTGCATGTGTTGTTAGTATCATGTACGTAGCATATCAGCAGCTCTACATGTAAAAATAAAGGTGGCTGCATCAACCAGGTGGATGTCACTGATGAGGATAATCATGGTGTACAGACACAGAGGAAGCACAGTACTGTTCAGGCACACAAGTCTGCCACTCAGTGATCAGAAGTTCTTCCATCGGACAGTGGAGAGGATGGCGTGGATGAAGTAGAGGAGTGTGGACACGAAGGCGAACACCTGACACATGCAACAAGAAACACACACGTCACACAAACAAAGCCTTGATATATTATATACAGTTATTTCACCATTTATGGTGAAATAACTGTATATTACCTGCAGCCTGTAAACATGTCTGCATGTGAAACAACATAAAATGACTTGGATGTGGAGGATTTATTTGCAGAAAACCATCACTAGTTAAGGAATAATTCTGTAAAGGTTAAATATGTAAAAAAAAATAAAAATGTAATTTTAAAAAAGGGGGGAATTTCAGATGGATATAAAACAACAAACCCAATACTTTTTCCTTTAATTTTTGACCTAGGAAGACTTAGGGATTTGGAAAACTAGCTAAATATCTAATGGACATGTGACCCTCCTACATTACTGTGGGGTGATTTATGCCACGCCTGTGGAAAAATGTATGTGACTCAGCTTTGTCTGAAGGTTATGACCATTCATGTTCTCTGGATCACAGTCTTTCTTTCTTTCTTTCTTTCTTTCTTTCTTTCTTTCTTTCTTTCTTTCTTTCTTTCTTTCTTTCTTCTATCTATCTATCTATCTATCTATCTATCTATCTATCTATCTATCTATCTATCTATCTATCTATCTATCTATCTATCTATCTATCTATCTATCTATCTATCTATCTATCTATCTATCTATCTATCTATCTATCTATCTATCTATCTATCTATCTATCTATCTATCTATCTATCTAACACTGGAAATATCCAGATTATGTAATGATTGTATTATTTATTTTTTTATTTTGAATGTGAAGTGTGTGGGGGGGGGGGTGCCATGTGAGTCATTACCAAGGGACATTTGATAAAAGAGTAAATAAATAATGTGTTTGCAAAAGTAAATGTTGCAACATGAGTCTTTTCACCATAATACTTAAATTATCATTAAGGGGAAAAAATTCCCTCTGGGTCTCAGGAGGATAAACATGGAGAAAAAGATAAATATCACATTGGTTTCAAGATATATTTATTATATTACCCCTCTATCCCATGCAAAATTACAAAAAATGGTTTGGTTTCCTGGTGTGTCCACATATACCATGCCATGTTTGTTTGAAAATTCTGCTTCACTTGTTGTAATTTCTGTCAACATCTGTTTTTTTTGTTCACATGACTAGTTGTGGAAAAAGATCTTTCCATTGCAATTTTGCACAATATCCCAATTTCACTACACCCAGAAAGCACCTCTTGCCAGCACAAAAGCTTTTCTTTGAAAAACGGATTTTTGTAAAATTGTCATTTTTCAATTTTTATGCACTAGTTGTATTTGCACAATTTGTGGGTCGATGGAAAAGCAATGATTCGCTAACACTTTACATTATGAATCACTAATAAATGGTAATTCTAATGGTAATTTTGATGTCATCTCTTGGTAATAATCCTTTGTTACTGTTTATTACAAATAATTTCCATGCAGTTTTCAATACATTTCCTCTGCAGGTTCCAGGTAGGTAATAGCAATATAAACAGCTTTCATTTCAAGTATAATAAAATGGTAATTATTTTAAATTAATCTGTAGTTACTGAAATGGTGAGTCCAGGATATTACACAGTATCAAGGCTGTAAAATGCATTATCACTTGTTTCCACTCAATTACTTAGTTATTACCAAGAAAGACACTCAATGAAGTCACTGCAGTAGTAAGATGGTGAAAAAGATAATATGTGCCTATAACTACACTGGAACAAGTTAAGTCATTTAATGGAAATTACATGGTATCAGAGCTGTAAAATTCACTATTGACTCTTCCTACTTAATTATCTAGCTGTGTTGATAATTATTATCATGAAATTACATCGAAATGACCATAGAAATGCCATAACTGTTACCTAGAAACTGCAGAGTAATTGCACCAGAAACTGCATAGAAATGACTTGTAATAAGCAGTTATAACGGCATTATTATCATTAAATTACATCAAAATGACCATAGAATTACCACCTTATTAACAATCTGACGATTGTCATATTTTTTATTTTGTGACTGATAAGTTTGATTGATTTTAAAGTCCTGGGAACTAAACCTGCTAATGTTTTAATGTTAAATCTAAAACTGCTCAATGTTATAAATAAAGAATGACAATGATATGCACCAAGAGAAAAGTAATCTGAATATATAGGACATATAGGACAGATTTTCATCATCATCATTTTACTTTAATGTCAGTTCCTCCTTACCACAGCAGCGATATCAATCTGATAGTATCGAAAGTTAGTCATGTCTTTTTTCAGGAAGGTGATGTAAGCCAGATCCACTCCTGCACTGAGGTAGAAGATGACTGCCAGGAAGTGGTAAGCAAAGTCCTACAAACACAGTGGAGGTCAGTGGATTATACATGAAAGATTACTATGAAAATGTCCAACAGCACTCATCAGTCTATCACTAATCTGCAAAAAAGTCAATCTTACCAACTGTATTTTTCTCATTTCTAGTCAAAATATCTCATCACACTTAAAATAAGACAAAATCACATAAAAAGTAACTTTTGAGCAGTGGTGGGCCGTCAGGGCCAGCAAGGCCTTCTCTGCTGGCCTAAACATACTCAAAAAAGTAAGTGTATGTTATTTTATTTTCATAAATATGTAAAATATTTTATTTTCATAAATATTTAAACTAAATGATTGTCTATTCTCTGTATTATTTACGTCATATTATTTCCTCTTAGTCGAGTGGCTTCCAATGGTGTTTTTTTATGGTAGAATTTTCAACCAATTATATTTCAGCTAGCTTGTGTTGTCAGGTAAATTACATTTGCATTAGACCTTCAGAACAGACATAGCAGTGGACGGAAACAGTCAGGTTACAATAGCCAATCAGATCGCGATTCTGCATCCCAAGGCAAGCTAGCAGGTCACGTGACATGTACGTGTTCAGTGATTGGATTAGCACTTGCTAGGACCTGACAAGCGGCAATCTGGAACGAATTCAAGAGCCAGTTGTATTTTAACCCATAATGGACGAAAGAGAATTTTCTTCGGAGCAAAAATCTGAGTGAGAGTTTGGGAAAACTTTACACACTGGTCTGTTTGGCTGTTTCTGTTTTGGCTATTCTGTCGAACGGTCATTTTCATTGTTAAAGCGTATACAAATGTATGCCAGAAACGCGACCGGACAGAAACAGCTTTAGCATTAGCCTCCATGTCCATAGAAAATGAACTGACTGATGGACCTGAAACACACAGATAAACTTTACAACAGCCACTGAAGTGTTCTAGAGAAAAGAAAGGAGGCTCCACTTTATTTTCAAATAAGCAGATACTGTGGAGAACTATGTTGGTGAGTAAATGCATTTTAATTTCAATTTCCTCTTGTCATTGCAGCATTTTTAGTTATTTGCTGTTGTATATTATATTTTCAAAAACGCAAATGATCTCTTAACTTTATTTTCAAAGAATAGTTTGTTTTGTTATTGTCTGGTTGGTGTCTTATATGAAACGGCAACATTGTGCAATTTATTAGACAGACTTGTTTAAGATCACACAAGGTCATTTTGGTGGCATTTTGTTTAGTGGCTTTAAATCCCTTTTTTTATTTTTGACAATATCTGTAATTAGTTTTCTAATCTTAATTGTGAATACATACTTGATGGTTTTAAATGCTCCTAAAATAAAGTGCTGCTTGACTAGTCTATACTGAGGTGAAGTTAATATATGGGGGTCACTGAAGGCCTAATGTTGAAATGCACGGCACACCACTGATTGAATGACTCCCTTTTGTTGGAGTAAGACATCACAGCTGTGAGGTCCACATAAGCACAGGGACATTGGCACTATTTTTTAAATGTTATGTATTATTTCAGTTTGAGACAAATAAACAAAATGAATGAAAATGACCAAATATGACCTAATAATGCCACAAAAATACCAGTCACAGCTTATTGCAGTTTATTTTATTTATATCCTACATTTTTTTTGTGTGTATAAGGGTTGTGATATAATAAACACATGAGATAGCTACAGATGAAGAAATAAAATTTTCCACAGATAAGACTGAACATGCAACTTCGGGGCCCCCTGGTGGTTTGGGTGCCCTAAGCATTTGTGGAGTTCACCTATACTTAGAAACGGCCCTGTCACTCTTTCTTTTTTCCCCTCTATTTTAACCCCTCTCTGCTCTATTCGCTTCTTTTCATGTCTTTTTTGATCAGGTCTTACAGCAGCAGCCCAGCCGGAGCTGTTCTTGTGACCCCCGGCAGCGAAGATGATCATCCAGAGGAAGGTAAAGACAAAACAGAAGACAGACACGAACATGACCCATCCCAGAGGATTCGGTGGAGTCACATGGGTTGAAGCCACCAGGATCCACACCAAACCACCGAACACCTACAGGAAACAGACCATGATGGGTGACGGGTAACAGAAAATCCAATTGTCTTAATTTCAACATCATGGAGCTTTACATATAATATTACAGATAGTCCCTGCATGTGTGTTGGACATGGTTTTGGTTTTCCTATTGATCACATGCCAAATGGGCCGAGACAGCTGGCATCCCTTCACAGGACTACTGACCTTCTCCTGAACCCTTGCTCAGTCCAGGACTAAAGTGTTTATTCTATATATCCCCAGACACTGGAAAAATCTAAACGTCACTAAACCCTTTAGAGTCTGAGTGTATTTGAGCCGTTTTGATTACTTTTCATTTTACCTTCATATCTCTCATCAAAAAAGTGTTTATCTTGACTTTTTTGGTCTTTTTTTTTTTTTTTTTTGCATAACCTGACCTGTGTGACTGGACAGATTTTTTTTCATCTAAATCTAAAATCATGCAGAAAGCATGAAATCCGAGTAGGAAAAAAATCAAATTTTTGCTGTTTTTCCATCAAAAACATGTTGAGTGAACAATTTTCATAACTTTCAACTGACATATAAATACAAAAGTTCAAAACAATAATCTTAAATTTAGTAAATAACAGTTATATAATAATCTTTAAATGAAATTCAGGTAATACCTCAGGCATTTTTTGGGAATACTATATTCAAGCATTTCAAAAACTATCTGGTATAACAATATGATGCAACAAACATGTTCAATGAACCAATTTCACAACCCAGAAAAACTATGGACTACTATCTTCTACCATCTTGCCCCTATGTCATCTTAAATCGCATGTCACAGGCTCGTCACTGGTGTGTTCTGGGACTCTAAGAGCTGAAGTCACGTCATCTCTAATCAGACTTTTCCATGAAGCCAGCTCATAAAAAGTACACTTAGATTTTGTCACAACATAGTTACTTGTGTGGAGAAAATACTATCATAAAAGTAGAAGTACTGAGTAAACTCCTTTATTTAAATTTAAAAAAATAAAAAAAAAGTTTCTCAATTGTAAAAAGCAAAACTGCATTTTCGCATAAATATCTGTACTTTATACTCCTTACGTTCTCAGAATAAGCCTCTTCAAACTAAACGGATGTGACAGTCTGTAAAATACACTAAGCTATGTCACTTCAGATGGAAAATCAGTGAAGGAGAAAAGCAATACAAACTGGGTACAGGGTCAGTACCAGTGTCCAGCACATGTCCAATTTTGCCATAATACCATGACCCAATCAAACACATTGTCTACACAGTAACTCACTTTAAATGACTTTATTTTTGGCTATTTTTTATTTTTTTTAATGATTTTCTTCCATTAAGTATTTTCCTTCATGGGGGAAAAAAATCTGTTTCACTTTTTACTTTTGTACTTTGTTACAACTGAGACTTTTATACTTTTGCATAAGTTAAGAGTTGAATCAACACTTTTACAAGAGTATTTTTTTTCACACAAGTAGTCTACTTAAGTACAGAATGTGAATACTTTTGCCACGTCTGTCTTTCTGTCACAGTAATCGTGCAATAGACGGATGACCCATATTTTGTACCATTATTATGACTTCACTCCATGTCGATCTGCAGGATGACACATAACTTTTTCAATGAAAGCGCTGTACTGTAGTTATAATAGACTTTTCAAAAGGCAGAAAGAAAAAAAGCAAGTAAAAAGTAAAGTAAAAAGAAAAAAAAAAATCTGTTGCACAGATGTGCATGTACTGGTTATGAAAAATTGTCAAGTATAAGTAATGTCAATTATAAGCCCATGTGTGTACCTTAAACTCTTGAAAACTTATGTTGAACTGTGTGGATCCCACTTTCACACCTTTATATATATTCCACATGTACATATATACAGAAATATTAAGTCCAACCAGACTGAACTGACCTTCAAGTATGTATTTTCAAACCATTATGTCTTCTCTTGTAATAAGTTACTTAAAACTGCCATCTAAAAATAAAAAATAAGAGCATATAAAATAACCATTATGGATGTAATGTTAATATATTCATTCAAAAACTGCTGCTTCTGGTTATATATTGTTTTGGCAAAGTTTTCTCATGATCCCACACTCCCTGATCATTTACCAGCCGCTAAATAATGCCAAATACATTTCATTTTCACCGAGTTGGTTGCGAAAAACCAATAAATATGAGACGTGTTTAAACTGGGCGACAGGTCGGTTTGATAAAGGTGCAGCATTTCTTTCTTAACTCTCTGTTTCAGCAACACAACCTTTGTCAAATAAAGCACAAAATGAATATTGACTGACTTTAGTGGCATGTAACAGCAGGGCAGGAGTCAGTGGAAATAACAGGAGGTATTGATGGTTTCAAGTGTTTTAATGACGTGACTCACTATGTGTCAAATTTACAATACAATTACATCATGTCACTATATAGTTTATGAGGAAAATACAGATGGAAAACAAATTGAGGCGTTCATTTCCATACGTAAACATTGATTCGCTAATATCGTGCACTTACATGTTGTTAGTTTTCCTACAACTCAATGTATGTTGTTGTGAAAGGTGATGCAGTGTAAAAAAAAAAAAAAAACCCAGACACAACCTGCATTTTTCCCTCTCTTTTTTTCTTTTCTTTTTTTTTTTCTGTGTGTTAGAACACTTCTTTTTCCACCTGTTATCTGAGCAGCTTCTATCTTTTGTCATCATCCAAGGAGAAAAAGAGTTGGCCGCATTTTTCTTTAGATTAGTACCACAGATACAATATGAGTGAAATGTGAGATGCCAAAAGACGTAGGTGCAATTCCCCGGGAGAAATATGTGTCATCTTCCATTTTTACCAAAATGCACGTTTTGTTTTTCAAATGCATTTTCAAACACATTATATTTATTATTTATATGATGAATGGAAGTTGTTTTTTTGGAGGGGGGGGGGTTCCTACCAAAATTGTGTCAGTTGATGGAGAAATCTGCAGTAATTTAGTTATTAAAATAATGTTTTATTAAGATGAGAAAAAATTAATTTGTTCCCAAATTGGAAAATATATAAAAAATATAACTGTTTAAATCATGATCCTTCAGGTTGGATTTTATTTAAGATGCATTTCATTTATTTTTAACCCTTTGATGCACACTGGTCACTATAGTGGACAGTTTATTCTACAGTTGTTCTCTTGTATATTCATGGGTTTTGTTGTTTTAGTTCCATATCAGTAACTGGTCTGTTCTTAATACCTGATCTGCACTAACATGTTTACCTGTAAATCAGTTGCTTGTTGTTATTAGACTGTAATTAACAGTCTCTTCTGAAACAAAAACTGCATTCAATTTTTTTTTTTTATTTCATGGTGTTCTGATATTGTGTTTTAAATACATGTTTATTTACTTCAAAGCTTGAACACATGTTGTCCAGCTGAATGGACATATTTGTAACTCCATAAAAAAAATAGGTTAATTAAAAATATAGCTTTTTTCATGATTAAAGAAGACAAAAAAAAACACTTGGCGGGGGGGGTTATCTTGACTAAGGTTTTCATAATTCATGCATCAAAGAGTTAAAATAAAGGATTTTTTCCCCAAATTTTTAAGAAAAACATTTATTTAAATTCATATAAAATCACATATTTGAAACCATTACTAGCAGAATATTTGTCTTAAAACACGGTCTAACTGAAAGCACCAGTCAGTTTGCTTACTTTTGGAAAGGATCCACCCATAAATGACTCCTTTATGGTCATTTATGTGTTTTATTTTTCTCATCCGTCATCACCCACTCACCAGTTCAGGCAGGTAAAATATATCCGGGGCCGTGGTGCAGATCTCCAGTCCACTGGGCAGGCTGGCCATAGGCTGAGCTGTAGTCGCAGCCATCTCCACCTGTTCCTTCTCCCGGTGCAGAGTCAACAGCGAGCCTCCAGCCCTCTTCACAGAACTAACGGAGCACCAGCAGGTGTTACTGACCCTTATAGGAGGGATAAGTTAGCTGACAAACCCGTTCTGCTATTGTTCCCACAGCAGCTCCTTAGTGAAAATCAGACACACCCTTTGTCTTGACCCAAGGCTACACTACCTGGTGTTCAGTGGGACTTAGTGAACTGTGAACATGCAGCACCAAATATGTGCCCAGAGGCTACACTAGAGCCCCGGCAGCTTGAATATCTCCATTGTTAAAGCACACCTCACTGAGTTTTAGGTTCTAATACATTTATGGTCTGTCCCTCTGACTAATATTTGTATCACACACACATCGTTTCTTGATATTTATGATAAACATTATGGATTAAGACACAAAAATGGAAATCATACCAGGTGTATTTTTTTGATCATTTCTTGTCAAAATATCGTATCGTAAAATTAAACATAATTACTTAAAGAGTATCTTTTCAGTGATATATACGAGCTTATTTATAGACAACATATTTGGAAAATTTTGTTTCAACAAATGTTACCAAGATTTTTTATTTTTAAGTCAGAAATGTATTTGAATTTTAAACATCAGCTACAGTACATTACCAGAAAATTAGTATCTCTCATCTCTCCATATTTACAAAGAGAGTTAAATACAGACAGACAGGCTCATACCTAAATAAAATTTTCTAGCTTAATTCTGGCAAGAAAATCTGCTCATGGTACAAATGAAAATGATCTTGGTGAGATTACTTGAAATAAGATTTTCAAGATCTATTGTCTAAAAAGTAATTTTTTTACTAAAAAGTTACTCTTTAGGTGATATGTCTTATTTTAAATGTGATGAGATATTTTGACTAGAAATGAGAAAAACAATAAAGATCTGTTATTTTACAAGAGTAGTAGTTCAGAAAGTCTATGTTCTGCAGGAACTTTTTCTAATGTACATAGAGAACTAGGATGTCAGACTGACCCTCTATTTCCAAATGCACCATACACCTGTACTTTCATTTAACAGTTTTTTTTTTTTCCAACTATATCTTATGTACAACATCAACAGGCAAAGATAATATGCAATATATGCGGTTGTATTCGGAATAAAAGACAATCTGCTAAAATTTTTCAGGGGTTGGGGGTGTTTTGGTTTGGATTAACATATGTCCACAACATATTTTCTGCAGTTTCTGGATAAATATCAATAAATAAATAAATAAATAGAGTATATACAAAAGAATCTGATCCACAAAAGTGACTCAATAAAATATGCAGGATGTTGCATAAAAAAAATAGTCAAATTTATCAGTTACGAAATCACATATAAAGCACTGTAATGTTAATAGAACTAAACAAGCAACCAGACACACACACACACACACACACACACACACACACACACACACACACATACACACACTTTACCTGATTTGCCATATCTCTTATCATTACAAAAACACAGCTTTCATTCACTGACATGTTTGTTTTGTGTCATTTTTGCTTCTGCAAAACAATCCGTAACAAGTGGTACCAGGTACAACAAACCTTTTACCTGTTCTTATTGCAAAGACACATTTATGGTGACCTTGACCTTTGACCTACATTCACCAAAATTGAATGTGATTTATTCTGGACCACCTCATACCTTTCCTGAACATTTAATGGAAGTTGGTCCAGAAGTTTTTGCTGCTGACAGACAGACAGAGAGACAGACAGACAAATCGAACCAAAAGCAATACCCCTCGCCTCTTCTGCAGCGGGGTAATAAAACAAAATCATATAAAACATGCAGGGATGTTTTATTCTGTTACCACATACTGGAAGATATTTTAATATTCATACTGTATGCAATGATTCACTTACTAAAGAGGGAATAAATAATGAATTGTTGAGTGAAATCTGATAAAAGCCTTCGAACTAGAGCATGTTCTAACATCCAGCTGATAGCATTGAGGGAAGTCACTATCAGATAAAGAAACAGAGAGGGGTGGGAAGAAGACGACCTGTCAGCAGGGTCACACATGACAATATGTTTGACTTATTTAACATGAAGCCTTACATATTTGATTTAAAATTGACCTGATATAATTCACAGGTAAGATCAAGATTCTTGGATGTAGTCTAACCTAGCACGAAAAGAAGTTTTATTTTATTGGAATAATTACATTTCAGTGTGAGCTCATTTATTCTGCTGGAAAAAAAAAAAAAAAAAATACAGTTATGTTACATGAGGAAATAGTTTGTTGCTTTCTCGAAAAAGTTTCTTGTGATTACAACAATGATTTTTGTCCAATTTTTCAGGATGATGAGTTTTATTTTATTGGAATAATGGTCAAATTTCAGTGCAAGCACATTTACTCTGTTGAAAAAAAAAATACTACAAATATTCTATGAGAAAATAAGGAAATTGTTGCTACAAAGCAAAATAAAAGGTCTAACTTATGAACATTTCTAAACAAAGAAGACATTAAACACACTGCAGATGGTTGAAAATCAAATTAATTTATTCATATCCCAAAAGGTACAGATAAAGTGAAATTATTATGATATTTACATAGTGAAATCTCTGTCAGTTCAGATAAAAACATAAAATCATGTTAATATATCAGACACACCACGATCAAATCCAATCCTTTTACAAAAAGCCGTAATAATAAGTAACACGGTTCAACGGAAAAGAGGTGTGTTGGTCAGGAAGTAGAGAGCTGTTTATTCTCTAAATTTACCTTTTAAATTTGCTTACAGTAAACATGGAAGAAAATGCCAAGAATAATCCACTTCAAGTCAGAGGGACGTCTGAGGTGTCAGGGTTTTGGAATAATATGAAATCCTCAACTGTGTCAAAAAGAAATATGTTGGACTTTTTAATAAGGATGACTGTAACTGTTGAAATGTTAAGGTTTGCTGAAAGTGTTACTGTTTTATTGAAATGTTTCTTGTCAAACTCTTACACAAAACAATAAAATGTGATCCTATTATTTAGTTTTACATATAAAAAGAAATGATTGATCTAAACCAGGGGTGTCAAACTCACTTTAGTTCAGGGGCCACATTAAACCAAATTTGAACTGAATTTGACCAAACCACTAAAATAATAACAATATATAAATAATGTCAACTCCAAATTTTCCTCCGTTTTAGAGCAAAAAAAACTTAAATTATGTGATGAAAATGTTCACATCTATCAACTATCCTTTAAAACATGAATAAACCAACAGTTCTTCAGAAACTAAATGCAATTTTAACAAGATTATGTCTGTTTATCATTTACACGTCAATGACAATGTACAGGTTATTTATTAGTTGATCTACAATTACACAAAACATTTAATAGCATTTCAAAATGTTCATATTTGTTCAAGTTATTCATGTTTTTTGTGTGAAATAATGGTTTGTTTTATTGTAAATACAGTAAAATGACATGAAAATGTTTCAATTAACAAAGAGCAAAATGTGGAGTTGTGAGTATTTATAGATTATTAGAATAATATTTTACTGATCTGACCCATTTTTATCTGTATGTGGAACCTGAAATTAAATTATCAGTATATTTACTGTCATTTTTGTGTTTCACAAAGTTATCCCACGGCCCGGAATGGACCCATCGAGGGCCAGATTAGGCCCCTGGTCCACATGTTTGACACCCCTGATCTAAACAGTGGCGTATAAAGCAGTATTAGAAGGTTCTGACACAACTATAATCAGTGTTCTGTTAAAACTGGACCCAGCTCATCTCACTGTCATTGGCTGATGTTCAATCACAGACTTTTTAAAGGAACATTAGAGAGAGGGTTTGGTCATTTTAGTGATTTGTGCCTTTAAAAAAAAAGTGGTTTGGATAAAATTGTATTCACAGTAAAAATTCAAAGCACATTTTAAAGTTAGATTTGATATGTTTTACTTTGTCAAACATTTAGTATGTTCTTAGTACTGTGTGAAAGGAAGGGTCTCAAACACATTTTCTTTCAGGGGCCACATTTAGGCCGGACAAGTAAAATAAAAACATAATAAGTGAGAAATAATGACAACTCCAAATGTTTGTGTTCAATTTAGTGCCAACCCCCCCCCCCCCCCCCCCCAAAAAAAAGCGACTTTGAATGATGAAAATGCTTACTTTTAGAAACTATCCAAAAAAATATATGTGAATAACCTGAAAAAAAAAACCTGACACTTCTTAAGAAAAATAAAGTGCCATTTTAACCACAATACACCTATCATTTGTTTTTATTTTTGGCTCAGATCTACAAAGACACTAAACACTTAGTAAAAGGCAGATATTGCTAAAATTGTGCTTGATTTTCTTTAGACATTTCATGTTGTTCATATTTCTTCTGATTATTCACATTATTTTTACAGGATAGTTTGTAAATGTAAATTACATTAAATGTTTTTTTGTTTTTTTTACACTAAAACAAAGACACACATTTGATGTCGCCATGATTTATAGATGTAATGTAATTTCTTTTTTTTTTTTATTTTTTAAGGTTATTATTTTTACTGTAGATCATATTGGTGTGTATGTGGAACCTGAACTAAAATGAAAGGATTTTTTTCACTTTACAAATTCATCCCAGGGGCCAGATTGGAACATTTGTTTGGCCACATTTAGCCCCCGGACCACATGTTTGATAGCCTAGCTTTCAGCGACCCTGTTTCCGCTCAGCTCTGTGAGCTTCGCACAAGAGTCTGGTAAAACACCGTAGACGTTCTGTTGTCTCTGTACAAATTGTGAACGGACCAATCACGATCACTGCACTGTAAACCCAAATAAGTTAGCAGAACTCAAAAAAGTAAGACGATCGATTGCCTTAATTATTTTAAGTTGATGAAACTTAAAAAATACAAGTTTCCAGAACTTAAAATGTAGATGCTTATTAAAGTATACTTAAATTAAAACATTAACTTAGTATTCTAAGGTTCTGTCAGTCCTACTGGGAGACTAAGTCAGGGTTCAGTGTCTTTGTCCAAGGACACTTGGACATGTGGACAGACAGAACTGGGACATGAACCTCTCTGACCCTTCAGTCATTGGACGACCCGCTCTTGTGATTGTAATTTTTTTTGTGTGATAGATATTAGTGGTTATTTGCAGTATTCTGAATTTATATTTCATCATCTACTACATCAGTTAAGTTTTTTTTTTTTCAATCGTCCTTATTTGAAACAATAGAAATAACAGTACAATATCATTCTCAGCATTTAATGACTTAATTTGATTAAGTTGAACCTCATCTATGTTTTTAAATTATATTCACAATAGTTCTCCTTAATAAAAAAAAAAAAAATTAGTTGGAAGTACTTAAAAATAAGAACATGTTACAGCAACTGAATACATTTGAGTTAGTAGTACTATTTCTGAAACTTTGAATATTCATAACTGAATATATTTAATTACTCTGAACATTTGGGTTTACAGTGTGTGTATTTTAACAGTTATGTCATAACTCAGACTCGACACAGTAGCTTTGAAAAACATGGCGGAGACTGAACTCTGTTTCAATTCTGCAATTTCAACAGTGAAATTAAAGCATATTGATCCTTTTAAAAGATGAACAGAACAGTTTTAAAAGAATTTCTTGATGGTAACGATGTTCTGACTCTTCTCCCAACAGGGTATGTATGTTAAGAGCTGTCATCTACGTTACATGCTGCTTTCAATGTGATTCGTTGAAGTTTTACATTATTCAAAAATGACAAGCACCTGGTTTCTCCAATCAGGGCGAATGATTTTGATTGACAACCCCGCCTTAACAAAGAGAAGCTAATGGTGTTTTCCCACATGTAAGATACGAGCAGCCATGTGAAGCAGCCATACATCTCAGTGTGACTCAGGTTAATGTTTGTCTGTATTAAAGTACCTTCATTTTTTTTTTTTTGTTGCATTGCTTCATAATTAGTGTAGTACCAACGCTATCCCTCTATTTCTAATTAAACTTTTTAAAGTTTCCTAAAACTACATGTGTTTCTAATATGACTAAGGCTTCTTTCCTACTAAGATATTGTGGGAAAAAAACATGGCTTTTTTTTTCAAATAACAGTCAGTGTTCATCAGATAAATCAAGTGAAGTGTATAAAGTTAATGTACACTTGTTTTTGTTTGTGACATTTTCCAATAAAAAAAATAAAATAAATGGAAATAACAAAAGCAATTGATATTTGGCAAAATAGTTTTGACTCAAAATCCATTCAGTTTAATAGTGTATTTAACAGAAGACAATACAGTTTATGGCATAGTAACTATCAGATGACCTTTATAATTTGATTTGATTTGAATGATTTCTTTTATCATATTTATTTCTTTTATCATATTTATTCAAAAATAGTTAGAATTATGTTTAATGTCAAGTTATGATGTGAAAAATAAGGGCTGAAATGGTAACATTATGGTTTTGTGAGACAATTACAAACTGCATAGTGCATTTTAATGTCTGTGTCGTTCTTCTTTCATCAAAACCAAAGTTAATTTAAGCAACTAAATCCACTCATTAGCTCATTGTTTCCTTCCTGTAGCTGTCAGATGGTTTTGTCAGCAGTGTATGTTTACATGTGTATGGGTCAGTCTCTACCACCACGAGTGTCATTATCATTAGGAGAGTGGAGTTCGGTGGAAGTCAAGACTCGTATGATTCATGATGACATTGGCTACAGGTGATCATGTTCCATTTATTGGCCAATCTGTACACTGAGTAGTCGACTTATGACTGTTGTGATGGTACATTGTGTGATTTCTTTCATATTTTAAGTCATACTGAGGTTTTCACAGACGGGATCTTTGGTAGCATTTCATAAAACTTGGGACTATTTTATGTCTGATGATGCTTCTTGAAAAATGGAAAGACATTGGGCGACCTTTGACCCCATCCCAGCTGATTCTGCTTTTGTTGTTGAGTTTGTGGCGGCTGAGTGAGTAAGTACTTATCGTCTCAAACATGTTACAAGACTTACAAAAGGAATTTGAGTCAAAATTATTTCGACAAAACAATATTAGCCAACTTTGTCTCTTAAAAAATCTATTCTTTTTTTCACGGGGGTCGAACCACAAGATAGTTGGGTATGATTTGTTATTATTGAAGATCTTGACCTGACTCTTGTTTTTAGGACCTCTTCCATCGGATGGCGGAGAAAATGGCGTGGATGAAGTACAGAAGCGTGGCCACGTAAGACATGACCTGAAAATATACATGAGCAGAAAACCTTGTGTTATCTTATTATTATATTTCTCTAAGAACCAAACTCAATTCAAATGTATTCATATAAAGTCTGTAACTAGCTCTGCCTTAAAGCTACTTTTACACACCTTTTAAATTGCCCCTTAGGGATGAATAAAGTGTTTTGAATTTAATTGAATTTATATTTAGAGTTGATCTAAAACTGACTCTCAAATCCACCTTTACAGAAACCCACCAGAATCCTCCAGGAGCAAAGAATAATAAACTTCCTTTTAACAGACAGCTAACTGTTAAAAATGAAAACGTATTATACTTACAAACAGCTAGAACAAACTGACATAACTGTTAATACTACTACTACTCCAAATGCAGTCAGTGTACGTTTGTAAAAAAATAAATAAATAGGAATCCTGCTGTTTTTACTGGAAAAAAAAAACACTATTAAAACGACAAAGAACAGATTTACAAAGTAATATACAGATTTAATAGTTTAAACATTTAATGTTGGATTTTGGTGATATTTACATCATTCTTGCATTAAAGTGAACTAGTTTGCTGAGTAAATGTAAAAATGTTCATTTTTAAAAAAGTAAATAGGCTGTTATTTCAACATTATGGTTTTGCAATTTAAAAAGCAACACATTGTTTTTCAATTTACATTTTTATGCCCCCGAAACAATAGAAATACATCATTTCTACATAGAAATCTGGTGGTGTTAGTCTACTATTCCTCTAAAAACTAAAACTATATTTGATTTAATCATCGACACAAAAGCATTTTCAAACAAGTGGTGCCAAGCACAACAAACCCTGCTCTTCACAAACATTTGAAATGGAATGATTGAAAAGGAAATTTCAATCATCAATTAATTTTGGTGACCTTGACCTTTGACTTACATTTACTAAAATTTGTATTGGATATCTTGAATAAAAATTTCATGCAAAGTGGTCCAGTGGTTTTTGTGTAAAGTTGCTGACAAATAGACCCCCCACACACACACACACACACACACACATTTTATCTGACTTGCCATGTCTTTTTTCATTGTGAAAATACATTTTTGGTGACTGTGACCTTTGACCTATATTCATCAAAATTCAATGGGATCTATTCTGGACCACCTTGCATCTTTTCTGAATATTGGAACAGCATTGGAACATAACATTTTCTGCACACACGGAAGAATACATTATTTTATTAAAACATTTTTTAGAAGTCCTCATAAAGCATGAGGGAAACTGGTGCAAAGTGAAACCTGTATTTTTCAAAGGTTTGGAAATGTGCTACCTTTTCTTTATATTTACTATCATTATTTTTGAATTGTTATTGTTAATGTGATTTATTCAATTTAGTTTTTCCATTTTCATTTTATTATTTATTTATTACAATTTTTTTTTAATTTTTTAAATATATGTATGGATTTTTTTTTTTTCTATTTTATGATTTTTTTTTAAATAAATCTTTTTCTTTTAAAATCGTGTTTACACTCACTACCCAATAGTTATCTACAAGTGATGAGACACATGAAAGCGAGTGTGTGTGTGTGTGTGTTTTGAGGTCGTACCACTGCAGCGATGTCCAGTCTGTAGTATTTGAGTAGAGTTTCAAATAGAACACCAGGCCTTAAATCGATGCCACGTACGACGGTGACATAAGCCAGGGCCACTGATGCACTGAGGAAGAAAACCACTGCTACAAAGTGATAAACCACATCCTGCAGGTGAAGGGACATAAGGAAGAGCCGAGGGGAGAAGGAAAGGACAGTAGACGGTCAAAGGTGGACAAATTTAAATCAAATCAGACAATCTATTGGTTCCACATGAAACAATGAGTAAATAATAAATAGTCTGTGGTCTTACCAGGGTGGGCCAGATGCTACTCTGATTGGCACCACAGAGGAAAATAAAGAACCAGAGTGTGGTGAAAACGAAGCAGAAGACGGACACAAACATCACCCAGCCCAGAGGGTTTGGTGGAGTGACATGTGTGGACGCCACAAGGATCCAAACTAAACCACCGAACACCTGGACGATCACACAGCGAGGACAGAAGGACAGAAGGACAGAAGGACAAACTGGAAGTTAATGTGATATCATCAACATCAACAATGCTCTGTACAACACACTCCCCTCACCTTACTTTTTTTTTTTATTTTAATTGTTTTCCCATTAAAGTTTAGTTGAACAATGACAGTGGAACAGTCAAACATATACTGTACAATCTTTCACAGTCTTTTCTGTTACTGCTCTGAACCTTTGGAATTTCCTCCTTACTACCATCAGACACTATTCTGACCGCAACACTTTTACAAATGCATTTATTTAAGATTGCTTTTAATGTTTAATACTTTAATTCTGACTGCTTTTAATGTGTAAGTGTTTTGCTTTTACATTTGCCTGTCTGGACCACCCCCTCCCCCCTCCTTTATTTATAAATGGACGTTCATCTATAGTCTGTCCATCCATGGGAGTGGATCTTTCCTTCAGTGTGGTTCTCCTCAAGATTTCTTCTTTTTCCCACTGGGTTTTGAAGTTTTTTCTTGCCGAGAAGGAGGGTCTAAGGACAGGGGGTGCCTGGGACTGTTCATATATCTCTGTAGTTGATTGTGTTTTTGTAAAAGCCCTGTGAGACCACTATGTTGTGATTTAGGGCTTTATAAATAAAATTGAATTGAATTGAATTTAACTGTTTTTTTTTTTTTATTCTGTAGGGATGTTAACCGTTGACCGCATCAATGTTGTCAGGTCATAATTGGTTATAATTATCGGTAAAAAAAAAAAAAGCCATCCTGCATCTGTCATTCCACTACACAAACTCTTTTTGCATTTTGTAGTGTAGGTTATGAAGAGGAAGCTTTGTGATCTGTCCATAGCATCGCTTTAAAAATGATGAATTTAAACATTAGTAATACAACAATGTGTTAATATCAAAAGCAGAGCTCAATTAATTTTGCACCAGTTTAGAGCATTTCACTCAAAAGCTAAACAAAACACAATGCTGACGTGAGGTAAAAGATGAGTTGTGTGACCTACTTTTAAAATGATATGACGGGTGGGATACGGCAAAAGGAGTTTGACGCAGGCTGGTGGACATAAGGGTCTTTTTTCCCCATGATATTTAGCAGCATAATTTCCTGTATCATCTAATGTTTTCTCTGCGTGTGATGCTTTAAAATCAGCTTTTAACATAACATAAAATATTTAGTAATAGGTGGAATATTATTATTATTATTTACTTTCCTTTATCTATCTATCTATCTGTCTGTCTGTCTATCTATCATCTATCTATTGTCTATTTATCTATCTATTATCTGTCTATCTGTCATCTATTATCTATCTATTTATCTACCTACCTACCTATCTGTTATTTTGTGTTTTTATCAACAAATGCTCAAAATAAATGATCAGTCAAATCAAAGATGCTTTTGTTGACAGAGTGTAAACATCCAATGATACAAGAATGAGACTAATTTTACATGAAGAGAGAAAAGTAGAAAGAAGCAGCTATAAATATTTTATCTTCATGGTTGTCATAAGTAAAACCTGTTGAAACAGTGATAAAGTTTTGTTTTTTTTTTCCTGAAAATGTGCTTCTCCTGTGTAACGCTGCAGACCTGAATTTAACTGCCTGTAAATTAGTGTTGAAACCTTTAAAATAAGGCTGGGCTCCAAACAAACACCTCTCTCCACCTTCCTCAAACATTCCGCATGAAAGAGTCTTTGGCATGTTTGGGGGAGCATGAAACTGCATTTGTTCCCTGATAAAATGCACTTTCAGGTGTTAATTTGGATGTTTTACAGTTAAACAAATGTCTGAAATTTACATCAAACCCTGTAAAATTTCAGTGGAGTTACATTAAAATTGAACCTTCTTTTGGTTTGAGCTCTGATTTGATGGTTACATAATTATTGTTTACAGTCTTGTTGGTGTTTTATCACTTAACAATTAGCAATAATCCCAAAAGCTAATATGTTTTATTAGGTATGCTACAGTAAATATCCTAAAGTTGCACTGTATTTTGAAAGAAAAAAAAAAAAAGATCCAACATTAACCATCAAGTCATTTGAGAGAATATAACTGACCCCATGTCATTTTAGAAGATATAAATACAACATATTTGCATGACAAGTACTTCAGTTTATTGTGAAATTTGGGTGATTCATGTGAGTCTTTAAAAATGTCTCCACGTTCAGCAGAAAGTCAAACATCATTTATAGATAAAGTAAGGTTTGCTGTAGAAAAATGTATCCTTCAAAAGCAAGAAATCAGGTTCGATCAGCTGTGTAAACATACAAAGTTCAAAGTCGTGGTCACAGTCTTTTCATAATTCAGCCACAATAAACTGTGCAGCTCTGTATATCGACTGACCTCATGTAAAGAATGCACCACACCCTGAATTTAGCAACAACTGCAAGAGGGTGAAATATTCCTCTGAAATTAAACAGCATTTATTTGATTTTCAGATTGTGACATTCAGGATGTATATATATATATATATATATATATATATATATATATATATATATATATATACACACCAATTTAAAAACTCTGGAATGTAACATCATGTTGATTTAACCCTTTAACTCCTGAGACTTTAGTAGGTCCACAGTAAAAAAAAAATTAAAAATACGAAAATAAGCAACAAAATGAACAAAAACAGCCAAAGTGATCAATAAAAATGTACAAAAAATGAATAAACTAACAAAATAAGTAACATGAACACACACACACAGACACAAATGGAACAAAATTAGAAAAAAAAAATACTAAAATAAAAACCAAAATGTAGAAAAATAAACAAAATAAGCAACAACATTAACTGTAGAACTTGTATTGTAATTTGATTCCAATAGTTTTAATTTTATTTTTTCGAAATCAGTTGCTTTTTGACATCTGTTTACCTCCATTACTGAGTTCAATAAACAAAATTCAGTAAAAACATGTTTTGTTTTATTTTTAATTTATTGAATATTTAAACTAAACCATCCATTCAGAATGTGTCAGCGCTGACACATCAGATGTTAAAAGGTTAACACAGTTTTGACAACTTGCAGAGTGAATGGTTTATTACAGGTGCTGAATTGACTCCTAATGTAAATCTCATTTAAATAATCATTATTTATAGCATAATTTAAACACATCTTCAGACTGTACACTAATTAATAACGTTTTTCCTTTAGTCATCCTTTTAACTGGGTATTATTTTCCTGTTTATACTATTTAATGATGTACTATAGTCCTGGAATAATAATAGACTGATGATTACTTGTATAATTTGGTATTCATTGTGCTTCCTCCTATTTTTTTAAGATGATAGAAAACACTGTACATATCTGTCTGAGTCTGAAGAAATGTAATCTGTATCAAACATAAGTTCACATGAAACTCTGTCAACATTTCTGTCCTTATTATTATGTAACATATCCATCATATCTTATTTTACTTTCTGTGTGATAATGCTAAATGTTGAAAACAGTATCAGGTACAGAGCAAAGCAAACACCTGTTGTACTGTGAAAATGTTGCATTACTTCATGCAAATCCTGCTATGAGCTATGAGATTTCATGATATCAGTAAATATTGCATAAGTCTTATCTCTGCTGTTTAATAGCAGACTGGGAATCTTATCTAACTACTACCATTCCCTAGAAATACTTTTCATTCTCTGACCTGTAGCTTATTAAAATGATTACTACTTTTGGTTGTCTAGGTTTCATATGTGGAGTTAAATTGACTGTTGGTGGTGCTGAAAGTTTTTGGTTTCGTCATTTGCAGACTCCATCTGTTTCACTGTGGTTTGAATTCACACCAATATTCATCCAGTCAAGGCAAACAACTTATACTTGCTATGTTAAAAAGTCCAAATAACAACACTTAGAGAGTTTATTTAACTTCTTCTAGAGTGTATTTGGTCCCATTGTCTCCAAATTAATACTGCAAAATCTACAGTGTACCACAGCCGGTACCACAGCCGGTACCACAGCCGGTACCACAGCCGGTACTACAGCCGGTACCACAGCCGGTACCACAGCCGATACCACAGCCGGTACTACAGCCGGTACCACAGCCGGTACCACAGCCGGTACCACAGCCGATACCACAGCCGGTACTACAGCCGGTACCAAAGCCGGTACCACAGCTGGTACCACAGCCAGTAAGCCCATCCTCTGTCATACCTGCTCTGCACGTTTCATGTTTGTAATGGTTTAGATTTACACATCCAACTCCAGTTAGATAGAGTGTTGAGTATTATCACTTCATTTCCCTCTGACAAACACACTATTTCAACAAAAGATGCATTGGCTCAAGGACAGAAGAAAAACAACCCAAGCAAACAGAGCACACGAGTTGATGGTAGGTTTAGATTTACATGTTACACACACACACTAACACAGGCTGTTTTTACACCTGTGTCACACAACATTTCATCTTAAAGGAGCCTCGCCTTGAAGCTCTAATGTGTTTTGAATTATATTTTCAGAGTAAATCATTAAAAACAGTGTGTGTATATATGTTATATCCTCTAAGAAATTGAAATTTGTGGAACACTGTCTATATTCCCGCCCACATCCACAGTGATGTCAAAGCAGGACCTCAGGCAGATGGAAGAGATAAGAGATGGAAGAGATGGGAGGGTTAGGTTTATCCACACAGCTCTAAGATGACATTTCTGCAGGAAAGATAAGATTAATGGTCCAATTTACACAGCAAAAAAAAAAAAAAAAAAAAAATCAGGGAAATCCACAGAAGTTTGATGGAAACTGTGATCCTAGAGTTTTCATAGTGCTTCATTAACCATACATGTGTATTAGCACATGTCTGTTTAAACTCCATGACTTCAGTTTAGTCAAATTAATTATTTAAAGGAGAATCAACAAATTCTAGTTGCTGTTACATTATACAAAACTGATAAAATGAAGAGCCTTTATAATTTCATTGTCCTCTCCATTCTTTCCGTTTGCTTATTCATTATTGTCTAAGGTATTATGTAATAATAATAATGAGTGACCACCTGACCAAAAATGAGGATCAGAAGAGATATAGGTTTGTTTTACTGCTCATGAAAATGTGGATTTTAATAATAATAATAATAATAATAATTATGGATTGGATTTATGTAGCACTTTTCTGGCCACTCAAAGCGCTTCACATTAGTGACTAATTATTCATTCACTCTCACATGCACCCTCTGGTGGTGGTAAACTACATATGTAGCCACAGTTGTCCTGGGGCAGACTGATAGAAGCGTGGCAGCCATTTTGCGCCTACATTCCTCTAACCACCACCAAACATTCATATACCAGTGTGAGTGGCACTACAAGCAAGGAGGGTGAAGTGTCTTGCCCAAGGACACAATGGACTGACTAGGACAGAGCGGGATTCAAACCACCAACCCTTCAGTTACCAGATGACCCACTTTACCAACTGAGCTTATTTTACTTCACTTCAATTAAGATTTGCACAACATATCTTAAAAATATTTCCAGCTTCACTCCTGAAAACTTCTCTCACCACAGGGAAATTTGCCATCAGAAAACAAATGTTTCCATAGCAACAGGCAAACAGAGTGTGTTTGTGTGTCTGTCACCTGTGAGGAAAAAAAATATTGCAAAAACTTGTGGCTGTGAATAGAAAATGGCACAAAATAGCTGAAAGATCAGTGCATATCAATCCAAATATAGCAAAGTTTTCTGGTAAAACTTTATTTTCTAAAGTCATCAGTAAATATATATTCAAAAGACATTCATTATTTTACTGTGTGTGGATCTGTAGAGTTCCGGGGCATTTTTTAATGTCAGGCTTTGTGAAAAACTTTGCCAGGTTTTTCGATTCTCAGCCAAACGTTTTCACACGTGACAGACTGTTGTGATGACACAAACACTTTGTTTGCCTGTTGCCATGGAAACAGTTTTTTTCTGATGGCAAATTTCCTTGTGGTGAGAGAAGTTTTCAGGAGTGAAGCTGGAAATATTTTTAAAGGATTTTCATGAGTAGTAAAATGAACCTATATCTGTTCTGATCCTCATTTTTGATCAGGTGGTCACTCATTATGAAATAATACCTTAGACCAGGGGTGTCAAACTCATTTAAGTTCGGGGCCACATTCAGCCTAATATGGTATAAAGTGGGTCGGAACAGTAAAATAATATAAATAATAGGATAAAAACGTATAATTAATGTAAACTCCTAAGTTTCCTAATTTGTAAAAATATTAAAATTCCACCATGAAAATGTTTACATCTATGAACTGTACTTGAACGTACCATGAACAACCTAAAAATTCTTAAGAAAAATAAGTTCAATATTAACAATATTGCACTTTAGTTTATCACAGTGGTTTTACAAATACACACAATATTTAGTAACATTCAGAATATTGCTAAAATTCTCACATACATTTTAATTAATTAACATTTTTGGTAACAGGCTGTTTATGTATTTATTCCCTGTTTTTTTTTTACACTAAAACAAAGAAGAAAATGTAAATTTTTCATAATTTATTGTTTATTATGATTATGGTCTGATCCATTTTATATTGAATTGATGTCAAATGATTTTAAGTTCCTTTATTATTAATAACTTCTGTGCAAATTTAGCATTTCACAAATTCAACCCAGGGGCCGGTTTGGACCCATTGGTGGGCCAGCTTTGGCCCCCAGGCCAGGTGTTTGACAACTCTGCCTTAGACGGTAATGAATAAGAAAACCGAAAGGATAGAGAGGACAATGAAATTATAATTGAATATAATACATTTATAATTTTTAACTGATTTATATTGAATTTCCTGCCTTTTGCACCTGATTTTATTTGTTTTTAATGTGTTTGGTTTTAATTTTTTATCTGCTGTTCATAATGTACAATGCATAATTTGTACTTATTATTATTATTAGTTGTAGTAGTAGTGGTTGTAGTAGTAGTAGTAGTAGTAGTGGTAGTAGTAGTAGTAGTGGTAGTAGTAGTAGTAGTAAAATTAATTCTGATCTCAGATAAAGATGGAACACCATGAAATAATATCTGAATACTATGATAATACCATAAATGCACAAGAAGTTAAAAAAAAAAAAAGGTAAATGTTTGACAAAAATATAAAGTGAGAACAAAAAAACTCACAAACTCGGGGATGAAGAAGAGGTCAGGAACAGTGGTGAAGATCCTGCCACCCGTGGGCAAAATATCACCTGAGGTGGTGGAAGCCATAGTCCAAAATACTGTGTTTGTTCAAGTGATTTTGTTCAGAATGAGATGTCTAACCAGTTTTAATCTGCTTTTTAAAGGCTGTCCTCATCTCCTCCTCTGTCTTCTCCCACACCTCCCCCTGCATATATCACTCCACCTATTCATTCTTTCCGAAACTGTCTCCCTCTAACAGGTGCTTTTGGTTTGTTTGTGCAGGGAGAGGATGTCATTTTGACAGTGTGGATTTGAGTGCATAATGTTTGAATGTGTTTACATGTGCCCTCAGGTGTTTTTCCTGTTTGTGTGTTTATATGAGAATAGCCACGGGCCCGTTTACATACACACAAAGAAGTGATTGTGAAGCAACTACTACAGTGCTTACATAGGATATTTAAGAACACATCACAGCACTGACTAGCACCTGAGTACTACTACGCCAATGGTGTTACTCTTTCCTTCCATTTTTTGGTTTCATTTCTTACTTTACATGACTTTAATTTGATTATACAGCAGTGGAAAAAACATTTTCAGAAACTTTAAAGGGGATATATCATGAAAAATGCACTTTTTTATGTTGTTACAACACAAAAGTGTGTTACCTGGGAGTGAGGAGACCCATAAAATATGAAAAAAAAACATCCATTCTCCTTTTTTCCTGATGAATTTGTTATTGGAGGGGGATGAAAATGCACCGTTTTGGATTTTCTATGCTTCGTACGTCACATGCAAAGATTCATTTGAGTACCCCATCCCACCCCAACAGCTCAGCTAACCCCACTTACTGGTCACAGACATCCGTATCCACCATTATTCTCTATCGATGGTCCTGGTGTGAGTCTGGTGCTTTAAGGTCTGAGCCCCGGATGGTCTGACCTGGGTTGATCGAATGGGTTGGACCATGGGTAGCACTGTGACAATGGTGTCGTGGCTGGTCTGGCCGACCCAGGTCCAGACAAACCGTACCCAGACCCATCTTTGAGCCTGTGTTTGTGCAGGTTCCTCTTGTCAGTCTGAGGTGCAGTCCTGATGAACTAAAAGATCTTTAACACGTCTATTCACTTACTCTCTGAAATGTATTCTCTATTTACCGCAATGGAAATTTTAAAAGTGATCCAGAATCCAGGATCTCTTCCGGATCACCACCAAAATGTAATAATTTGTTCCTTGTGATACTATCAACACATCCATCCATTTCATCAAAATTTTTCCCTAAGTTTTTGAGCCCCCCCCCCCCACTCCCCGGATCACCACCAAAATCGTTTTATTTCCAGATCTCCCCATTGCCAACCCACCCTGTATAGTTCATCAAGATCCGTCCATAACTGTTGAGTTCTCTCGCTAACTAACAAACAGACAGGTAATAAAGTTCTGATAGATCCTCCAATAACACACAGTGGACATTTTTTTGTATTTTTATGAGTGCCGTACAAAGGGTTAAAAACAATCTGAAGTTACTAATGTCATTTATTCATCATCTGTGAGTCAGTAGATGACGTGTGAGGTTTTTGTTTCCTACATTTGTCACCGAGACAAACCGACAAACACAGAGCGATGGTTTCTAAGATGAAGGATTAAAACCCAAAACAATGTACAAACCCTTTTGTTAGAATGAGCTGTTTCAATTTGACATCAATCAATCGAATGTCAGAGGGGGGGGTCACAAAATAAGAAAAAGTACATTGGCATCGTCATCACTGTGTTGTTGTGAGTCACTGTTTTTCCAGTGAAACTTTCTATGTGAGGAATTTGAATGAGGGGTTTAGTTGTGGTTCTGTGGTGGACACGGCGAATGCTAATGAGAGGGAAAAGGTGTTTGGGTGTGAACTGGGCACTGTTCAAAAGCATTAAATAATTTTTTCATCAGTAACACACGTATAAGTTACAGTTGATGCATAAATCAATTCTTTAAATTTCATTTTCTCTTTTTCTTTTCTTGCTAAAGAACACAACAGAGCTTGAGCATATCCCTATACTTTGGTTTGTGGTAAATGTATGTCATAAAATTAAGCATAAAAGCCATTTTATTATGACAATATACCTGAATGACACACACAGCTCTTGTAAGTTTGATATAAAAATTTAATATTTATAAAAAGTGTAATTGTTTAATATAATGTGTGATACATACATAGCAAATATGAATGAATATAATGACTATGCCATCCACTATAATAATGGATTAGAATTCTGTAGCACTTTTCAAGGCACTGAACATTATTACCTCCGCCAAGGAGGGTATGTTTTAGCCAGAGTTTGTCTGTTTGTCTGTTAGTTAGCAAGATACCTCAAAAAGTTACGGACAGATGTTGATGACATTTTCAGGGTAGGTTGGTAATGAGGAGATCTGGAAATAATTAGACGTTGGTGTTGATCCAGGGTGGGGTCAAGATAGTTAAAAAAAAACTTACGGATGGATTTTGATGACATTTTCAGGATGTGTTGGGAGTGTCACGAGGAACAAATTTTTTGGTGGTAATCGGGAAGAGATCCTGGATTCTGGATCACTTTGAAATGTATTCCCCATTTACTATAATGTAAAGTTTCAAAGTGATCCAGAATCCAGGATCTCTTCAGGATCACCACCAACATGTAATCATTTGTTGCTTGTGACACTATCAACACATTCTGAAAATGTCATTAAAATCCATCCATAAGTTTTTGAGTTATCCTGCTAACTAACAGACAGACAAAAATGTAACCCCCTTGGTGGACCTCTCTTCATTCGAGGGCGAAGGTCTGCCTTAGCGGAGGTTTGCGCTCTCAGAGTGCTTTTCTAGTTGATCCATTATTCATTCACTCTCACATTCTCCCTCTGGTGGTGGTAAACTACATCTGTAGCTACAGCTGACCTGGGGCAGACTGACCGATACATGCCCCTACGACAGTGGTTCTCAAATCCAGTCCTCGTGGCCCAGTGTCCTGCATGCTTTAGATATGTCCCTTTTCTTCTTCTTTTTAAAATAAAAAACAATTAAACATATAAAACAAATAATAAATAAATGCAATGACAAATGTAAAAAAAAAAAAAAACATAAAAAAAAATGTGAAATATATTTTTTTTAAGTTTTTAAAAAGTGAATATATATATATATATATATATATATATATATATATATATATATATATATATATATATATGTGTGTGTGTGTGTGTGTGTGTGTGTGTGTGTGTGTGTGTGTGTGTGTGTGTGTGTGTATAAATCTACATCTTCTACCATTCCATCACACCTGGAAGCCTTTACATCATTATCAGTCTTCTGAAGAGCTGATCAATAATTGAACTAGTTGTGATAGAAGAGGGAAAAACATGCAGGACACTGGGCCACAAGGGCCAGATTTGAGAAGCACTGCTCTACAACCACCACCAAACATTCAGTGGAGGCAAGGAGGGTGAAGTGTCTTGCCCAAGGACACAGTGGCCTGACTAGGAGAGACTGCAAGAAAAAATGAGTGGTTTATGTACTGATACATTATTAGCTGCAGTCATTATGTTTTAAATGCGAGGCCACAAACACATTACACTTTTACAAAATGTTCTTACATTATTGTCCCTTCTTATCATATGAATGAAAAAATAGAAAACATTATCTGTTCTGACCAAATTATTTTAATGTTGTGCTCTAATAACATTCAGTTCCATCTTGAGTGAACCTCAGCACTGCTGTTCTAAAGTTTCAGACTCTACACTAAGTGCCTCCAGCTCTGTACTAAAACTTTCAGATATGACGGCTGTAGAACGAACAAAAGTGTCTTTTTGTCTCATTCTTGAGTGGAATATGATGCAAAATAGTAGTAGTAGATAGGAGAAAATAAAAGGATTATATTTCAATGATTGATGAACAATATAATCCCATCATCATGCCTGAGAAGTTTCACATGAAGCTTTTTAAATGTGCTTTCATTTATGTTAGAGTTTAGAAACTACAGGACACACCTTATCCACAGGTTCAAGTTACAGGAAACCGTCAATTATGAAGCTGCAGAATTCACAACAGTTTCTCCTGAATTTCATTCTTGCATGAATAGAAACTCCATTCGAAATGTCAATAAAAAAAAAATTATTTATTTTATGATTTTGATGCACCCTATTGAACCCATTCATCATATTTATGCACAGGCTTTATAGAGATCAGTGAGGGGTTTTTGAGAGAACCTGCCTAGTACAGTTACACAGTAGCAAAAAGCATCATGGAGTTTTTTTGTTTTTTTTTAACTTTCATATAATTGGTTTATTTAAGGCATAGTTATGATAAATTATCCCACTATTGTGTGTATTAAACTACAACTGTCATTAGATAATCTGAAGGAGTTTCATATAACCACACAAATCCATTACTTCATTTACAACTGACCTAGTTTAATCTACATCTCACTGAATGGGATTTAATACCTTCTATAAAACAATCTTTAAGACCAGACACAGAATCAGGGTTGCACTCACTGAGCACCAAACAGCTTGTGTTTGGCCAGTGTTAAGACAGACACACCTTGGACTCGCTCTTCCATTATGGATCTGGTTACAACATACAACCCTCTACTTGTACATACATACCCACACATAAAAAATGCCATGGGAACCCCTGCCAGCTCTGTCAAAATACAATACGTATTTGTCAGTGTGTGTAGTTGCACAATGGCAGAGTAATCTATTGTTTGTTGTCTCCTGAAAAACAAAGTTCAAAGTGTTTTTATCCACAGAGAGCACTAATGTCTTAACATTAAGTGAGAGGTAACTGGGACATTTAACGACCAGGAATTCACAAGTAGCCTAGTAGCTAAAGTTATTCAAACACAGTGTATTAACTATAATGGATTCAGGAAATGGTCATTGTAATTGTGGTCCATGGAGATCATTTTTACATTGGAAAAATCTAAATCTTACCAAGTGCATTTTTGTCATTTTTAGTCACAAAATCTCATCACACCTAATCACCTAAGTACTAACTTTGACAATTACAAATTGGCATATTTATTTTTTGATTGAATATGAAAAACAAAATAAAAATCTGCTAATGGATCAAGTGAAAATGAAAATGACATTGAAATGACATTTTCCACAACTATTGTCTGAAAATCAGTTCTTTTATATCTCACTGAAAACATACTCTTACGTCATTATGTCTTATTTTAAGTGTGATAAAATTTTATGAACACACACATATATATACATACATAGATATACATATATATATATATATATATATATATATATATATATATATATATATATATATATATATATATATATACATATATATGTATATATATATATATATATATATATATATATATATATATATATATATATATACATATATATGTATATATATATATATATATATATATATATATATATATATATATATATATATATATATATATATATAATTTTTTTTTTTTTTAATTTAATTTTTTTTTTATTTTATTTTGTCTCTCTTCTTCTTCTTCCTGGTATACACATGTTTACTCTGGAACACAAGCAGAAAACCTTCCCAGTATTTCCTGGATCACTTTTCCAGCCTTATCGTCCCCTTTGGAAACCCTCCAGTATCCTGTTCAACTGGTCTTTACCTGCTCCTGCTCCTGTTCCTACTCTTGCTCCTACACCTATTCTTGCTCCTGCTCCTGCTCCTTCCTCTGCTCCTGCTCCTGCTCCTGCTCCTGCTCCTGCTCCTGCTCCTGCTCCTGCTCCTGCTCCTGCTCCTGCTCCTGCTCTCGCTCCTGCTCCTGCTCCTACACCTACTCCTGCTCCTACTCCTGCTCCTGCTCCTGCTCCTGCTCTTGCTCCTGCTCCTCCTTTTGATCCAAAAGACCAGGGCCACAAAGATGAGGCTTAGAATAGCGTATCATTTCCCACAGATAACAGCAGAACTGTCAACAATGCCTTTTTTCTCTGTGTGCATCTGTTTGTTTGTGTGATCGTCTGCAGAAGGATGGAGTCAAAACCACCAGAAGAAAATGACTTTCCTAAATGTCAGCCGAAACATCCCTCAGACTTAGACTTGATAAAATGACCCAGTAAAAAGAGTAACACATCAAAATGCACCATCATCAAAATTGTTGACAACTTTATAGATTTAAGCAAATAGAAAAAGATGATCAATAGTTGTGTAAAAAAAACAACAACAACAACTTTAGACTGATAGCTTGAAACTCATATTTGACATTTCTTCAGGTATTTTTGAGCATGACTGTGTAGATCCAGTGAATATTACTTGCTTGAACATTGATTGTGGTTTAACAATTTCACCTGAACAATGTTATAATAATGTATTTATGGACATTTAATTCCTCTGCTCACAAAGCTAACGGTACCTCATGCAGCAGAAAATGAACTGGACCAGGTCATAGAGGAGTATTTTGTATTTTGTATTTTGTGGCTCAGTTGATGGAGCGGGTCGTCCAATGACTGAAGGGTCAGTGGTTGGCATCCTGGCTCTGACTGTCCACGTGTCGAAGTGTCCTTGGGCAAAGACACTGAACCCTGACTTATGCTCCCAGTAGAACTGACAGAACCTTAGAAACCTACTACCTTTACTTACGCTGAGTAAATATATTCATTAAATCACTGAGTGGATGTGCCAGAACATTCTCCAGCTTAATGTGGACTAAACAGAAGTGATCGTTTTTGGTCCTAAAAAAGAAAGGTCAAAGGTCAGTGCTCACCTTGAGTCCATGTCATTGAACTTTACAAACCAAATCATAAATCTGGGTGTAATTATTGACTCACACCTGAAGTTCAACAACTATTTAAAAGCTCTGACCCAGTTTGTCTATGACCACCTGAAGAACATCGATAGAGTCAAAGGTTTTCTGTCCAAACCAGACACAAAAACGTATGTATTTATTTTCAGTAAATTATATTATCATAATGGTGCCTTCACTGGTCTAAACAAAAAAAATCAATCAGGTTGCTACAGCTGATCCAAAACACTGCTGCCAGAGTCCTGACCAGTACCAGGAAACTGGATCACACCGGTCCTCAAATCCTTCCATGTTCTTCCTGTGGGTCAAAGGTTAAAATTATAAATCTTACTCCTGGTCTATAAAGAACTAAACAACCTTGGACCCAAATACATCTTAGACCTGCTGGTTCCATATGAAGCATCCAGAGCCCTGAGGTCATAGGTCATCAGGAACAGGTTTACTGTGTGTTCCCAAAATCAGAACCAAACAAAGTTCATCATCATTCAGTTGTTCTGCTCCTCACCTGTGGAACAAACTACCTGAATACCTGAGGTCTGAGAAAAACTGTCAGTTCATTTAAATCAGATGAAAACATTATTATTTACCTGAACTTTTACTTAAATTCTTAATTGTTTTTTAAATATTTTATGTCTCTTATTTTGATTGTCTTTTAATGCATTTTAGTTAAGTTTCTGATATGTTTTATGTAAAGCACCTTGAATTGTCCTGTACATTAAATGTACTATACAAATACATTTCCTTAGTGTAGGAGTGTGTGTATGTGAATGGGTGAATGTGAGGCTAATGTAAAGTGATTTGAGCACCATGAAGGTAGAAAAGTGCTATATAAATGCAGTCAATTTAACTGTTTCTTGCATAACGGTCACTGGACAACAATTCTAAGCTATTGTCTTCATAGTTTGAATGTTTTAGTTCTAGTTCAGCCAACACAGTGCACATTTATGCATCATCCCATACACTGAAAATCATATCATTACTGATGTAGTTTTCGTTTTACCAAAGCACTTCCATCTTAAAATACTACATTAAAGTAAAGCATAGGGTCACGCCCTTCTACTCACTAAAATTTTGAATGGGAGTGAATGGATCGAGTCAAGCTAAATTCTGATTCTATTTGACAAGTGTTCTGAAATTCACATATGATAGCGGTTAATAATGAATATTTGATGTGGCGTAGGCAGACCACATGTTTTTGATGGGGGGCAAACATGATGTTAGGTTTGATGTGGGTTTATTAAGAGACTACGATGTGTCGTGTACATGACGTCACACTCCGCTCAGCTGTGGAGTGGAGTCTGTGGTGACGTCACATGCATGCCAGGCGTGTAGTAGAAATTATTCATGGGTTTTACTCGTAAATGATTCAGCCGTTGATTAACAGAAGCAGTTGATTCAGTAATTTTCCGATCTCAGACCTCATGAGTGTCCCGGAAGGGAAGGGGCGGAGACTTAAGCTCCCCGTGTCAGCACTAGGCTAAGGTATTGTCTGTCTTATGACAAACACATTACGTGCAGATATATTCCCTTCTTTCTTTTGCTCATGCAAAATGAAACAAAATTAATATAGATTACAAATGTATATTTAATCATGGTTAATCAAAATGTATCCAAAGCAACCATGTGATTGATCTGATTAAACATTTTAATCATGACAGATATATTAAACACATTTTATTTGCTTCAAATATTAAACACATTAGTATACATCTCAGTTTGGCAACATGAAAAGTAAAAACTAATTGAATCGCGTTGTTTTTTCATGCCTAAAGAAGAATTAAATGAAAAAAATCTACATTAAGATTCTCATAATTCATGCATGAAAGGGTTAAGGAAGGAAATATTCTTATTCATGGACAGTAGGCCTATGTCAAAACCCATCTTTTTCTTCTTTTATCTTTTCCAGTGTCTTCATTGAATGGCCTTTACCACTCACAGATCTTCAGATACTATTAGGTGTTCTTGCTCCTCATGGCAACCCAGTTTCCTAAACCTAACAGAACACAATACTAACCAAACAAAAGCAGCACTGGAATGTGGAAATACAGGAAAAGCTGTGTTATTCACCACAGAAGAAAGGTTTGTGTGTATGTACACAGTCAGAAAGACCAGGCTAAGTCCAGTATCGGATCAACTGAGGACTTTTTTATGGACGGGAAACCATTTAAGCTTGTCCTTAAGTTCAGTTTCTTTTCCTTTGAAGTAAGTGTGTTTGTGCAACAATTACATTTTAGATTGTTTGTCAAAAGGAGTGTTAAGAGGTAAAAAGCTATTATGAGGCTTCTTTAAGTAGGAATTTAACAAATTGTGTAATTTCTTCAGAGTATTGGGTTTAAAACAGAAGAGCAGAAAGTAATGTATTATTTATATATATTTTTTTTATTTCTAGTTTAATTTTATTATTTACCTCTATGATTATTTGCACTATTATTTGCACTCCTTTACTTCCTTTTTGTACTTTTTCTGTGAGCTCCTGTAACAGTGAATTTCTCCTGTGTGAGTTCAATAAAGTCTTATCTTATCTTATATATTTCATACTTTCTGCTCTTTTAAATTCAATAAAAGGAAATTAATTCATTCTGAGCAATGTCCATCTTCATTCTAATTCTTATGAAACTTTAAAACATCTAAGTATGTGTTCATATTTGTATCATTACTGCAGGTATCCTTATAAATGTTAAATGTTACCTCAGTCATGAAACCACTGATAGATGATCTGAGCCTGTCTACACACAGACTGATCTAACCTCCCTCTGTGCTGTTCTTTTATACCTGGCTATAAAAAGACAACAGGATCCTAATTATTAACTCTGAACACTCCTCTTATACATGTAACACTACACCCCCACCCCCCTGCTCTCTCTCTCTCTCTCTCTCTCTCTCTCTCTCTCTCTCACATACACACTTTGTGGTATGTTGAATTAATGGGAGGGATGAATGAAGTGCTTAGTGACCAAGTAGACGGTAGAGATGAAAAGCAGTTCAGCAGAAAACGAGTGTGTCTCAAATCAACAACTCATGTAGTTAATGTTTATTTGAAAATATAACAAAATTTGACAATATAAGTACAAAACAGTGGTAAACATGTACATTATGCCACTATTATCCCTTCATTATATAAATATTTGTAACATTTGTAAATTATTTTAGTGTAAACTTTATTGTATTTAAACACATAAAGTTCTGTTAAAGAACAGATCTGGGACACACATGTTCTTTGGAGGTTCTGAAAGGCTATTGTTACAGACTGTGATGACAAAAGATAATTCAGAAAAGTAACAAAATATACTCTTTCAATGGTGTGTCCTGTTGTTCCCAGTGTTACCGTGCCACACTGAGGAGGTCAAAGGTCAGCTCTGTGATATCAAAAGCAACATGCTCATTATTGGGATCCAGAAAGACTTGTGGGTTTTCTGGTGAACCGGTAGTATGTTGGGTTTGTTTCAGGGAATCCAAGGTAGAGTAGATGACCCGGGCTCGCTGCATCTCTGAAGATGGGTCTGCCCAGCGATAAGAGGGCAGCGAGGGAGTGTGGAGCAGGAAATAGACTGATGATATGTAGACTTTAGCAAACTCCTCTTTCAGATGGGAGGGATCCCTCTGCAAATGCAAATGGGTGAAGAGATAAGTAATATTGACTGGACAGACTTAATGTATGTAAAGCTAAATTAACATTTCACATACATTTATACATATTTGATGGTAGAGAAAACTCACCAAGTAAGAATCAGGGTTCTTACAGCTTTCTACAAGGTCAATATAATAATAATAATAATAATAATAATAATAATAATAATAATAATAATAATAATAATAATAATAATAATAATAATAATAATAATAATAATGGATTAGATGTATATAGCACTTTCCAAGGCACCCAACGCGCTCCACATTAGTGTTCCATTATTCATTCACTCTCACATGCTCCCTCTGGTGGTGGTAAACTACATATTACATATGTAGTCACAGTTGCTGTGGGGAAAACTGACAGAAGTGTGGCTGCCATTTTGCACCTGCTCTGACCACCACCCAACATTCATACTCCAGTGTGAGTGACACTGGAGGCAAGGAGGGTGAAGTGTCTTGCCCAAGGACACAACAGACTGACTAGGACAGAGCGGGAATGGAACCGCCTTTGGTTAATGGACGACCTGCTCTACCAACTGAGCCATGGCTGCCCCATATATGTCTTTTAATACTTTATTAAGACTACTTAAAATAGAATTGAATGCATATTTCACAGCTATAATAGCAAAAATTCTCCTAGAATTTGGGAAAACTCATATCAACCAGGTGGAGAATGATCTTTTCTCCAACCAGGCATCATTGCATTTGTACGTCCTCTTGTATACGTCTCGCTTGTCAACCATCCCTTAAAGTTCCCAAACTCAGCTTCCTAACATGACTAATGGCTGTATGTGTTTTGGTCTGAATGTTCTGTGATCATTTCTGCAGACTTAGTAATAAATAATTTCTCATTTCAGTATCACTTTTTGGTTTGGAAGGAGTGGAACTGAGTCAAGTATGCTTACTTTCTTTGCAGTTTGGACATTTAACAGACACATTTAAACACAACACAGCCAACAAGTGTATGGCAACATAACTGAAGACCTACTATATTCAATGTAATACCTTTCTAGACTTTTTTCAAGGTATTAAATGAAGATCTCTAAATTCAAGACTGTTAAGATCCTGCAGGAAGCCTGATGAATCATACTGACAGTGCCCTCTACAGGTTTGTTTTTGTAGTACATAAATACTCCAACCTTTTGTGCTCTGCTCATGTTATTCATTGCATCCATCCAAGCATTCTAAAAGAAAACAGCAGCCGATTAGTTTTGACAGTTTTGACAAAACAACAGAACAATGTTGATTTGTGAATTGTGTTCTGCAGCAGTGACATATTTAGAATTTTCATGTGATTAGATGGATAACTGCGTATGAAAGACTCCTAACTTTTGAAGAAAAAGTTGGGCTTCTGACAGTAAAATATGACTGAAGACAAAATCCAAAGTTAATCAAGTCAATTCCTACTGTTTATTATTACAAGTCTATTCTTTGTTTAACCCTTTACCTCCTGAGACTAACAGGTCCAGTCAAAAATTAATTAAATAAATATAAACCAATAAACCAACAAAATGATAAGTAACATGAACAAAATAAGACACAAATGGCACAAAGGTTAATAAAAATAATAAAATACAATATTAAATGTAGAAATATAGAAACAAAATAAGGAACAAAATTAACAAAAACTAATAAATATTTCATAATTAATTGCTTTTTGACAACTATTTATTTCCACATATCAGATGCATGACGAAAACTCAGTAAAATCAAAGTAAAAAAACAGCCATTTTTTTCTGAATATTGAAACTAAACCATCCTTTCACAACGCACCATCGCTGACGCATCAGGGGTTAAAGGGTTAACTGTATACTCATGACTGACCCTGAGAGCATCCATCAGGTCCAACTGGTCCAGCAGTACGGGGAATGTGGAAAGAACTGGACTACATATCAGATCTAAGAGAGTATGAAAAATGTTAATGTGTCTTATCTTTATTCTTTTCTATGAATAAAAGAGGGTGTGTATTACATGCTGCGTACATTACCTGCATTCTGCATTGTGGGCCTGTCCATCAGTAACGTATCGGCTAGAAGCTGTCTGTGCAGAGCCAGGAAATCAACACAGCTGAGACAGTGGAGCAGAGTGTCTGGAAGCAGACTGAAAGGGAAAGACTGTGACTAAACTGCTCATTTTAGTCTAAACATGTGGTTGCTTAGACATATGTAACGTACAAGCAGAACAGCAGATGGCTTCAGCACACCATTATTATCTCCATGTGAATCTAGGCATATTTTACTGAGATGATTTAAAGGCTGTTGTGAGGCTGTGGGTAGTTTTGTCAGTAATGTCCTCACCTGAGCTGTGCTCTAGTGCGACTGTTGGCTGATTTCAGCTTGACGATCAGTTTCGGCTGCCGTCTGGACTGAAGCATCTGTTGGAAAACACCTGTTGGAGCTGAGACAGATGAGGAGATTGTTTACATAAAGAAGTGAGCAACTTTAACATATATAAATTAGGAATACACTTGTGCGAGGAGAGAACGATGAGTCCTCTTACATCCTCTGGTGACTGAAGCCTCCACTGTTACATCCTTTTCATACGGTGTTCCACCGTTCACCGGCAGCTCATAGGTTCTACACACATGAAATTTGATATTACATTTTTGAGGATATATTGTTTTACTTACGTTTTACAGTTGCAGAAAAAGAAATAATTAGACCACCCTTGTTTTCTTCAATTTCTTGTTAATTTTAATGCCGTTGTTTGAACAAATATAATCATAACAACAAAAGTAGCTAGTAAGAGTTTAATTTCAGATTAATAATCTAGCCATTTTCTATGTTTTCTTAATAATAACCAAAATCACTTCAGTTCTTACATCAATATTTATTGCATTGTACTGACAAATACACTGATTTTAGGAATTCCTGTTTTAGTCACATGACCCACAGGAGTTCATACTTGACTGTATATCACCATTGTTTTTCAATTACTTTTGATGGTCTCATATTTTTTTCTGTAACTGTATATACTGATGTGTCGATACCTATTTGGAATTAGATGCCCAGTGTCATCAGCCAGTTTGAGAAATGCCCAGCCACAGCTCAGGTCTCCTCTCTCTCCTGTCGACTAAAACACACAACATTACTATTTTATTACTGACTGTTTGCTGATTATAAAATGCAAACAGACATCCTTACTTTTGCCTTTTTAAAAATGTGTCATTTAATGTGTGACTGAACTACACCACCAAACATCGCCCCAATTTGTTTTACGTTTTGTGTTTTGTGTATGTTTGTTCTTACGTTCCGTATAAATGTGACTCCCAGTTCAAAGAGGATCCCCAGATCAGGAGAAGGACAGTTGCAGCGTAGGAAACAGTCTCCATCTAAGAGCGTGGGGAGGATACCAGTCATCTGGAACAAAATGATATATAAAATGTTAAGCTGTTTAATTGGATTTATTAAGTGCTTATTCTGTGTATAATTATTTGTACAGAAGTATACAGAAGGAAAACATTACATAAATACTTATAACAAAGGGAATAGCTGTTTATTATTATCACTAATGATGATAAAATGTAAGTATGCGGTCCACAACTCATCTTCATACCCTTGGGGAGAAGTTCCAACTCTTGGGGCTCTTGGGGTTGTAAGTTGCTCTTACCGTGTGAATGTTACTTAACACCTGAAACACAGTTAGAGCTTAATTATGATAAAACATCTGATAGAAATAAAGAATAAAACTAACCAAGAACTCTGGAAAAGCTGACGTACCCACCTAAAAGAAAGATTTTAATAAGATCTGGAAACATTTTTGCAATTTCTAAAGTCTGAATAGACAATTAACTGGTGACTTTTGTTGTAAAACAATGAAAATCAACAATAAATATATATTTGTGACAGAAACATTTTCTCTCTTTCTAACAGAGATTGATTTATCACCATTTATTATAATATTATTCCCTGAATTTAACAGTTTTAGAGTAAAAAATAATGTATTTTCCTATATTTAATTCCATAATCATGTAAATGTTCATAAAACCTCAAGAGTAAATTCAAAGTTTATTCTATAAAAACTGACATTTTTAAGTGACATTTTCAGAAAAGTTCATCATTAACTGAACATAAAACAAGTGTGTCCATCCACTGTCATCTGTGAAACTCCATGGGTTTTATAGGGAAAATCAATGTTGTAGAAGATGACGATGTTTCCATGGTAACAACAGAGCCTCTGAACATCCAAATGGGTCATATCTGATGACCATGAAAAGATGATTTTACATCAATTATTTACATACATTAACAGGATTAGTGGATCAATGGTTTATATCAGTAGACGGTTTGGGTCAATGGTGGACTTCATGGACACCAGTGTAAAGAGCTTAGAACTGGAAAACAATGCAGTTAAAAACCCCAGTGAGTAATGCTTCACCTGAGTTCCATCAAAGGCGCAGAGGTGAATGTGTCTGCTGAGGACCTGAACACCAACCCCAGGAGGAGGAATCATCCTACAGCTCCAGAGAGTGAAACAAACGTTAATTCTGACCTGCCGTGCACGAACCTACAGGACGGGACAGAACAGTGGAGCAGAAATATCAAGTCATTAGTTTCCAAGACAGCAGATGATTTAGACCATGATGAAAACTATGTTTGTGTGTCGTATCTCACACGCACAGGAGGTTTCACTTACCCTGCCTGTGTCTAGATCCAGGAAAAGGTCTTTAAAGGAGAGCTGTGATTCACTGAGTTCAGGCTGAATGTAATGACTTCCTCTGTACGTTACCCCTGCAAAAAGTTAGTTGTTTTTTTTTTGTCATCTGTCTGTTTGTCATCTAGAGCTAAATAATGGACAAAACCACAGCTCTTAAGACAAATGTAACTGTGTGCTAAGTTAATGCAGAAGACATGGAATGTTGTTAACAAATGTTTGCTTTTTTTTAAGTAACAATGTTGTTTATTTTGGATATTTTAAGTGTTAAATGTAAGAGCAGTGGAATTTTTTTATTTATTTTTTTACTTTTTTGTACTTTATTACAATTGAGAAGTTGTAATTTTTTACTTTTACTTAAGTAGAGGAGTTGAATCAGTACTTCTACTTTTACCAGAGTATTTTTTCACACAAGTAGCTGTACTTTTACTCAAGTACAGAATGTGAGTACTTTTCCATTTTTTTTAATTAAGCTTTATTTCAAAGCAACATATAAGAATCAAACATATAGACAAAGGACAAGACCACAGTAACTAATACTAAAATCAACATACAACATCCAGAAAAGAAAGGAAAAATAAACAAATACTTAAATAGAAGTGAATAAGTAAAATGTATACAGAAAGAGTCACATTAATCCACTGTGGGAAAAATAATAAACAAAATAATCATCTTTAACCTATCTATGTAACTCAGTATTTTTGTTTAATTATTGGTGTATAGATGTGTTAATGTGTGCAATTTCTACCTTCCTCCATCAGTAGTTTATTGAGAGTTGAAGGTCTAAATCCTGAGGGTATGGCTCCCATGGCAGAGAGCACATCTGTTGCATCAATCTGTTACAAACACACATTGTGAAAGCAAATATTATACACATTCACCATTGTAAATTCAACATTAATGGACAGGAAATTTGTAAAGCTAGTTTTATTAGGAAGGTGCAGGTAGAGTTTTACCTCCGATAGAGCCTTTCTTACTGTTGACCAGTTGGAATGTGAAGCACCACTGTTAAAGACAAATGAGTTTCATTATTATTATTTTTTTGAAATATTAAGAGATGGCTGAGGCTGGATAAAAAGCCATCTGTCATTCCATTTTATGCATGCATTTCTACTCATTTAGCAGATCCTTTTCTATGTGAAATTGCTACAAAACTTTCTGTGATCAATACGTACTCCATCAAAATGACACTTGTATTGAAAAAAAAATAGATTGATAGTAGAACCTAGTTTTCTCTGTGTTGTCAGTCACGTCATCGCCATCATTTTCTTCCTCCTCCTCATTATTGTCATTGTCAGCACTGTCCTTTTCATCACTGTCATCGTCGTCGTCATCGTCGTCATCGTCGTCATCATCATCATCATCATCAGTGACACCAGAGCCAATCTAGAACGTGATTGTTATTTGGAAACAGTACTTTACCATTTTATAACTGCATTAGAACTGTTGTTTCTTGATCTTTACTTCTATGTTAAGTGGTGCAATGTTGTTGCATAGGTGGTTGTGTACCTTCAGGAAGGTTTTTGGAACAAGTCCTCTGTTGCCTTTCGAATCCTGGGCCAGCCACCACCCATCAGCTGTTTTCCTAATAATCCGCAACACCTCCCCCCGCTGTAGGAACAACTAAATGTCATTTGTGAGTCAACTGAACAATATTTAGTCATACAAAAAGACTGAAAGATTGTATTCAATACTGAATGAGTCATATTATTAATAAAGTTAATTAGTTTTACACAAATATTAGAAATCTAAGCTTCGTCTATCTAAGATGTCAAGATGAAGCAGAAAACCTCTCAAAACAAATTAAAATCACAGTCAATTAAAATGACTCAGCTTCAGTGTTATTCTGAATAATGAATTTGTGAAGACAGGACTTCACCTGTACAGACAGATCCCCTTCCTGGTCTCCTTTAAAATCACTGAGGACTGTGTAAACACGAGGGTCTGACTGAGTCGGTGGTTTCACAGCGTTCTTCTCATCAACAGTATTATCAACATCACCACTGTCACTATCATCATCGTCATCCTCATCATCTTCCTCTTCTTCCTCCTCAGAATTGTCTTTTAATTCACTGCTGAACACAAAATAAGATGCAAGCCAAAATCGGAATATTATATTGAACTTAATCAACTATTCAACATAGAATTAGATAAAGCATTTGTAAGTGCAATGTGGTGTCTAAATAAGATACTGACCCTGATACAGTGCTGGGTCCCGGTGGTGAAAGCTTCTCAAAGAGGGCAGTCAGACGATCCATTATATTTTGCAGTTTTCTTTCCTCCTCCTGTTTCCTCTGATCATAGTTCCCCACCGGAGCTAATTCATCAGCCTAACAGTGTCAATCAAACAAACAGAAAACTGTAGGTTTTTGTTCATCGAGTGCAAGCATCAATATTAATAAAACTAAAGTTTACACAATACACACTGTATTTTTACAGGGAAGTTAAAAGACCTGGCTATTACATATTTAATAGACATTGTCAGCTTTTTATTGTTGATCATTCTATGAATATAATAAATTAAAATTGTACTTTATTAGATGAGCTTTTTATTTAAATAATACTTAAAACAATCTCTGAATAACCTGTCGTATAAGTACAGGAGTCGTCTCTAGTCAAGTTTATACCAACACAAGGTCAATAAAGACTGAAAAGCTATCATGTCAGTGATGTTAGATTTTTTAAAAAATCACATTTTTTAAGATGTCGTCAAATATATGCTAAAATTACACATCTCTTTTTGGAATGTTCAGAACTAAACTTAAATGATACCATACAAAATAAGGCTTAAATCAACTAATAGAACAAATAATTCTGTTTTTGTACTACCTTAGTCAGGTTGTTAAGTGTTTTTAGAGTCTTTTCTGCCGAGATTTGGACCTCTTGACATCTGTTTGAATTTGGACAAATAGAAACAACAATAAACTTCAATCTTTCATAAAAACAAAGAGTCAAATTTAAAGTGCAACATAGTGAAGGAGGAAAATGCTGGAGGCATAGCAGAACAAAAATGAGCTGGAGGAGTTTGGGAAGCAGAGCAATAACTCTATGAAACCTGTTTACCTCTGTAACAGCTCTGCAGTGGATCCACGCTGAGTCTGCACATCTTTCACTAGACTGTCAACCTGGGTTAAATGAACAGCAGCAAGTGGAAACATCAAATACAGTCAAAATTCAACTGAAAAAAGCTCATAAATCTGGATAAAATATACACACAATGTGGCACAAATGTAGTGTAATTCATAAACTGGAAGGTTGGTGACTCCTGTCCAGATAGCTGTGTCCTCTGGCAAAACACTGAACCATAATTGACCCCAGAGGCAATACCACTGGTGTGTGAATATATGTGTGCTTCTGTGTGCCAATAAATGAATGTAGAATAGAATAGCCTTTATAGTCATAGTAGCACTCACCACACACTGCAAAGGATAAAAAAAAACAACAGTGCAAATATACAAAAGCATTATCAATATCAAATCAGAGTATATAAGGAACAACAAAAATATAAAACTACATACAGGATTTAAAAAAAGTAATTAAAAATAGTCAGAATAAATGAATAAATAGCTTTTTATTGCACATGTCTGGTAGGAGGGGATAACAAGCGTTCAGGAGCTGGCCAGCCCATGGACATAAAATGTATGGATCACATTGAAAAGCATTTTAATTGCTCTCAAGAAATGTAAGTCAATGTATCTGTTTTCAATTACTGTATACACTTATGTTAAGTAACCTGACACATTGCAATAACCAACAGCCCTTAGAAACCGGGCTATTATGAGGTTTTAAACTAACCAGACTGATCGACCTAAGTCTAATATCAAAACCTCACTGTAAACAGGGCAGTCTTTAATGTTAGGTTTGTAATTAACAGTTATATACATTCATACCAACACAAGCAGCTTGATACTGAAATTATAACAATCATTTAGCAGCTAGCACATCATGCAGCCATACTATATGACTCTGGATGATGACGATTCCCCCCCTTTTATCTTACCATGTTGACCAAGTTGTGTGTCCTTAATAAAAATTGAATTAATTAATCCATTCATTCATTCATTAATGATCGTTTGCTGATTCCTTAGCTAAACTAGCTAGGTTTTAGCATTTCTAACTTGCCATTCTATTTTCAGCTTCACCAAAGTAGTAGAACCAACAAACCTTCTTTTTAATGTCGTCTACCTCTCTCTGGACAAGTTGTAAAGGGCCTTTTCTTTTTGGAGCCATTAATAATACATTCGTGAAGCATAATCCATCTGTTAGTACTTCATTGAACTAGTTACAGTGCCACTGGTCGCTAAGCAACCGCATTTCTTCTTCTGGATCACTGAGACTTGGCTGAACCGTTTATTGACTATATAATACTGCCATCTACTGGACTATGTAGTATAGAGCAGTAGATTAATAAAACATGACACACTCGAATACACCGATCACATTATGAGTAAAGCTGAATTATTCTTATTCTTATTCTTATTCTTATTCTTATTCTTATTCTTATTCTTATTCTTATTCTTATTCTTATTCTTATTCTTATTCTTATTCTTATTCTTATTCTTATTCTTATTCTTATTCTTATTAATAATAATAATAATAATACATCTTAGATTTTCATATACAGAGACAACTATTTATAATAATATAAATTATAACAAATTATTATAGATGGTTAGCAAAAAACCTTCAAGACGTTAAAAAGTTACAACCTCCAGATTTCAAAGATAATTTACAACTGCAATTAAAAATATAGGAAAACAAAATATATGCAAGTTTCCCAAAAGTACTTTTTCTACAGCTAAATTCATTATCCCCACCGACAGAATAAGTAGCATTACTTCTGAACATCTTATTACAATGAGATCTTTGTGTGGGTAGGATATATTAGGCAGCAATTGAATACTAAGGCCTAGAAGGAAATGTGTTAGAAATAAGAAAGTAGGCATGAAGAAGGATCTGAGCAACTTTTACAAGGAGGAATTTGTGATCTCTGTGTAAAAGTGGGTTCACAGCATCTTGTTGTTCAGTGCCAATATAAAGTGTTTAGTAATAATGAGGGAGGAGAACATTATTATCTCCTGTCTAATAGTGTGTAGGTTCCTTTTTTCCACAAAAACAGGTCAGACATCATAGACTCAGACCTGTGGTATCTGGACATTAGTAGCATATTCCTGAAATCCTAGAAGTAAAGTGATTATTATTATTATTATTTTTAATTATTATTATTCATAAACAAACATCTCTCGTTGTTATTATAAATACAAATTGAGAATACATTCAAAGTGATCCAGAATCCAAGATCTCTTCCGGATCACCACCAAAATTGAATCATTTGTTCCTTGTGACACTCCCTATAGATCCTGTAAATGTTATCAAAATCAGTTCTGAACTTTTTGTGTAATCCTGCTGACAGACAAACAAACAAAAACTAAACAAACAAAAACAAGGCAGTCAGAGACAGCAGACCTCTGCCAAGGCTTAGTATGGTGTCATATGACATCACAACGTAACATGATCAAGGCATAGGTGTTGACCCATCTGATGTCCGAAGGTGAGATGATGTGAATAAAAAAACCCTCACCAGATTCTATCTTGTCTGAATCCTTAGATATTACCACTGATGTGTTTTAGATGTTGACCTTTAGTGTGACCTTGACTATGGACCTTAATTGCTTAAAATCTAATGGGTTTTTCCTTGACCCATTATCTATCATTCCTGAAAGTTTCATCAAAATCTGTTCAGAACTTTTTGCGTCATCCTGCTGACAGACAGACAGACAGACAGACAGACAGACAGAAAGACAGACAGACAGACAGACAGACAAACCCAAATTAAATATCTCCTTGGCGGAGGTAATGAGTCAAAAGTCCTATTACTACATGGATTATTGTGTAAGTGTTTTTGTAGTGACCTACAGAGGGCGACCTTTGCTTGTTGTTAAAGGTGCTGCCTTTCAGACTAGTCGTCGAATTAAAGATTTTACTTAGGAACAAAGAATAAATTGTAATTGTGCAATTTTTTTCCTATAAAATGTTATAAATACATGAAATTATTCTTGTAAATCTATGTAACTTAATATATTACCTTGAAATAACCATTTAGATAAGCATTTCATATTTGTTGTTTCGGAAGTTGTATAAAATTCTACGTTTTGACTGGTTCTTGAACGCAACATAATTACATACACTCTCTCCTTTCAGTTTGGTTGGTTTGTCTGTCATGGCTGCTCCCATTGCACTCATCCAAGGTGCTAGTAGAGGACTGGGGCTGGAGTTCTGCAAACATATCCTGAAAAACCACACTCATGCTGCTGTTGTCGCGACCTGTCGAAACCCGGACGGAGCGGCCGAGCTGCAGTGGTTGGCCGGAGAACACGGGGGCAGGCTCGCGGTCCTCCAGCTGGACGTGAACCGGGAAGAGGAGGTCAGCGGAGCAGCAGACTGGGTGAAAGGCACCTTTGGGCGCCTGGACATGATGGTTAACTCCTCAGCGATGCTTCATCCATCTGGAAAAGGAGAAACCAGCCTGAGGGATGTTTCTGCTCAGGTGATTTTCCCCTGTCTTATATTATAAAATATCAACTATAAAATACTGTTTTTCATGTGGAAGAACTATTGAAAATACTAAACTTTTTTTTAAACTTAATTTTTAACAGAGGTATAAAGTAACTAAGTAAAAATACTTCATTACTGTACTTAAGTTGATTTTTTTTGTACCTATACTTTACTTGAGTATTAATTTTTCTGGCAACTTTTTACTGTTACTCCCTGCATTTTTGCATACATACCTGTAATTTATATTCTTTACATTCTCAGAATAAACTCGTTACTTTTACAAACTAAACAGATGTGACAGTATGAAAAACCAGTCACTTCAGAGAGAAAATCAGTGGCGGAAAGAAACTGTGACTTTATATATTATAGTTATATGACTATTATCTCCTAATTTGGACTTTTTATCCTAAAATTATGCGTTTTATCCCATATTTATAATGTTGTTGTTTTGTTTTTTTGTTTTTTTAAAAAAAAAACCTCGTTACTTTTTATCTCAATTGTGACATCCTGAAAGTCACATATTTTCCCATCTTTAATTTACTGACCATGTAGATGTTCATGGTTAAGTCAAAGGTTTTTATGTCAAAACAGAGAAAAATTAAGAGACTTTTTCAATAAAACTGAACATACAAACAAGCATCTGTAATCAGTGTCATTTGTAAAAACTAACATTGGCACATAGAGTTAATCAGTGTTTCATGGTGTTTCCACATTCACTATAAAGCTTCTGAGTGTCCAAATGTGTCTCATTTGATGCAAGTGAAAGACTGAGAAACTCCACCTTATCTGAATTACACATATTCATGGGATTAGTGGATAAAAATAGTTTAAACATTATGAAACAATAGATGCTTTTGGTCACCAAAATACAATCAATTCATCTTTTAATTCCCAAAGACATAAACGTCTTTGGGAATTAAAAGATGAATTGATTGTATTTTAAACTCACCCCTGTCAGTATTTTACTGTAATGATTATTATTATTAGATTATTGCATCACAGTCTGCTGCTGCATTAATATTTATATTGCATTTTACTGCTGTAGATGATTAAGATTGAGCTCATCTTAACCATATTTCATCTGCATATACTGTTGAGTAGTAAAGTAATCCATCATACACTTTAAGATCATATATTAGTAACTCCCTATTTTTGGATCAACAAATGGACAAAAAGACCCTTATTCTGTTTTATACGGTTAATTCAGTTGTGTAATTTATTTAATTTGGCCAAAATAGATCCTTTTAAGTTCAAATGTCGTGATGTCTGTGGTTTATTTGAGACTTGTACTGTGTTCTATTTGATGTCTCACATAATATCTCTCTTTTTTTTAATTAGGGCATTATTTCCACATTGACCACCAACACAGTAGGTCCTCTCGTCATGGCCAAGTATTTTGCCCCCATTCTTCAAAAAGGTGGAGGTGGTTTTGGTAAACAACCTGCAGAGAAACCCAAGCAACACAGTGGCATCATTGTCAACATTACTGCTAAAGTAGGATCCATTGGTGACAACGGTAAGTTAAACCACTAGACGTCGTAGCTTAAAGCTAACCACTAACACATCTGCTCATAAATAATGATAAACCATATGTTGAATAGTTTCAAGTGAGATCTGGTCATTTGCATCCTCTGTCATAAAGTAGACCAAAATATACACTATGCACAACATATGAATATACACTATATTACCTAAAGTATTGTCTCACCTGCCTTGACTTCCATATTAATTTAACATCCCATTCTTAATCCATACAGTCATATGTGTTCACCCTTTGCAGCTACAATAGCTTCAACTCTTCTAGGAAGGTTTTCCACAAGGTTTAAGAGTGTGTTTATGGGACCATTCCTCCCAGAAGCATTTGTCAGATCACACACTGACATTGGACCGAAGGCCTGGCTCTCAGTGTGTGCTCTAATTCATCCTAAAAGTGTTCTGTGGAGCTGAGGTCAGGACTGTGTTCAGGACAATCACATTCATCCACATCAAACTCTCTCTCTGTCTCTCTCTGTCTCTCTCTGTCTCTCTGTCTCTCTGTCTCTCTCTGTCTCTCTCTCTCTCTCTCTCTCTCTGTCTCTCTCTCTCTCTCTCTCTCTCTCTCTCTCACACACACTTGCAGACATACATAAATGTCATATTAAACTCCATACATTAACAATGGGATGTCACTTGAGTGTATTTCAAGGGAGGTGAGTGAATACTTTTGGTAATATAGTGTATATGGAGATTTAAAATATTGAAAAAACCAAACCTTTACACACAAACTATTCTTTAGTTGTTTTCTTCCTGTAAATAATGTCATGGAAATGCTAGCACTCTGGACACAATTTTGAAGAAAGAACACAAAAACTGGACAGACTGGAAAGTGTCCAACACCTTGCCTCTGCTGTCTAACAAACATTAGAGCTTATACAAGTTGCTAATCACTGAATGGATACCAGCCAACTCCACCTATGCTAATCAGTTTTCCTCACACAGTAAATAGAAACATTAGTAAAGTCAAGTCAGATGGTTCTTTACCCAGACTCTCTGACTCCAAATAGACACAAGCTTGACATATGTGACAAGTTACACAGCAGGTGGTGCAGTGGTTAGCACTCATGCCTCACAAGCAAGAAGGTCCCTGGTTCTATTCCCACACCAGATCTTTCTGTGTGGAGTTTGCATGTCCTCATGTCTGTGTGGGTTTTCTCCAGGTACTCCACTTTCCTCCCACCATCCAAACACATGCACTGATAGGTTAATTGGTTAATCTAAATTGTCCATAGGTGTGAATGTGAGAGTAATTGTTTGTCTATATATGTTCAGCCCTGAGATGAACTGGAGACTCATACAGGGTGTACCCCGCCTTCACCCATTCTAGATGGATTAGGCCCCCACAGACCCCCATCATGACCCTAGTGAGGATAAAGTGGGTTCAGATGATGAGACATAGAAGGTGGTCCTAAGTTATCTGCCTGAATTACCTGATCCATTAACTTCTACCTTATGTTCTGTGTACTTGTATTAAAATGATAACCCTTGATCAAGCCATATTTTAATTATCAATAGTAACCAGAGGTGGAAAGTAACTAAGTAAAAGTACTTCATTACTGTACTTTAGTAGATTTTTTTTAGGTATCTGTACTTTATTTGGGTAGTGATTTTTGGAGCAACTTTTTACTTTTACTCCTTACATTTTTGTATAAATATCTGTTTCTCAGAATAGATGCATTACATTTCAAATTTAAACAGATATGACAGTACGAAAAATAAGTCACTTCAGAGAGAAAATCAGTGGAACAGAGAAACTGTGGCTTTATATATTATAGTCATATGACTATTATCTCACAATTTTGACTTTTTAGCTCATAATTTTTACTTTTAATTTCATAATTTTAACATGTTATCTTGAAAGTATGCATTTTTTAATCTCATATTTACAACTTTTTTTTTTAATGATGGCTTTTTATCTCAATTGTGACTTTATTTTTCAATTTTTCCAAAATGTCCTGTCCATACCCACGGGACTCTAACTGTGACCTGATTAAACACCATTTCAACCCAGTAACTCACTTTTGAAGGCTTTAATTTTGAGACTTTTGAAACTTTTCAGATTTTAAATAAGTATTATTTTATTCATGGCAAAAAAAATTAGTTTTACTTTTTTTCTTTTGTACTTTATCACAATTGAGAAATTTTACTTTTTGTTAAACTTTTATTTAAGTAGAGGAGTTAAATCAGTACTCCTACTTTTACCAGAGTATTTTTTCACATAAGAAACTGTACTTCTACTTAAGTACAGAATGTGAGTAGTTTTACCACCTCTGTCAAATGTTTTGTTTCCACCCCTCACTTCTCCTCAGGTCTCGGTGGGTGGTACAGTTACAGAATGTCTAAAGCGGCACTCAACATGGCCACGAGGAATTTGTCTATAGAGCTGGGCCGCAGTCGACCTAAGGTAGGTTTGCCTTATCTTAGAGCCACATGAACCTTGTGCTGTTACGTATAGAGCAGGGGTCTGCAACCCTGGTTCTAGAGAGCTACTGTCCTGCATGTTTTAGATGTATCCCTCCTTCAACATACCTGATTCAAATAGTAAGCCTATCATCAAGCTCTGCAGATACCTGGTAACAACTGTTTGGTGTGCTGCAAGGGGGAAACATCTAAAACGTGCAGGATAGCAGCTCTGTAGGACCAGTGATGAAGACCCCTGACATAGAGAGTTCAAGTAATGTACCTTCTGCTGTGACCCATGGACCCTAACTGTGGAAGAACTGTGAACTGTGGTCAGCAGAGAGACCTTGTTTGAAATGTCTCATCATTTACACATATATTTGTCAATTTAATAGATAGTGTTGTAAGTCAAAAAAGTCATGGTTTATAGCAAAGATGGTAAAGAAACATCTTGTTTGTGTTAAACACCTTCATGGACTGCATCTCATCATATTTCATACACAACACCAACAGAAATATGGTCACTGTGCTTGACATATTTTACCTGTCTTTGAGAGCATGTTGACAAATTATTAAGAAACTCAATGTTCAGCATCTTCATCTCTCTCTCTCTCTCTCTCTCTCTCTTTCTCTCTCTCTCTCTCTCTCTCTCTCTCTAAATAATCAATATATATATTTTCATAGGCATTTGACATTTTATAAATAAATGAGGATCAATAATATGTATATATATATATATATATATATATATATATATATATATATATATATATATGTATGTATGTATAATTATTTTTAGTTTTACCTACTGTTCGCAAAAGGTAATCCAATGTATTCTGGGTCACTGACGATCTATAAGCCCAATTTAGTATGAATTCTACCATTTCTTTTAGCTACTATAGTGTTAACATCATACAAATTGAACCAAAAACAATATCCCATACCTCCCCTTTAGGAGGTGGGTTAATAATTGGCTCTCATCAGAAACTGCAATATTTTATTTTTCTGAAGTAACATCCTATGGGTGGGGGGGGTAACCAAAAGGTGCAGGACTCAACTCTGTATGTAGACCATCATAACAGAGCTTATTTCCATGTGTGTGTTTTCCAGGTGGTGTGTGTGTCTTTACACCCAGGAACTGTCAACACAGAACTCTCCAGGCCTTACCACAGGAACGTACCGAAGGAAAGACTGTTTAGTACTGAACACTCTGTCAGTTGTCTAATGAGCATTATCAACACACTGAATATTGACAAGAGTGGCAAGGCCTACAACTGGGATGGGACTGAACTACCCTGGTAGCATAAATGAATGGACAAAGACAGTGACTGCCTTCTCCTTTTGCTGTCTGTGTGCTTTTCATAAGACATGTAAAGTTGTTTGCATCTGCTTTAACTGGACAGCTCTGGAGGATAATATTCACAGAGAACTATTTCAGTTATACAGACAGTAGACATTTGTATTAAAGAAAATCATTTCAAAGAACTTGGATTCCCATTTTTGACACATTTATGTTGGTGTCTGTGTATGTCTTGTTTACAGGTAAATAGATTAGATTAAACTTTATTGTCATTGCCCATGTACAAATAGTCAGAGACAGCAGACCTCCACTAATGCTTAACATGGTGTCATATGATGTCAAAACATGACGTGATCGAGTCATAGGTGTTGACCCATCTGATGTCCGAAGGTGAGACTATGTGAATGCAAAAAAAAAAACTCCACCAGATTCTATCTTGTCTGAATCCTGAGATATTACCACTGATGTGTTTTAGATGTTGACCTTTAGTGTGACCTTGACCTTTGACCTTCATTGCTCAAAATCGAATGGGTTCTTCCTTGACACATTATCTATCATTCCTGAAAGTTTGATCAAAATCTGTTCAGAACATTTTGTGTAATCCTGCTGACAGTCAGACAAACGGACCCGAATTTAATACCTCCTTGGTGGAGGTAAATGAAGAACAGGTTTAAGAAACAGTAGTGTGTGACTTATACTTTACTTTATTTTTACTCCCAATAACTCTACCATAGTGACCCAGTTATTACCACAGCAGGGTGACAATGGTTAAGATAGGAAAGAGTTCTAATAGCCATATGGAGCAAAAACATGTGTGAATATAATTTATCTGAATATAGGTTTTTACAGTTGACACTGCATTTACAAACTTACTCTGACTTTTGCATATTTCTCACTGATCAGAAACGCTAACACTGTTAACATGTTTTTACCAGTAGATGGCAGCAAATCAAAACCCAATCAATACTTTACACTCGATTGTAAGAGATTTTTCTACTGAAAAATCATACATTTAGAGCAAGATGGATAATTTTTTGGACACGTATAAAAATATGCTGGGATAAATGTTAGGAAAATGTACTCCTGCATAACAATATTAAAATATATACATGAATGCGATTGCTTGTCATATTTACAATAAAACAGGATTGCAATTATGGTATTTATTACCAGTACAAAAATAATTCACCAATGTAGAGTAGAACTCAAAAGTAAACAATTCACTTTATCCAGGTGTAATTTTTGGACCTTAGTGGATATCTTAACTTTTTTCTGTCTACTATCCTTACTATGTATTCTAAATGTGTGTGAACAGAATGTGGGCAGTTATGGTTCAAAATGATATGGAAAATAAAATAAACTACTATTATTGGTAATGTAGTGTTTATTTTATTCATTCTTATTGTATTTATTCATTATTCTTCTATTTCTTCGTAATAGTAGTAGTAGTCCTTTATTTTTTGGGGAAAACCAGACGGGTTCCAATGTCTCTGAAAACCTTAGAATTGTATGGCGTTTGGGGATAAACTCTGATATTATACTATTATCTATTATTATTTTACAAATGGGAATCGGCTCCTGATATCAGTGTTTTATATCAATGTACAATAAGCAATAACGAACACAAATTAAAATGTTGCAGCCTATTAGATGATAAATTTGCAAGGAGAATGTCTCTAAAATTCCTATGCAAGTAGCCTATGTTAAAATCTCAGTGTTGAATAATTAAGTGGTACATAAATAAATTACATCGATGCTGTATCTTTTCGTGCAACTGCAGGGTTACTACGGTTCATTCTCTTGACTGATATATTGACTGGCAGCATTGTGCGCACATCACGCGTGGAGAGGACTGCAGGGAATGAGGATGACAGCAAAGAGTGATAAATAAAGCACCCACAGCTGCAGATAGCGCACACTTTGTTGAACGTCGCAGTGGGACACAACAGCGGTTCAGTGTTTATCCGACAGAGGACCAGCATTTGTTTGAGCCTTGACTTAAAGTGTAGAATTACAAAGCGTGATTTTTACTGCAGAGAAAGAGAGAAAAACCGGTCGGAGGAGGTGAACGGGTTCGGTCTCAGTCGGAGGAGCTGCTGTGACGTAGAACCCACCGATACTACACGTACACATACACACACACACACACACACACATACATACACACCGGCTGCCGCTGCGCCTGCCAGGACCTCAATGTGGGGAAATGACCGAGAGTGACCTCAAAGGAAACACCGTATTCTAGCGGCTGTCCGCATTTACATTTTATACTACATTAGCGCGAAAAATGTGCGTCAAATTTTAGCCTGCTATTTTAAAGCGTGTAACATAAAAGCGCAAGGTCTGCCGATAAGCTAATCGTGCGACTGACTCAGACTAGCTTACAGCGGTGCTAACATTAGCAAGCTAAGCTAAAACAGGCTGGTTTCTCATTGCTAGCAACGGAGCTTTTTTCCTTTTTTTTCTCTGCAGATGCTAAGCTAGGCTAGGGTAGGCTAGGCTAACTGCTGCCATGGATAAAGCCAAGTCAATGATGGACAAGAAAGGAGCGTCGGGACCCTTTCATGTCAACAACGGACAGAGCCAGAGGGGGTTTCACAGCCCCATCGTCGTGGCAGCTAATGGTGGCTGTTGCAGCAGCAATGCATTCGGCTCCAGCTCCGGACCCAACAACGGTAGTACGTTTGAGAACATGCATCACCTGCACCGTGGAGACGATGCGGAGTGCAACGGCTCCCCGGCCAAGAGGTGCAAGCTACGGAGGCGGACGGAGTCGATAAGACGGAACAGACCCCGTAAGTGACAGTCAGTTGGGGGTAACTTGATTCGCACGCAGGTAGTCTATACGGATTTTTAAGTATTGGGAGCGGACATTTTCATTTACTGTAAACCGGTTGCAGTCATCTACTGTGCAATACTGGGGATTGCTTGCTTTGCACAATCGTGTTGCAATGAGAACAGCAGCCCACGATCGATTCTTGTGTTACTGCATGCGTGTCAATAGGAAGTGCACTTATTAAATTGCTTTCATCCGATGTCAGGGCTTCACTGTTTGTCTGTAGGTCACATAAGGTGTTTTGTGTCTCAAGCCGATCCATCCAATCTTGAAGCCTGCCGTCGTCAGGGAGACCCCCTTTTGTTTTTATGAACCCTCTGGTTGCATTTGGTGTGTCCTGATTGGTGGATACCCAGTGGTGAAAAAGCTCCTGATAAGTGGGCTTGGCTTCCTTCAGCCAATCAGCACACGACTTCTGTCTCCATGAGGCAGGATGAGACGGCCAGGACTCCGCCCCCTTATTTACTGGTTCGTTCGATGATGCGAGTCAAGATCATGTAGAAAAACTTTGCAGGTTTAAGGTAGAATGAGTTAAAGTCTTAACTTATTCCCGGTGTCGAGACTTGTCAGACGTAGTAGGCTGACTAAGATCAGTTTTTTTTGATAAGCTTTGTTTTTAACACCCACTTGTGAGCCTCATCATGAAGCTAATAAGTGAAAAGAAACCCGGTAAGTGGGATGCGTTTTTGAGAATCAAGATGTAGGCATTAAGATTTGATAGTAAGGTTTCATTATTTAGTGACTTCATTTACTGTACAAATTGCACGAGAAGGCTATGTGAAATATAAGCTATAGCAAATTGTACAAAAAACGTCAAATCAAGTATTTAGTGTTATATTATGACAGGGAATGGGGATTGTTTTGGGGACTGTTTAGTCAGAAGCACAGTTTGTCCTTCAGTTTAGTTATGTTGGCAGTACTTGTTTTTATTCTGTGGATCTAATGGCAGAAAGACAAGCAGCATGTTTAGGGGCTCTGTTGTTAAAAGGGATAATCCACATTCCTCTGTTGTGGGTAAAAGGTTTAGGGTATGATTTCTGTTTTGTCCTGTCATGGAAATACTCCCAGCTATTACCAATTTATACACAACTTAAAGTGCATTTTTTTAGTCATTGGATTGCAAACATAGAAGACTATTTTGTGTTCATAAATGTTGTATTGTATCAGTACCTGAAGGCAGTTCTTAAACACACTGAACAGGATGTTTGGCAGATAAAATTTCTGCTGCACTAATACAACATCAGTTATCTTCATGGAATACATTTCCATCGTTGTTTCTTTGATTGATATAGACTATAACATTTTCCAATTTGACCATTTTGCCTAAATTTTTGTCAGGAAGTTATGTTAGACATTGATTCTACTAAGGCATGCGAGATAGCAAGTTTTCATTTTGTTTTATCAGAAATTAGCACTATCTTTGTTGATATATTTAATAAACAGATAGTAAACACTAGATGATACAGAAGTACTAGATATACGGGGCACAAGATCTTCTTTTGTCTACAGATACAAGTTGACAATGTGGGCTGTATACAAGACATGCACATAGTAGCATGTCCTCTAAATAGTCAAAATCACTTACTATATGTGTCTGTAAATTCTATATTTTGGATGGAGTATTGTGAACATCTAAAAGACCAATATCAGATTTCATTTGGATTATGTAATTAAATGAACCTTACATCAGTAAACCTTGAAATGTCCAGTCAGAGCCTGTCTGGTTTATGGCTAAGTTATCATTGGATATATGCCAGCTGTTCTGATAAACTTGGATAACCCTCGCAGCCTTTTCCTCCCAGGTCACTCCTGGAATGCTTTCCCCCCAGCGATGTGATTCTTTAGTTTTGTACTCTTTTTGTTGTCAGCAATAGGATTTTTCTTTTGGGCAACACCTGTAGTAGGTTACCTTTTGTTTGTTTTCTGATAGAACAGAAATACCTTTTCTCAAAAAGTGACGCTTTTCAATTACATCACATATGGCGTTTTAATCTGAATGTTGCCATAGTACCAAACATATTCTCGTTAATCCTTTTCATGGTGAAAGTAAAACCATAAGGGACTTCTGAAGATACTTTCGGGGAAAATAATTAATGTAGCAATAATCATGAATGAATGCTGGAGATTTTGTGTGTACATCCCAGTTTTGAAATGTATACACTGTCCTTTGAGAAGCCACTATCCTACATTAAATGTAACTCATTTGAAATATATGTCTCATGCTGAAATACTGCTGAAGTGCACTTTATTTTAGGGTTAATGCTCCAATTATATTGTTGTTTTCTTCCCTGTGTCAATGCAGCTGTTTGCTTGAAACCAGTAAAGGGTCAGTTTGGAGTATTTACTGTGTTGTTCATAAGTGGAGTTACTGGTGTGTTTTGCAGCAGCTGAATAAGAGGATAATACTGAGCTTGGCTGCTTAGGACAGGGAATTCTTAACTACCACAACAGCAGTGGAAGAAAGACGAAACTTCACCCTCACCAGCTTCATGCTCTTGGCAGTTTTGTGAAATATTGCTATTCATTTCTGTATATTTGCACATGTATCAATGAAACGAAAGATATTGTGATAGTAATGAAAGTAATTGTGATAACGCTGCATCATTACTCTTTCATTGTCTGATAAGTAGAAGTTATAAGTGAGCTTTTTTATATTTAATATAAAGCAGAGCATTAGGAAAATAGACATTCTTACAAAACGATGCATCTGCTTCAGAGCACAAAGAGTTGAAGCAGTACATATGTATTTTCAAGGACAACAGCTCTTTTTTTTACTTTTGGGGGAACATTTTGTCCCATTTTATCAGAGAAGAAAACAATTCTCCAATAATATCTGGTTATATGTGGTATATACGTGGTATTTGATTGTAGATAATAGTGGTATAATAAAGTCAAGACTGTAAGTATTTACATGTGAAGACAGAATCATTTGTGGTTAAAATGCAAATTAAGATTAGACTGGCTATGGGTGTTTTAGTTAGTAATAAAGTTATTGGAAGCAAACGAATATTAAACCCACCTCTTGATTAAATATTTATAACTGATTAGCCTCTTCTTGAGGTAGTTATAACATTTAAAGTTTCAATGCATGTTAAGGGTTATATACAATTCTAAATTATGTTTTTACAAACTTTGTTGGGGTAATTTTTTTGTCTTTTCTATTTCAAGGTTTGTTTTTTTTTGGAAGAGGTTAACCAAAATTGCCTTACAGCAGCAACAGTGAGACACATGGCTGCTTTAGTTAGATTCTTCAGACCAAAACAAAGCTTGTAAACTACTTGTATTCAGTCTCTTATTCTTTTAAATTAAAAAAAATACTAATTACAGTTTAGAGTTTGTAGCTGTTTCACGTTGATGGTTGCAGCACCAATTTGATTTTAAGTAGGTTGATAACTGAGTAACTCCCAAAAATATACAAGTTTGACCAAAAGGCTGCATGGAGTCACTGTTCTACTGTGTTGATGGATCATGAGGTGTTTGTTCTCACGAGTTTCAGGTAGGGTGTAGGTGGTTTGGGGGTGTGTTTCACTACTTATGTGGTTAATTGTTTGGTGTATGGAACACCTAAAAAAACTAGTGAAACTCCTCCCGCAACCTGAAACGGCATAAGAAAGCTGATGTTTAGCATTTCACCCTTCAAATAGAGAACTTGGTATTTTAACGACCTATCAGGTACTTGGCAGCCTGTATGACATGTGCTTTTGTTTCAAGTATCTGTAATACTGTCAGTAGAGCATGTAGTCAAAACATAGACTAACGAACCTACGTCCAATCTATGTTACTTCTGCCAAGGAGCTTAAGGAATGATGTAGCCCCTACGTAATTCCTTTTGCCTGTTTGTCTTTGCCAGGCCAAATTCAGGTGCTCTAGCTCTCGATTTTAGGAAAGTCAATAAAATATTCTAATCTGCCTATTTTTTTTACAATTTTTTTATGGTTCTATTTCCAATTTTAATGGGTTTGTCCAACCCTTCCACCAATTTAATTATAGTTGATTTTGTAGTTTTCAAAAGTCTGTCTCAAAAATAACAATGTACACAAATAAAACCTCAGAAGACTGTGAGGCCTTGGCAGAGGTTTGCACTTACCTCTATTGCCCTGTGACTTTAGTCAAAACCAGTATAATCTATTTACCTTTTTGTAGATGTCACTATATCTGTCAAACTTATAACCTGGGTGCGATTTGCCGGGGGGGGTGGGTGGGGGCAGCAAAGTTTCCTCACTGTGTTTTACTGTTATGCCTGAAAGAGGAAGTTGAAATACACACATTTAAGGGGGTAAATATCTGCCAGTCTAGTGATGGAGATCAGCAGAGGGACAGGTGCATTCTGGGAGCTTTTTTTTATCATTAATTGGGGAAAATAAAAACAGGGGCAGTTTTTTACACATGCAAAGGCACAGACGGCGTGCACCCGGGGCCAGTTTGTCGGGGTTCAGTTCAGTTCTCTCTCCAGCCGGTGTGGGGTCAAACTGAGCGTATGAGACACGTCCCCAGATGGTCCACGTTCAGACGCCACCACATACACACACACATAACATGCAATGCAAGCTTTTTCTGTGGGGAGAACCCTCCCTTTTTTTTCTCCATAAATCACACCCTGCTTATAACTGCTTGTAATTAAATAAATAGGTAATGATAAAGAAGTTACAGTGGTGATTACACAAACACAGAAGTCCAAAACTTCCCAGTGCTATTGGTTGTAAATATTTATTGTAGCCACTGTAAACCGTGTTGAGCTTTTTGTTGCATATTTTCCAGCCTTATACATAAGTTCTGCACTATTCATGAACAATGTAGAAATATACAGAGAGCAAGCACCCCAGTGAAACTCGAGTTCAAAAGTGAATAGGTCATTTAATAGGAACTGATCATCCCTGGCTGAGGTTATGTTGGAAAGCTGAAAAATATAGATGGTGGAAGTACAGTTTACTTAGGAAGGAAGCTGGAGTTCAACAGATTCACTTAACTACACACACACACATTGTGTTGTGCCCCACCTGCACATACATGACAGCTATGGAACTGAGACAGTTAACTGTGTTTGGGCACAGTCTTAATCACAATAGTCTCACCATATATGAAATATGGTTGAAGTACAGCCAAACCTGAATAGGTTTTCATCTATATTCAGGAGGTTCAGGTTGTGTATGATGCCTTTTTGTTGTTTTTGTCACCTGACTACAAACACATTTTTGTCATATTTCAGAATAACATAACAGCAATATTTTTGACAGCTGCTGATGAGGTGAACGCTGGTGCACATGTTCTAAGCTCAACAAACATCTGCAGTTCTTCTACAGAATGTATGGCTGATGCTTTATAATCAATCACAATATGTCTTTACATTGGAATGTTAATCAAAATTCAAGGTGGTTTTATTGATTCTGCGTGTGTGTGTATATGTGTGGGTGTGTGTGTGTGTGTGTATATAGGTAGTTGTTGAAATCTTAAGTACCTATGTAACTGAGACTGCATGTCATTATACAGAAGCTGGACCACCACATCACAGACATAGTAATTATTCTGTGTTAAATTGTCATTTCTTCAGTTATTTTAATTCAGTTTTTAAAATGCAATAAAGCAGCCTGCAAGAGTAAACATGAGTGCAGGTGCTAAAATATTATTATAGCACACTGAAATAAACTAACTATCCAAGCTTCTTTAATCCTGTGAACTCATATTGTCATGATCTCTATAAAATTCTGGAATAGGACATTAAAATTAATGTTAGAGGAGTAGGAACATTTTGAGATAACTTATTTCTTTCTTTAATGACAGGATCTGTACAATCCTCTGAAATGTTGGTTGTTTGCCAAATTAAGATCAATTACAAAAATGTAATATTGTACAGATCATCCAGCTTTAGAATGAACCCAATTGATCATAATGTGTAGGAACAAAATACAGACTTATCATTTATAAGATTGCTGTTCAGTAGCCTCTCCACAGGTTACGCAAATAATAAATCTGTAATGTGACACTGTAAATAGAATACTGTAGCATTTCTCAACAGTGAGTCAAGGTAATGTCACTTCGTAGTTTCTGTGCACAGTGTTGCACAAGATAAACTGTAGTTCTATGCATTCAGTCTATGAATTAACATCTACCACTACAGGAGATTGTCCTTGTAGTGGTGAAACAGATACACTGAGGACAAAACACGTCTTTTTTGTGTTATTAAGCACATTTAAGCGTGTTTATCCTTTACATGGATACACAGCTGCATGAAGGAAATAACCTTAACTGAGATAACAGAACAATCCTGTCATATTTCCAAACACTAACTGTGGATACGGATGTTATTCCATACCAGTGAGCGTGTCTTTGTGTATTCCAGCTGTCTTTTATGATTTATTTATTTATTTATTTTAAGATGGGATATTTCCTCTTAAATTAACAGGAGTGACTGGTCATGAAGTCGCAAGTTTCAGGAAACAAAGAATGAAAAGCGCAGTTTATTTGCATTATGTGTATGCGAGTGATTTCTTCTACTTTTTACTCATTTGATTTTTTTGTTTATTTACTTGGCATGTTCAGACACTCATAATTACTTAATTGTCAGATGATAGTTGAAGTTCTGTTTTGACAGTAGGTCATGCTGTTCTCGTCCATTGTGAGTTTAAGTGTCACATGCCCTAAATGACTAACAATATGAGGAATGTCTGTCATGTTAACGTATTGTGGAAAAACTCAATACTTAGCTTGTTTGTTACATGCTTAAATGCTGCAATGAATACAAAATCATTGTATTTTTTTTTTATGTTCCCATGTCTGTGGGGAGTTGGTATCTCTCTGGCTGAGGCTATAGAGACCTTAGATCACAGGTGTCAAACTTGCGGCCCAAGGGTCAAATCTGGCCCACCCAAGGGTCCAGTGGGGATTAATTTGTGAAGTGCAAAAATAGTTACAACCATTTTAGTTCAGGTACCACAGTCAGACTAAGTCAATCTGAAGTGGATCAGACCAGAAAAATGCTATCATAATAATCCACCTTTTTCTCTCTGTTTTCATATATTTACACTAAAACAAAGTATAATTTAGTCAAAAACAATTATGTAATCTGCACAAATGTGAAGAATCTGAAATATTTAAGGAGAATAGAAGCAATTTTAACAATATTCTGCCTCATATTAAATGTTGTGTGTATTTGTGTCCATTGAGATCTGTAACTTATAATGAAAATGTAGAAATGATAAACAAAAGCACAATATTGTTAAAATTCTGCTTATTCTTTGACTTTGTTCCCAGTTATTCACATTGTTTGAAAGGATCGTTTGTTGATATAAACATTTTAATTGTTCAATTGTACTTTTTTCACTCTAAAAAAAATAGAGAAATGTTACTGTACATATGATTTTCATTTGTCTTTTCCTTATTTTGGAATGTGAGACATGTTTTCAGATTTCATTAATGGACACACTAAGGTATCACTGTTTTCCTCACTTTAATTAAATTAAGACAATTCATTATGTTCACAAAATTGTCATTGTCTTAAGCAATAGGTGAAGACACGGCAGTTGTTTAGCAGCGGTGGCAGTGGGGGTGAGGGCTCGTCTTACCTTTCAGTCATGCAGCCCAGTATAGTGACTAGTGCATTGTTAGCAAAGTTTCCTCACTGTGTTTTACTGTTATCGTGTTGCCATCACAGGGTCAAAGAACAGTGGGTCACATGGGTAAAAGTGGTGATAGTCACAGTTGTGATATACTGGGTAGTCAGCTGCATGATGGGCTGTTAAGAGTGGATGAGTGCGTCTGTGAAACTTTGGATGTCTCCTACCTTTATTATGTCTGATAACATCTTTTCATCTGCTTGTTGTCATACCTGCGAGACTCATTCTTTGCAATTTAGCAACTTTAAGTTTGTTCACACTGCCATATAGATTGAAAATGCTCTTGTAGCAAATCCACACAGTTGAAACAACACTTAATAAAACACAAGTGACAAACACAACTCTTCATGTATTCCTTGTGTTGGTTCTATAGCATATACTTATTTCGGTTATAAATAGTGTTGCCCTTACTTTAGTCATCTGCTTTAAAAATCAGACAAGCTTGCTTGAAGATAGTGTGAAATCTCTGCCTTTGAGTTTGTGTTTACAGATTTGAGGGTCAGGTAGTTTGTAGGGGAAAGGGGACCGATATAAAAAGTCAACAGAAACCTAAGGAGGTGATAGGTGACTGCTATTAAAGGTAACAAAACACCATCCACTTTACAGATCAAGTAACTGAAGGTACTAGTGTGAGCATATGTAGAGGAAGTATCCTCAGTTAAAGCTGTCATTTCATTAATATTACTGTGTTCTCCATTGTTATTAAATACAATGTGTGTTAGTTATATATATATATATATATATTTTAAAAAACGTCCGGGTGGCTTTGTTTCGAGGTGTTTTTGCACAGTAGAAAAATGACTTGAGGTCGAACAACAGTTTACCGGTATTTCCTCATACGTGGCCACGAGGCGTCTCTGATTGGCTCAGAATGCGTGAAGGAACACTCGTTGTGTATGTATTTAGCTTTACCCAAACAGCATCAAGCTAGGTTTTGTGCCGTTGCTTGAGTTGAAAACGTGCAGGGGGAAAAAACAAGGCTTTATTTCCACAGAGAGCACATGAACCAGTTTGATCCGACATTTTTTTCCCAGTTTGTGCAGCAGCTACTGTGGCGCCATCTTCTCTTGTAGCTGCTAATGCTAATGCTACTTCAGATTCGCTGCCGGGGACGGGCTTAACCCCACGCGCGTGACGCTAAAGTCCCTCCCGGCTTCTTCTGCTTCCCTCGTTCCTCTGGTTGTTTTGTGCGAATGCGGTATGCAGCTAGCCTAGGATCTAGTCTGTCCCCAGTGGCCGCAAATGGTATTTGCTACGGGGAGACAGACTAGACAGCCTCGGATCTGAAAATCCAAAATGTACCGGGCCAATCAAATCGCGAGGGGCAGGATTGGAGCCCGCCCTGCCTCACGACGACACAAATACGACACGTAATGTTGTAGTCGCAGAGATGTAGCAGCTAGCACACATTGCCGTAACACCAGTTGCTAGCTGCTAGACAACATGGCTCATCACCAGGAACAACCATTCGAGCTGGCTTTGGCAGCAACGCTAGGGGATTTAAAATTACAGATTTCCCTGCGAGCGGAGCAGAAAACGGCACTTAAGCTGTTTTTGGAAAAAAGGGACGTTGTCGGAGTTTTGCCCACCGGGTATGGCAAAAGTTTGATTTATCAGCTGGCTCCGCTAGTGGGACGACGCATGGGTCTGCACAACCCACTGGTGATCGTTGTGTCACCCCTTTTAGCCCTAATGGATGACCAGTTGCAAGAGGCCGAAAAACTGGGAATACGAGCAGCACAACTCGGCAAAGGCGACCCGGAGGAGATCCGAAGCGGCCGGTGCCAAATAGTGTACGGGAGTCCGGAATCCTGGCTGAACCGGGAATGGTTAGACCTGCTCCATGTTCATCGCTCTGATTGGTTGGCTCTGACTGGTTACCCATCCAATAGCGTGGCGTTGTGTAAAAAGAAAATTTGACAGACAGCGGTTATCCCGCCCACAAATTCGCCTAGACTTTCTAGACTCTCCCCGTAGCAAATACCATTTGCGGTCACTGGGGAGAGTCTAGATCCTAGGCTAGTATGCAGCCAGTGGAGGTGACAAACCACTTTCAAAGGCAGCATGTGTTGGTAAGTCGGAGTGATCCATCCGATTCCAAAAAGGAGCGTGGAAAAGTGTTTTTTTGGCGGAATGACACCTTTAACTGCTGTAATGCTAGTTATCATACTTAGTACCTTATCCCCATTAAAGTGTTCCACTATATCACACAACAATGTGTCATATCTGTGATACCGTTGACACAATACATGACTTTAGTTCAGCCAACAACGTGAGGTTTAAAGTTTCCTGTCTGGAAGCCTCTGTCCCAGGGGCCTGCAAACATTAAAATGGTAATTTATGTATGGTTGAAAGTGCACAAAAGGCAGTTTTACAACTAGATGTGATTGGGAAACTCTAAACTGGAAGTAGACTTTGCCTCAGCAATCGTAGACGGACAGAATGATTACAATCTGTTGTGAAATAGTCACATCTCCTGATTTTTACTGGAAAAGATCCACACTGAATGATGTAGTTTTTTTTTATATACACATTTCAAAGTTGCTGTTCTATGAAATGAAAATTATCATAATTAGGAGTGTGTATTGGTAAGTATCTGGTGATACAGTACAAATCACAGTGTTAGGATCATAATACAATATACATCGTGGTACTATAAAAATGGCTTTTTTGTTAATTTTTTGATGATTTTAAATGATTTCCAGGAAGTGAATAATTACAGTCAAGAATTACACCAACACGATTAATACTACACACACTCACAAAATGTTCCTGTTAAAACTTAAATTATAGTTTACAGACATTACAGATTAAGATCCTGCTCAAATGTTAATATTCTCTTAGTTCAAAACTAACATTTTTGTACAATTCCCAGAAAAGGAACAAACATCTGCCTCTCACATGGTTAAAAAAAAAAGTGCATTTAGGATGCTTCCAAAACAGTTGATAAAACAGTGTTAAATAATAGTAAATAAGAAATAAACAATGAAGACAAAACAAAAATGAATTTTTGCCATAACTGTTGTTGAATAAATACCTAAAAAATCAATACAGTACTTTTCAATATTAATACAATACCATGAAATTAAATATAGTATATTTTATACATATACACCTCTAATCATAACTGGGAGATGCCCTAAAAAATATGTAAGGTACCATAATCCATTTGTCTAACGAATAGATTTGGCTTTCATTTGACAAAACTATATTATAAACTCTTGTGCTCTTCTTAGCTCTTTAATGATGCATCTTTTGTTTGATTTTTAGTGGCTTTTACTCCAAATATGCATTCAACACATTTTTCTCTGTCAATGATTGGCGAAGTTATGTTTTTGCCTGTGTTTATCTGTCTGTCTGTCTGTCTGTTTGTCTGGTGGCAAGATAATTCAAAAGGTTAAGCATGTACTGTATGTATGTTGATATTAGCAGAAGGAACAAATCATTAAATTTTGGTGGTGATCAGTGGAGGTGTGTGTGTGGGGGGGTGTTTCATTTGGTTGGTCAGGGCAGAAGTGAAAGGGGGGTGGGGGGCGGGGGGCTGATCTGACTTGTCGTGCTTTTCTAGTTTTGTTGAATGCTTCTGCTCTTCACCATAACAACGTATATCGAACCACCGCATGTTTTCTTAACCAGCTGCACAGGGTCTTCATTGTGAAATTAGACACCTTGATTGTTTAAATTCCTGTGTGCAGTATCATCCACTTTTCCCTAACTCTGTCCTGTGTGCTTGTATACAACAATGATCAATGGCCTGCTAGACTGGACCCTCAGTAATTTAGTTTTCCCACCATGGTTTTTGACAATAAGGACCACCTACCTCTAGCCTACAAAATTTTGCTTCATGCAAGTTTTAGCCGGGACATTGACCTTTGGTCATTTGTAAATCAATACAGTTTAATTCTAAAAATAGAAACTTGGAAAAAGACAAATATTAAGGTCAACGTGTTCCAAAAGGCGAGTGAAAAACCAAACTGTTCATCTAAAGATGTATTATGCATTGAAATATCTGGATATGTAAGTCTTCTCCATCACCACCGGTCACTGTAATTACAGAGATCTAAAGACAAGCAGCAACATGCTGACAGAAATGGGGTGAGACTGAGAAAGAATGACAAAAGGGGAGGCATGAGAAGGATCACAGGAGGATAAAAGAGAAAACAGAAAGGATGGTAGACGGTGAAGGCAGCGACCGAGAGCAAAATGGGAAAACAGAACAAGAGACGTGAAACAAAAACAGTGATAGAGGCAGAAAGTGAAAGGATATGTGTGAAAATAAGAGACAGTGGAGTTAGTTGGAGAGCTTAAGACAGAGAAAATAAGGAAAGGGGGTCTGTTTCTATGGTAACCATGTTTTTTGTCACATTGTGTGAAGGTTTTTCCTTTTGGGATGTTTTCTCTGTGGTTGTTTTTTTTTTTGTTTTTTTTTTTGTACTGAAATTAACATTCCAACCATTTAACTATTCAGCATAGCCCATGTTGTGTCCTCTCATGTCTGAGCTTAGAGAGTTTAGACTGATCATTATTATCACAGATCATTCTAATTAGGTTTTTTCCACTTTAATCTGCATGGATTTTAACTCAAGGATTGTCCCTCTCCTCCCCTTCAGCCTTCCCCTGGTTCGGTATGGACATTGGCGGTACCCTGGTGAAGTTGGTTTACTTTGAGCCAGTTGATATAACTGCAGAGGAAGAGCAGGAGGAAGTGGAGAACCTCAAGTCTATCCGTCGCTACCTCACCTCCAACGTAGCCTATGGTTTGTGGACTCGCACACATTCTATTACACAACTCAACAGAAACACCCATGTATTATACCCCCCGCAGAGACCTATCATGCTATAACTCAATGAATACTTGAAATATCACCATGAAATTGCATGGGCATATACATATAACTAATGCACCTCAGATGCATCCATCTGAGTAAAGGTCAGAGGTCAAGGTTACAATTAAGTAAAAAGTCAAAATCACCTTATCTGTTATAACTCAAGGACAGAGGGTCACAGAACTTTCAGATTGGTACCAAACGATGCAGAATGAAGATTTCTACAATTCTCATAATTGGTGTTATTACCTACAGCCAGTAGTTTTTGAGATCTCTGGAGGTCAAAGGTGACATGTTGCAAAATTCACTTCTGTAACACTGTGTGTCAAGCATACACATATCACGCTATCACTTAATCAATAGTGGATATATTATCATAATATTACACACACTGATGCATATATACATATAATGAAATTAGCAATATTGCAAAAGGTCAAAGGTTAAGGTCGCATTTAGCCGAAAGGTCAAACTCGCATTATTGGCTCTAATTCAAGAACGGGTTGTTATAGAAACTTGAGATTGGCACAAAATAGGGGCAAGATTAAGCATTCTCTGAATACTTGTTGGTTTGTTTGTTTGTTAACATGCAGCAAAACTGTTGGTTGAATTCATACCAGTTTTGGTTTATACATTGCAAGTGAAAGTCAAAGTACAAATTTTATATATATATATATATTTTTTTTTTTAATTTAATTTTTTTTTTTTTTTCACACGTTTCCTTAAAATGGCCAAAATTTCAAATGTCTATAGGAACAAAACTATTGGGGAAATTTATAGCAAATTAGGTTTATAGGTTGCCAGTGACCCAGAATAGAGCTGACTATATTTTGGGAAAAGTTTAAATATTTTCTGATTTATTTATTTTTTTATTTTTTTCAAGATAATTTTTTTCATTTATTTCATCTCATTTCATGACATTTGATATGTCTATAAAAAAGCAGCAATTTTGTTTCAGTTTTCCTCAAACTTGGCATATACTTGAATTAATATAACATCAGTGCAGGCAGACATGATGACATCAGCTGGACAAAATAACCTAGAATATGTGTGAGGAGCTGAGTTTGTTGTGCCTACCACCACTTGTTAATCTTATTTTTTAACCAAACTTAAATGAATACTCTAAAACACAAAGGAAAGTGTCTGTTTGTAAAACTGTATTTGTTCACTTAGGTAAAACAGGCGTCCGTGACGTTCACCTGGAGTTGAGGAACCTAACCATGTGTGGCCGGACAGGAAACCTGCACTTCATCCGCTTCCCAACGCAGGCCATGCACCGCTTCATTCAGATGGGACGGGACAAGAACTTCTCCAGCCTTCACACAACTCTCTGTGCCACTGGCGGTGGGGCGTACAAATTTGAGAATGACTTCCGAACTGTAAGTTTAAAGCAAATGTCTTTTTAACTTTTTTCCTCCTTTTTGGTAAATAAACAGCTGAAAAACATATGCACTGTAGATTTCTAATTTTCTACAGAAATTAGGCAATTAGAAATAGTTTTGTAGTTTTAAAAAGTCTAAAGTAGTATAATCTAAACCAGGGATGCATCATCTGCCAGAATTTACAATCAGTTTGTCTAATAACTAATATTGATACTAAAGTTATTTCTTGTTTGTTAATTTTGACATTATTTATAGTCTCTATTATGCCAGGGAAACAAAGTAATATTCATGTTATATGTAGACAGTTAACAAAAGTTATCTGTATGAAACCACTTTTATAATATAATATAAATTAGTGTCTGTCACTGGCATCAGTTAAACAACATCCTATATAGTGATAACTGATATTCATAAATATTTTCAGTGTATTGTTGCACTTAACTTTAATGTCTTGAAATGGTCTTTAAATGTTTCATTATGAAGTTACTTTTAGAAATCTGTGTTAATAAATTGTTCTCATGCTATAACAAAACTTCCAAATTAAACAAAACATTTAACTAATAACTGCTAATTAGACAATATAAAACATGCAGCCAGCTCAGAATCTCCACACTGTCTTAAGTAAAAGTTCAACGTCATTTGACTCAAATGTGGACACTTTAATGCTTAGATGAAACCTTTTCCATCTTAGGGAAGAACAATATCAGATTGGTACAGAAACATTTGAGTCCCACGGGACATCTGAAAGGAACATAAACATAAAAGTGTTGTAAAACGTGACCAGCAAATGTGTGTCAGTTTTTAGTCCATGTTCACATCAGGGGTGTCACAAAGGTCAGGCTCCTGTCTCATGTACTACTGAACTAATACAAGATATCTGAGCTTTGTGTGTCTATTATTTCTCTGCGTGTCTTTGACTTTGAGGTCACTGACTTTATGTGCAGTACAGGGAGATCCCTGAAGTCTAAAGGCCCCCACAGAGTCAGATGTACTTGACTCCATGGACACCTGCACGGGCCCAAAACAGACGTCCTTCGGACACGTTGTGCAAATCCAGATCTTGAGATGTTTAAACACTTACTGGCTTGTTTTCATGACAGTTTTTGTTCATGTTTAGATCAGAATAAAGGTGACTATGGAAACACCTAATTCCAGTTGAAAATTACTATTCTGAATTAAACTTAATTAGGAATGATGTAATTGCTTTATTCCACTTTAAATTCTGAATTAAATAGTCTTAAAGGGATAGTTCACTATTTTTCACATGAATTTGTATGGGTTCACCGTCTTCACTCTGGTGCACCCACAGTGACTTTCCCTCGACAGTGTCCTGTGAGTCGAGTTCTGTTCCAGTTTTGGTCAAAGCGAAAGTAGTCCCGACATGTTTCCTGGGGTCACGAAAATACAAAAAAATTTCTTGTCAAAACAATATGTGTTTGAATGAGTGACTTATTTGCATAACAAAACTGTCACGGAACAAAAATTCACATCTTGTAATTGCCTTGAGCTACTTGCGATCAATGCGCATTGTCACTGCTAACAGCTGTGTGCCTGCACATAGCAGCCACTGCCGAACAACTGATGAAAGTAGTTTGCTAAGGCGCATTGTTTCCACTGTTGTTTTCTTCTGGTAGACATCAAGATGCTACGTCCACATTCTGCCCAATCCGAACCCTCTCTACCCCCAGGTCTGAAAGTAGGATTAACTCAAGCAGAATAAACGTGTTTCCCATGGAAACCTTTATTTAACATTAACATTTCCCCGAAAACATGAAGAAAATGGCTTTGATTCCAAATTATTTTATTCAGTATGAATAATTCTGAATTAAAAAACATCATGAAAACATAGCCATTGAAAGCAAACTCGTGTTCCCAGGGAATAGGGTGATATTTTGCTGTAAATTCATCTCAAATTGGTTACATCAACAAACTGTTTGTAACAATAATGTGCTCTCAGTAGTTAACCCCTCATTGTTTTGTTCTACAGATGGGCGACCTGGAACTGCTGAAGCTGGATGAGCTGGACTGTCTGATCCGCGGCCTGCTGTTTGTCGACAGGGTCAGCTTCAACGGCCACCCAGAGTGCTATTATTTCCAGAACCCTTCAGACACTCAGAGCTGTGTAAAGAGGCCCTGTACTCTAGACAACCCTTTCCCCATGCTGCTGGTCAACATCGGCTCTGGGGTCTCCATCCTGGCCGTGTACTCACAGGACAACTACAAACGGGTGACTGGGACTAGGTGAGGAACACAGACCTCCATTTATACACATGTACACTAACACGGTACATGTATGGTACGAAAAAAAGAAAGTGATCATGGATGTGATTAAAGTAACAAAAGGAAGAGAAAGAACTAACAAGTAACTAAATAACATGAGCTACTTTTACAAAACTCATGTACTTATCTGTCTGGGTGGAGGTATCAGATATGGCTCAACCACATTTTTAGAATGGCCGGTTGTTAAATATAGTGTGTATAAGTTGAAGGTGCATAAATACCTGCAATAGCTTCACTTAAGTCAGGTCTTGGAATGCTCCCCATTCCATATCTTCAACCTTATATAATAGTCAGATTGATTGTGGTGATAGTATGCAGCAAAAAAAAACAAAACACACGTGATAAGAACATGATGATGAGGAAAAGAACAATAAGTGCATGTGTGTTTGTTCAACTCCTGTTGATTTTCAGCGTAATTATTTAGACCGTAGTGTCACAGAACGTACACTGTTTGTAACTTCTTTATGCTGTTAATGTTACAGTAGATGTATCCAATTGCTGCAGCCTTTTACAGGTGTGTGTGTGTATGTGTGTGTGTGTGTGTGTGTCAGGTTGTCACTTTGCTCCAGACAAATGTGCAGCTTCCAAACTTGTTAGGTCAGGTTTAGGCAGTGTTTGAGGAGTCATTTGTGTCAGGTGTTACTGAGACATGGTGCATGAGCACTTGGGCAGCTTTTGTTACCCTACCCCCTGAAGGGGAGAGGGTCATTGTGTTTGAGTTGGTTTGTTTGTTGGTCTGCCTGTCTGGCTACCTTTGTTTGTTTGTTTGTTTGTTTGTTTGTTTGTAAGCAGGTTTACGCAAAAATTACTGGACCAATTTCCATGTGCAGGTTCCATGTGTCCAGGTGCAAGGTGGTCCAGAATTGATCAAATAAAACGTTGGGGAACGAAGGTCAATGGTCAAGGTCATAGTTGCCAACTAGAAAAGCACTCTGAGAGCGCAGACCCCCGCCAAGTTAGACCCCCCTTTACCACCACCACCACCACCAAAATGTTCTCCCCATTACCAACCTATCCTGTAAATTTCATCAAAATCCATCCATAAGTCTTTGAGTTATCTTGCTAACTAACAGACAGACAGACAGACAAACTGGCAAAAACAGAACCTCTTTGGCGGAGGTAAAAATGTGTTTTGGCAATAAGAGATGGTGCAAATCAGGTCAAATGTGTGTGAGGGGGTGGGGTTTGTTGTACCTGGCACCACTTGTTTGCAATGTGTTGATATTTTAACCAAATACTTTAGCGCTACATTGTGATTCATCATGTAAATCACTCATGAGATCTATTTTTTGTTTGTTTCGAGCAGTGTATATAAACATTCTCATGTTCTAATTGTTCTCTATTCTGTCTGCATCATTATTAATGTACACACTGATTATATTTCATTCCAGTGAACTCATCATTTAGATCAGGTGTGTCAGTTGCCACATTAAGCCACATTAGATCTAAAGTGGGCCAGACAAGTGAAATAATAACATAATTTATAAATGTCAACTTCAAATGTTTGTGTTTATTTTGCAAAAACAGTAAAATTATGTGATGAAGATGTTTACACCTATCAACTATCCTTTAAAACAATGTCAATAACATGAACAAACTGAAAAGTAAGGGCATTTTTAACAATATCATATCTCAATTTGCCATTTACACATGTAAAGTACAGCTTACAGTGAATCTACAAATACGCAAAACATTTAATAACAGGCAGAATAATGACAAAACTCCACGGCAGACATTTCAAAAGGTTCATAATTCTTCAAGTAATTAACGTTTTGTGAAATAATAGGTTGTTTTAATGCAAATACATTAAAATGACATGAAAAGGTCTACATTTACAAAGAGAACATTTTTGATTTCCAAGCATTTATGGGTTATTATGGTTATGTTTTACTGATCTGTCCTACTTCAGATTAAATTGGTCTGTATGTGGAACTGAAATGACTAATATATTCAGTGTAATTTTTGCTTTTTACAAATTCATCCCAGGGGTCAGCCTGGATGCTTTGGTGGACTGGATTTGGCTCTCAGGCCACATGTTTGAGATATTTGATTTAGACTCTTAAGTTAAAAAGTTATGATACAGGAATTTGACTAAGGAAACTACTACAGGTTTTACAGCTGCATCTGTATTCTATTAATTAAAGCTTATCTGCTCCTTGTGTCTCTCTGTCTTGCAACCCTTCAGTCTGGGAGGTGGTACATTCCTGGGCCTTTGCTGCTTGCTGACAGGCTGTGAAACATTTGAGGAGGCACTGGAAATGGCCAGTAAGGGCGACTCTACCAATGTGGACAAACTTGTGAAGGACATCTACGGTGGAGACTATGAGCGCTTTGGTCTACAAGGCTCTGCTGTCGCATCCAGGTTAGCTTAAAAATCCCTGTGTCCTCCAGTAGCATCTTCAACTACATCATGATCCCTGGAAGGTGTTAACCCAAGTAATAGCTCTAGAAGCTATTTGCGTAAGGAAAGTGTGAAAGTATTTTGGTGTTTGTCGGAGAAGCTATCTTGTAGGTCCAAATAATAGTATGTCCATGTTTATTTGCTGCACAATATACACCATTTCTATTTAGAACCTTTTTCCAGTTTGATAGAAGAAGCCCTTTTAGCACCCCGGTTGTACAATAATAATATAACGTATCATATTTTAACTAATAACTTCAATGAATTCAATAAAATAGATGTCAAACATGTTCATTTCCACTGTATATCATTTACAGCCACGAACTAAATTGAACAAACTACATAAAATAAATAAGAAACTAGAAAAGCACTCTGAGAGCACAGACCTCCGCCAAGGTAGACGCCCCCCCCACACACACACCCCAATCACCTCCAAAATGAAATCAGTTCTTCCTGTTCACATTTCCAACATATCCTGAAAATGTCATCAAAATCCGTCCATAACTTTTCGAGTTATCTTGAACACAGACAAACAGATAAACAGACAAACGCCGGCAAAAACATCACCTCCTTGGTGGAGGTAATTACAGAAGTACATATGTTATAAATCAGGGATGCCCAATCCTGGTCCTCGAGGGCCGATATGCTGCATGTTTTAGATGTGCCCCTCATCTAACACACCTGATTTCAAATGATCCGTCTGTCGTCAAGCTCTGCAGAAGACTGATAATGACCGTCAGGTGTGGAAAACATTTAAAACATGCAGGACAGCGGCCCTGGAGGACCAGGATTGGGTACCTCTGTTATAAAATGACAGTGGAATTGGTAGTCTCACCTCATCTCATCTCGTCATCTGAACCCGCTTTATTGTCACAAGGGTCACGGGGATCTGTGGGGGCGTAATCCAGCTATGGGTGAAGGAGGGGTACACCCTGTATGAATGTCCAGTTCATCTCAGGGCTGAACATATATAGACAAATAATCACTCTCACATTCACACCAATGGACAATTTAGATTAACCAATTAACCTATCAGTGCATGTGTTTGGATGGTGGGGGGAAACCGGAGTACCTGGAGAAAACCCACACAGACACTGGGAGAACATGCAAACTCCACACAGAAAGGTCTGGTGTGGGGCAATTGGTAGTCCATCAGTTAAAATGACTAGCACAGTCCATAGATTTTCATATGTGTTTATATCGTCTATAGTGCCTGGCACATGCTGGTTGTATGACAAAGTATAAAGTACCAACATATGCACAACTTATCGTTCTAATCAGGCTTTAGCACAAAAACAGTAAACACGCTGCTTTGTGTTCAAAGGTTGAGCCATAAAGCAAAGTGAAGGAACAGCTTTCATCACACTTATCAGATTATAATGATGGTCTCCTGTTATGGTGTTCCATTCTGCCAGTTATCAAAACATTTACACACTGACAAACAACACCTTACTGTTGTGGTTATTGTCCCGACTGGAGGTCATTATAACATTTACAAAGGCACACTGTGTTGTGGTCACCCCTTTTCACTGAATTTAGTTAACCTAAAACTTTAGTAGTCGCCACTTTGTTTGTCTCTATATCTCTGTAAATATTTGTTTTTAACACGTTCTGACATTTTCTTTTGGTTTGCAGTTTTGGCCACATGATGAGCAAAGAGAAACGTGACAGCATCAGTAAGGAGGACTTGGCCAGGGCCACACTTGTCACCATCACTAATAACATAGGATCCATAGCACGCATGTGTGCTGTCAATGAGGTACATACACATGTGCACCATGAAGGTTCTCTCATCAGAACATGGGTTTGGTTGGTCAGCATGACTAATGATACGAGCTGTTGTAGAATTACCTTCCTGTAAGAGGCACATACACCTGGTCTGGAGCTTTGTTCCAAACTCAGCATGACCAACAGTATCCATGCCCATTAATAACACCTGCCAGTACACGTGCACACACCCAGTATCTCTGCCCTTTACCTTTAATCACATTTTAATCACTTCTCTTGTTGTACAGGGAAGTCACTGATCATATGTCCACACTCAGAAATTTCAGCTTTCCTCATTTTTGTCCAGGCAATTTACGGTCACAGACACCAGTTGCAGTGCGTTATCAGCGTAGAGTCTTTCTGCGTGCTGTGGGCTTCTTTACAGTGTTGCCTTGTGGCATGGCGATCAAGCAGCATTGTACAGGGCTATCACTGCACACAGAGTTGTTTCACCGAATGCACACTTACACAGACAGGATCACAACAACACCCCACCAGCATTAGGATTAACACATAGATTGTTAAGAGCTGGCATTGATTTCTTCATAGAAAATGTCCAGATGTTCATCTTTAATGCTGATAGGAAATGGCATTCTCATCATTTACACTTAAATCTGATCTACATGAATGATGGACAAACAGGCATTCGTCTTTCAAATATTACTTTAGTCACAATATATGGCTTATCTATCAGTGTATTGATCGTGCTGTATTGATGTTAGTTGAGTGGATACATGAAAACACTGACTCTTATGTCAGTGTCAACTTGCACAATGCAGCTTGCATCATGAAGATAACCATTTCATTATGGGACTGTGACCTTTTGTGGCAGCTTCTATCAATTTTTAACCACCTTCGGGTCAAAATTCCACACACCAATTCAGCAAGTTCCACTTTTATTTCATACTTTATTATTACTTTATTTGCTAGAAAATGACCCATATTGATTAGTCAAACTGAAATGAGTTTGTCTTTATTCATTGCCGTCGCAGAAAGGCAGCATTATTTGTCCTTCCACATCATGAGTGAATAGTCGAACAGTTTATTTCATGACATTATCAGCTCTCTGACGCCATCATGTGGTTTAAAAAGGTGTTTTCCTGTTTAGCTCAGTGATGGAGTCGAAATAATCTGCCCTTCACATTTTCAGTGATGCAAAAATATAGTCTAGTATTTATGGTATATTAATGCAGGGTAAACTAACTGTATGCTTCACTTCTTTAATTCTATTTGACCTGTGTGTTTACTGTTTTGTGTCTTTTAATCAGAAAATCGAACGTGTGGTTTTTGTCGGGAACTTCCTTCGCATCAACACAGTATCCACTAAACTTCTAGCCTATGCCATGGACTACTGGTCTAAAGGACAACTACGAGCCCTCTTTCTTGAACACGAGGTGAGAATTAAAATGGTACACACTGGAAAAATCTAAATCTTACCAAGTGTGTTGTTGTCATTTGTAGTCTGAATGCATCATCACACTTAAAATAAGACATAATCACCTAAACAGTAACTTGTAACTGAAAATTATATAAAGAACTTAAGTTTAGATAATAGATCTTGAAAATATTATTTCAAAAAAAAAAAAATCCTACCTAAATCATTTTCACTTGTTCCGTTGGCAAATTTTTCTTGCTTCATCCAAGCAAGTTTACAAGTTGATTCTGTCTCATTTTAAATATGATGAGATATTTTGACTCGAAATGAGAAAAATACACTTGGTGAAATTTAGATTTCTTCCCATAATGTGTGCATTTAGAATCCTGCAGACGCATAAAATTCAGCCCTTTTTTTTTCCGGTGACTAAGATGAGGTGGCGTGTTTGTGTGGCGGCCTCTTTGCTGCAGGGTTATTTTGGAGCTGTGGGAGCGCTGATGGAGCTGCTCAAAACTACCGAGGATCCATGAAGGAAACTGTGTCGAGAAGTCCTCGACTCTCGACAAGATGATGTCATCCACCCTTCAACGTTGTGATGTCATCCACATCTTGATGCTGCTGAAAGGTCACGTTCACCGAGGCCGCTAAAGGAACACTAAGGGGAGGGGGAGGGGGGGGGGGGGGGCAGAAACTGGGAAAAGCCATTTTAATAATTTAACGCTTGTAAATAGTGATAACTTCTAATATTCTTCTCCTAAATTTCCCAACCAGAGACTCCTTATGATAGAGATTTTAATATTGTAATCATTAATTTATGGTCTCCTGTAATCAGCTCTGTCGATTCCTGTAATCAGCCCTGTGGGAGGCGCAGAGAGTTTTTTTTTTTTTTTTTTGTATTTTGTTACTTTGTGTGTTTGTGTGAATAGCTACTGTAGCATTACGTCCTTAAAGCTGTGGTGCCCCGGTGACCGTTTGTGCCACAATTATGTCGGCTTATCTGCAGCTAAATACTTTGTTCACGTGACTACGCAAACAAACGTCGGTGTTCCTAAATATGCAGACATGTTACACATGGGTATGCGGACGGTGAGGCAGGAGAACGTGGTCTGAACCATCCGCGACGGAACAGTAACGCAGGTGTGTCGTCCGTAATTGTCGCACAAAAACAAAAAGTTTCCCAGCGTGCTACAGTCTTCTAAGGAGTGCACTGAAGCCAAATCCTGTTGAGATTCATATACAACCTGCATCCTTCATTACAGAAAGGACGCAGCGAAAACTGCACATGGCCTTTGCTTTTTGTTTGTCTCTTCCTAGTCTGCCGGTGTTTAACAGCACCAACCACACTGTACGAGCGCCCATGCAGACTTTTCCCACTGAGTTTTGTGTTAGATGACGGGACCAAGACTTCATTGTCTTCCAACTGGTAGCGCCACAGCTGCGTCTGTATATGTTGACTACCTTTAAATGGCGTCAACAGCTGAGCCCAGGTGCTTTTGGATCTCTTGATGGAAATATTTTTTTATCTTTTTTTTTTTTTTTTTTTAAACCTTGTCTCTTGCTGTCACCTTTTTTTTTTCTTCTCATTTTAACATGTAACACAAATCTTCCACCTCTTCTGCTTACAGTTCCACACTGCTGCCTTGTTTCTGTGTTTTAGGGTAACATTTAGAAGTGGTCCACAAACTCCGCTAGTACAGGATGAGATTACATTTGTTTGATGTGCATGTTAAAAAAAAACAAAAAAACAAAAACAAAAAGGAAATGTTAGACACATTGACATGGTGCCACCTTATCGTTTTAGGGAGTCAGGACCACGTGTTTTGTTTTTAGTTTTTAGTTTTTGGCCAAGATTCACCCTTAACCAAACGGTACCAGTACAAAATGTATCACTGATAAATCCATTTATATATATTAGAATTATATTAAATTTTTGTCCCAGATCATGTTCAGTGCATTTGTTAACCCACCAATTCAGGACCAGCTTTCTCTAAAATCAGTCAGTCATTCATTACAAACCTCTCAAACATTTGGGTGTTTGTGTGTGAAAGCAGCCTGTTTTCTAATGCGAGGCTATTTAATACACAAATCTACCCTAATATAAATTTTGACTATATATTAATACAGTACTTGAACATCCTGGGGCGTCTTTTAGGCATTTTGTAATCTTTTACTACAGACGTGATCTTTATAACGGTCCCCTAAATTAATATTGTACCTGCTTTGCATTGATTGCATCTCATCCAACTGTCTTTTTTGGACCACAGCCTTTTTACCACTTTGAACTGATTCAAAATTGTAAAAAAAAATTGAATAAATATGGACCTGAATTCAGTTTAGTGTAGTGTTACCACGATTTGTCAACTTAGTCGACAAAATTGACCGCCTATTTATTTTTGGGCTCCACGCCCCCCCTCCCCACAGTCCGCTAAAATGGACACAAAAAAAGCAACAAACACTTGATTTTTGTTTTTAATTAGTCGTTTGGATTAGTTGACTGATGGCAAAATGAGTTGTTAGAAAATGAGTCATTAATGGCAGCACTAGTTTAGTCATATGCAGTTTCCCTTCACAGCCTTTAACTCCTTCTGATTTTGTCATTTCTTTTTTTTTTTGTCCACTGCTTCATACAATGGCACTATCTACATGCCTTGACTTCATTGTGCTTTTACACGTTCTTTTGTAATCATTAATCTTCCAGATTGTGTACCTTTATTTATTGTTTAATACCTCCAAACATCACTACCAACACTTTAGGGTTGATTCTGAGCTTGATAATTCAGTGTTAGGCATTGTGTGTTTTCATATTGTTAATAATTATTTAAGGTAATCTATAGCTGTCTGATTGATAGCTTAACAATTAGGGGGAAGTTCTAGTTGAACCTGGTACTCTTGTGTTCTCAATGAAAGTGGTTTTGCTGTGTTTATCTCTTGTGCGCCATCTAATGTTCTTCTGAACTACACTTTGACCCTGACTAACAAATTGTGATGCTTTTTATTTGCCTGTAAAAAAAAATGCAAAGGGTATTATTTTAAGGCCAATGCGTAAACATATAATATATATATATTCATTCATATAAATGTAAGCTCTAAGCTCCATTAGCAGTAACTTGGAGCAGATTTGGCTCTGAAAAGCCATATGCAGAAAGTGAATCAGTGAAGCTCGTTGTTTTCAGAGCTCACCGTTGTCTCTATATCGAAGAAAACAAAGCTAAACAGTTTTACTTCTAAAACAGTTCTGTGCAGTTTGACAGAATGAGTTCATGCCAACATTTAGTTTCAGAGTAAAACTAGAGGAAGAGCAGTGCTGTGCAACCTGTGACAACATGCATTTGTTCAACCATGCTTGTTTGAAGCTACCATGATACCACACATGTCTTTTTTTTTTTTTTTTGGTGCTTTGTGGCCCTTTATGTCTTTGCCTTGGTCTCATTCATGTCCGCATTCTGACTATAGCCTCGACCTATCAGGTGCCACCTCAGCTTTAAAGTCAAGCCGGTGCTGGTTATCTCAGACCACGGCTTCTTCTAATCACATAAACCCCCTCAGTTGCCTTCACTTTGTGTTACACCCACATTTGTGTCCTTCAGCTCAATCTAATTTTTGAATATGCTTAATCCTTACATGTTTTTGTAAAGATTTGCATGCCTGTTTATTTTTGTTCAAGTCCGTCATACTTTATGTGTTTGTTTTTGTTTTTTTTTTGTTTCATAATTATTTTAGATTTCAAATCCATAATTAACCCAGTATAGTTTTGTTTTTTTTTTTTGTTTTTTTGCTTTTAAATTCACAATGTTTGGTTATTGAACATTTTAATGGTGTTTTATCCTGTCTTCACTCTACCTTTTTGGCCAGTTATCAAAATTCAAATGATTATTCTCTAACTTTATTTAGTTTTCACAATTGAATTCTTCCAGAACCTAAATCACTGCTGTCGTGGTATTTGAGCAACTTTCAACACATATCATTTCCTGCAAAAGCTCTTAGAACCAAACAGTAGAAAAATCTGTTATTTATCAAAGCCTGTGGTTGAACCTTTTCCAGTTTTATATTTGACTTACCCATAACACTGCTGCTGTCTTGGACAATATTTTAGATCTTGAATAACGTCAGTTCTCTCCAGGTGGTCAGACCTGACCTCAGAATCATTAGTCACAGCTGTCGCTCCTGAGGCGACTTAAAAACCTACTTACATTATTGTTCTATTTTTGATGTTGGGACTAACCTGTGCAGAGTTTTTGACTTTAAACTCAAACCCCACACAGCTTCAGCTCTTGTACTGAGCAGCCGTGCGTTAATAATGTAACCTATCATTTTACTGTCACAGTTGGAGTTTTGTAAAGTTTTGACCTGTAAACACAACTAAACATGTTCAGGCATTAATGTCCATTGGTCTTCTAATGACACAGTATTTGCTTGTTTGGTTCATTTCCCACTGGGACCATCTTTATTTACAACCGCATGTTTTTCCATAGTACTGTACGGAGCTTTGGCTGAAGGCATCTACGAAACGGCAAATGTTATGTCATACTTTGTGAAATGCAACCAACAGGCTATGCAGTAATTTTTTTCTCCATTGATTTCTTTGTCCTTACTAACACCCACCCACCTTTTCTCCAAATCGGACACCCCTGTTGGCTCTAACATGAATTATTTGTCTTTTTTTTGGTTTGTTTGTTTGTTTATTTTTTTTTTTAATATGCAACTTGTTTGTTTTTTTTCTCCCTGGGAAAAAAAAAAATCCTGTTTGAATCTTGATGGAGATACTTTCCTCCTGAAGTTTCTGTCCTGCTGATACAGTCGTTAACTCTATTAAAGGTGAATGCACGCAACAGTGATGTCGATCTAATTAAGCACAAAAATAACAATACTGAACATGTTCACACTCCAGGGATGTGATAATGCTAAATGAGCTGAGGATATTAGGAATGGTCTCAGTCGCATCTCCTGTAAACTATGCATTTTACTGCATGACCCCCCCCCCAATCCCCCTACCCCACCCTGAGTGTTTGAACTAAAATACACACGTTTTGTATTTTGTGTCTAAATGGTACCTTGAACTGTTGAGTGTTCTGAGATATAACAATAAAAACAATCTTATCCATTTGTCCATTTCCATCTTGAACAGTGTTGTCCTTTTATTACCCAAGAGTATCAGATAACCTTCTTCCTGTCAGATGATTGTTACGTTGTTTTTTGCTCGATGGATGTTTTAACCCCGTGTTTTAAAAAAAAAAAAAAAGTGAATTATTGCCGCACGTGTTTAATCTGGTCCAACATCCTGTTGCGTGAACGCATCATTGACAGCTGTTAAACTGTCTTCTGGGTTGTTTGAGTAGCAGGACAGAACTTTTTCACTCTTGTGTATTTGATTGTACAGAGATTTTGTAAATAATAGGATATATTCTACACCAGCAATCTGTCTGATGATAAGGTTGTTCAACTGTTTGAAGGCCAGGTTTCCGAAAACCCATAGAATCCCACAGCAGACAGAAGATGGGTTTGCCCGATGAGATAAAGCATGTTTCTGCATCACATTACCAGCCTAACTGGTAAATCTGTCCCATGTGCTTCTGTTCAAGAAGCATCTAAGGAAGACAGAACAGACCACTTTGATGTGTAATTTAAAACATTACTTTAAAATTTTCATTCAGCTTCATTTAAAAAAAAAAAAAAAAAAAAAGATATGTTCATGATAGTATTTCAAAAGGATGTTTTCTTCTCTTTTCTGGGCAAGTGTTTTATGATTATCCTGGGCCCCTCTGATCCCTGTGGTGTCTGTCTGCTGGGTTTCAGTGCCGGCGGTTCAGCCCATTTCCTCTGTGAATTGGATCTGGGTGTGAACGCTTTGGGAAGCCTTGTGCTGGTTGTTCGGCGTCAGTTCTGCTGCTGCTTTTAACTCCAGTTTAAAAAAAAAAATTAAGATGAAAAAGGCTCTGTGCCTTGTGCAATGTGTATGTTATGATGTGAAGAGATTCTTTTTCTAAAAAGGAATAAAACTAAAACTGAATGAGACTTGTCTTTTGGGTGTTTTTTCATCTATTAAAAAAAAAAAGATAATAGTATCTTTATATGAATATGTTCCAGGCAGTAAGTGACTCAGCACACATAAGGGTTAGTTAAATATTACCATCTAGATGATATCATGAATATTGCATCTTTCCTCATAAAACCTTATGATCACAATAAAATCTCTTTTAATTCAGAGACATTAAAATATAGTTATAGTCGGTGCATGTGTCTCAGAACCAGTGCATTTCATTTGATCACACAAAACAGCTGACAATGCTGTCATAACTTTATTGTTATTGTATGTAAAATATACCTATTTTAATAAACCCTTTGGTGTGTGAATTATGAGAACCTTAGTCAAGTGTTTTTATTCCTCTTTAGGCATGAAAAAAAAAATCAAATGTGATTGAAGTCCTTTAAATAAACCTATTTTTTATGGAGTTAAAATCTCCACTCAGCTGGACAACATGTTTAAGCTTTGATCCAAAGAAATGTATATTTAAAACGCAATATCAGAACACTATGAAATAAAAAATGTAATGTAGTTTTTGTTTAAGAAGACTGTTAATTTACAGTCTAATAACATGCAGTTGATTTCCAGGTAAAGTTGTTAGTGTTATTTAGAACAGACCAGTTATAGTTATGGTGTGAACTGACTGATATGGAACTAAAACAACAAAACCCATGAATATACGAGAGAAAAGTTATAGAATAACTGTCCGTTGTAGTAATCAGTATGCATCAAAGGGTTAATAAATAACAATGTTTATGTAATCACTGATGCATTTAACTGAAAAGGAAGATTACCACAAAATATCTGAAGAACACCTTAAATATAACTGAATAATGATGTAGGAATTAGCTCTACAGTGATCCAATTCACCACCATATATATATATATATATATATATATATATATATATATATATATATATATATATATATATACACTGCACCACACTATTGTAGGATTTGATTCATAATAAATACATTACATTTAAATGTATGTTGTCATGTGTGATTACAAATATTTATTATTGTCACTATGTTATAGTATTCTCAATCATCCAGGTCATGTTAATAAAGTGTTTCAGTTGTAGGAACTGGATTTGTTTTTTGGAGTTGAAGACCTTCTACCCATAAGGCTTCTTCAGTTGTGGTCTGGATATGGGAATGCCCATGTTTTATTTCTGTCTGGACTGTGGGTGGAACTGTGAACTGTAGACCACACCCCTCATCATGTGACAAAGGATTAGATGATTGAGCCATTACTATAAGCATAGGTCAATGTGTGAATCAACCATTAACACATTTGCATAAGTCGATGTGTGAACTGGGGTTGAACCGGTCTTTATGATCCCAGGGACAGACACTCCTTCAAAGACAATGATGTGCACATAAGGAAGACAGGTGGTGGTGGTGGTGGTGGGTGGGGGGGGGCAGCTAAACTTCCCGTCCCAGGAAGTTTAGCTGCTCAACAACATCAGAGCAGGGTCCCCCTCTGGACCCTGTAGTCATAAGGACAATTCAACCCCAGTTCACACATTGACCTATGCTAACAGTAATGGGTCAATCATCGAATCCTTTGTCTCATGATGAGGGGTGTGGTCTACAGTTCCACCCACACTCCAGAAAGAAATGAAATCTGGGTATTCCCATATCTGGACCAGAACTGAAGAAGCCTTGTAGTCTTCAACTCCAAAAAACAAACCCATTTGTCTACAACTGAAACACTTGACTATTATTATCACTACTGTTATTATAACCCCCCCATAGTGGAAGTATGATAATAATAATAATAATAATAATAATAATAATAATAATAATAATAATAATAGTTGCTGTCTCTGATTGCCTTGTTTCACTATTGTATGTATGTGTGTGTGTGTGTGTGTGTGTATGTATGTATGTATATATATATATATATATATATATATATATATATATATATATATATATATATATATATATATATATATATATATATATATATATATATATATATATATATATATAACTATGGTTATGTAATCAAGTACTAAGTTGTTTGTATCATGTATCATGTGACTAAAACATGCCTAAAAGCACTATTTTTGTCAGTACAATGCTATAGATATTAAGTGATTTTGGTTATTATTAGAAAAAAAACATGGCAAATGTCAGTCTTTAAAAATATCACTACTATGAGCAATGTTTGTTGTTGTCATTATATTTGTCCAAACAAATGTATTTTTATTTTTACCGGGCATTAAAATGAACAAGTAATTGAAGAAAACAGGAGTGGTGTCATATTTTTCCATGACTGTAGATAAGCTGGGAATTCCATCTGTCCTTCCATCTGTCCCTCTGTTCCAGACTTCACCATTTCTTGGACATTCACATGATTCTTTTGAAATTTAACACACGTTTTCTACCACGAGGAGATTTTTAATAAATCCATTTTTATACATTTCTTTCAATTTCAGCTTCAGAACCCTATTTGTCAGATGTTATTCACCTGTTTCTTTTCTAATATTACACATATATTCTTTACATGTGCCTTTCTCTTAATTTTGTTGTTTTATTTTAAGTTCTTAAAAGATTAAAAATAAAAAAAAAAAATAAAAAAAAAAGACTCAATGGGTAGAAAGTGTATCAGTGGTCAGGTATTAGTAAGCCCTGCTGACTTTTTCATTTGTTCTTTGGATAATACTGTTTAGATAAAATTAATTTGTCAGCAAATACTTGGAGGAAAAGTGCTGATGTGAGATATATATATATATATATATATAACACTGTTGTTTATTTTAAAAATGCAGAAAAAAAAAACCTTAAAGGGGAAATATGTTTTAGAGTAATACAGTGTTTCTAGTAAAAGATCAAAAGGAAATTGTATGACAACTGTTATGGTATGAAAATAATATTATGTGAGAGCTGACACAGCAAAGATAGTATTGAAATAAAGATACTAAAATGACCTTGTTAAGACTAGGAATAAGAACGTTTAGTACTGTATGAGAGAAAACTATTGAAGAATATACCTTTATATTCTCAGGTAAATTCACCTTTATATGACTGTAATGAACTAAAACAATAAAAGCGACACAATAAAAGTAAATGCAAAATCAGTTAGATATTCACAGAAAGACTTGGACTGTGTTTGTGAATATTTAGGAAATTCCCTCCCCTGTTTTCCTCCTCCTTTCTCCCCTCCTCCCCCTCCTCCTCTATGTTGGACTCACTTATCTGCAGTTTGTGTTGAAGAAGCAGAAGCAGAAGCAGGACAGAGTTCTGCTCAAACCTCAAACCATGAACAACTGAAACAGGAGAAGAAAATAAAAGGTAACTAAGGTGGGTTCATGCATTTATTTATTTATTTTTTTTGCTTTTTAATTCATTCATTAATGTATTTATTTTTTACATAAGTCATCTTTCTGTGTTATTTAACTTGTTCAGTCCATCCTGGTTTTTCCCGTTTTTATCATGTTTTTTTTTTCACCTCTTCTTTATAAAAGTCACTCATTTCAAAGTTCTGTATTATTATAATTTTTTAATTATTATTATTATTTTTTAATGTATTTATTTTGCACGTGCACAGACTACATGATGTACAGCTTTCAAACATTTCTGAAAACACTGCTGTTTTCATGACAGAGTCCAGTTTACTTTGCAGCAGGAGGGTATTTCTCCATTTGTGACGTTGACAACTGATGCCAATCAATGTGCAAACACAACTTTACTACGTGTTTGTTGAGGTGAACTTGCACTGTAACAGATGACGAAGCACAGCTGGCAAACAAACCTTTGGTCATATACACGTGAGCATTTTGTAAAAAAAAATAGTAATGCACGTTTTCCACTTTTTTTTTAAAGTTTTTTTGCTTTGGTATTTTTTTTTCTTCTTATCAGCCTGTTCAACTCAACACCTTGTTTTTCAGGTTTTTTTTTTTTTTTTTTTTTTTAGATTTGCTTGATTGAGTTTCTCTAATGGTCCAAATCACACTAAGTAAGTGAAATGCAAACATTGCACAGCTGTTTAGAACAGAGCAGACACTGGCTGCATGTGGCTCATTTGGACTTGAAGTGTTTAAAAGGGATGAACCAAAAAAAAGTAGAAGATGGCTTCAGGGTTGATTTGCAGTAAACACTTTAACACTTTAACACTGTATGTCAGTGTTCTCCTTGTTTCAGCAGGAAACTGAAACGCTTCATGTTTCTGACCAGCTGACCGTAACCCTGACTTCCAACCTCTGAGGTGGAGTCGAATACATTTGTTCGTCTGTTTCTGTGCTGCACAAAATGTCATGTGAACCACAAAGACAGTCACAGTGATTTGGTCACTTGTTATAAAAAAAAAAAAAAAAAAAAAAAAAAAAGGGGCGAGGCGAGTTTAAAAAGATGTTTAAAATTGTTCAGCGATATTAAATGAATATTGAATGAATATCATGAAGAGGAAGAAGTGATGTAATTTTGGACTATTTACCATTTCTAGATTCCCCACAAGGGGGCGCTCAAAAGTTTAAAATCACTTAACACTCTTTTGTTCATATTTCTGGAGCTTTTTTGTGTGATTGACTTCAAATTAAGTATAAATGAAAGGTCGTGACCTGGGGTTACATCACGTCATGACATCATTAAGGATTGGGGGCATTTAGGGATATACCCCTAAGCATCGTTTCCCACAGGGTGAACCTACTGTAGTGTATCAGGTGAAAAGGTTAGGTAAAATAAATAAGCTTTTGCTTCTAACTTATTCCTTTTTTCGTTTTAATGTTTTTTGGGATTGTTGTTGTGACAGCAATGACTGATGTCTAAACCCAAAATAAATAAATCAAGTCAGTCATTCATTCATTTACAGTGGAGAAGAAGCTGCATTAAAACGTAGCTTTTATGGAAATTTTAACCATGTGACGAATCAATTGCAATAAAAATCTGATAACAAATAAGTATATAGTAATACCAACTGAAAAATTGTATAGGTTAATTAATGATATTATATATTATACAGTTTTGGAAAAAAAAATAGACAATCAAAAGTCATCAAAAACAACAGTTATGCAATTAAGTACTAACTCTAAAAATGACAGAAAAAAGCATGGAATGAATAAAAGCACTGTTATTGTCTGTGCAGTACTAGAGATATTGGTGTAAGAAGTGAAGTGATTTTGGACATTTTTGGAAATTGATATTATTATATTTGTTTAGAAATGTACTTTTAGTTGTATCAGACTTTAAAATGAACAAAACACTGAAGAAATCATGGGTGGTCTTATAATTTTTGCCATAACCTTAGGTCGAGGTTATGTTATGTAATAGACTTGCATTGTTTTTACGACTGTACGTTGCTACAGAAATAATAATAGAATAATAATAATAATAATAATGGATTGGATTTATATAGCACTTTTTTGGCCACTCCAAGTGTTTCACATTAGTGACCCATTATTCATTCACTCTCACATGCACGCTCTAGTGGTGATAAACTACATACATAGCCACAGTTGCCCTGGCGCAGACTGACAGAAGCGTGGCAGCTATTTTGCGCCTACTACCACCACCAAACATTCATACATTAGTGCAGGGGTCTCCAACCTATTCCACAAAGGGCCGGTGTGGCTGCAGGTTTTTGTTCCAACCAACCAAGAGTTCACAGTTCGACCAATTGACTCTCTGCAGACTGAGATCAGTAGATTCATTGATTGAAGTCTGGTGTTTTGCTGCTTGGTTTCAACAAAAACCTGCAGCCACACCGGCCCTTTGTGGAATAGGTTGGAGACCCCTGCATTAGTGTGAGTGACGTTGGAGAGTGAAGTATCTTTGCCCAAGCACACAACAGACTGACTAGGACAGAGTGGGATTGGAACCACTAACCCTTTAGTTACTGGACGACCCGCTCTACCAACTGAGCCATAGCCGCCCCCACCTTTTATCTTATTTACTTGAATTGTATTTTCACCTTTTTCTGTATGTTCTTCTTCTTGTGGTCGGTAAGAGTGTGCTTCTGTGTTTCTGTAGGTACTGAAGTAGAAGACAGAAGAACACACAGGAACAAACAAACAACAGAACATTGAGGTTCTTTAAGTCGACAGAACAAAAACCAATGTATTACAGTTTTGACAGAGAAATCCCAATCAATGAGTACGTGCCTCCCAATCGAAAGAAGGTCCAAACTGAAGTGAAAGGAGACCTGAACTCAAACCAGAGAAGACCTTGGTCAGAGTGATGGCAGTCACCAAAGAGAAGATGATGGAGGAGGGGAGGGGGATGCAAGGGTCCACGACACCTCCAGAAGGAGGCTGGGGTTGGATGATCGTAGCTGGATGCTTCCTCGCCAACATTTGTACCCGAGCTCTTACAAGGTGTGTTTATTTGTGACATAAAAACTTGTCAGAATGTGCTTAAAACAATATCCCTGTTTACATGGGAGAGAGTTTAATTCCAAATCAAAGTTAATTCCACTTTAAGATGACTATGTACACACCTAATTCCAGTTGAAAATGATAATTCCGAATTAAAATTAAGTCCAAATAAGTTTGGAATTAAGTTTACTAATACCTCTGTCTGGTCTTATAAACGTTTCTCCTTCCTGATCAATGATATATTTTCTACCCATTTTAGTCTTGATTCTCAAGCTTCAAAAAACTTAAAAAACAAACAAACAAACAAACAAACAAACAAACAAATAACTAAATTGAGAGAAAGGCCCATGTAAAGAACATCAGTTGGACAGACTGTCAAAGCTAAAAAAAAAAAAAAAAAAAGTATTAAAAATGTATTTATTAAAAATCTTCTAATGGTAGAAAACATGTGTGAAATTGGAAAGGAATCAGGGGAATGATTTCCAAGAAATGGGAAGGACTAAAGTCCGGAACAGAGGGACAGGTGGAAGGTCAGTAGGAATTCCCAGTATATGACACAACCCCTATTTTCTTCATTTTCTTGTTCATTTTAATGCTTGGTACAACTAAAGGTATATTTGTTTGGACAAATATAATGATCACAACAAAAATAGTTCACAATAGTTAATGAAAACCACTTCAGTTCATCAATATCTATGTCATTGTACTGACAAAAACAGTGTTTCTAGTTATTCCATGTTTTTTTTCTGTCTCCTTTAGTCACATGATACAAACAAGAGTTAGTACTCGATTGAATAACCATTGTTTTTAATGATCTAATAAGTTTTTCTGCAACTGTATAAATAATGGCAACTCCACATTTCCACATTTTTCTTTTTGTTTTAGTGTAAAAAAAAAAAATTAGGACAAAGACATGAGAATATTTACATTTAAAAACTATATTTCCACCAACAAAGTGAATAACCTGAAAAAAATTGACAAATCTAAATGTTGTTGGAAAAGTAACTGAAATTGAGCTTTTTTTTTTTCTTGTTACTAAACGTTTATGCCTCTGTAGATGCACCGTTAAAATGTACGTGTGTAAATGAGAAGCTGAGGCAGAATACTGTTGAAATTGGGTTTACTTTACAGGTTGTTTTGTGTTTGTTCATATTCTTCACTAATTTTTTGGAAGGATACTTTGTATAAGTCACCATTTACATAATGTCATTTTACTCAGTATTAATATTTTACTGGTCAGACCTGTTTGAGGTCATACTGACCTGTGTATGACCCCTGAACTAAAAGGACTTTAACAACCCTGTTATACAAAGGTTTTTACAGTAATTTTAACTGCTTTATTTGTTTGACTACAACATTTTATCACATCAAATCAAATTCATCATGCATACACTTACATTCGTAAAATATTTTTTAATTTAGCCTCTCAGGTGTTGTTAAAATCAATGCTGTAGTGGTCTCTGGACAAGAGGTTATACTCTTATTTTTGCATTTTTTCCTCCAAGCTGTCCAGAAAAACTGTTTTAGAAACAGTGACATATACAACTGTTATATTAATTTACCCATAACTCCATGAGTAGTATTTGCTCAGTATTATAAAATGATTAATTTCAGATGAAAATGAAATATAGAAATAATTGAGAAAAGATATTTATTTAAAAAAAAATTAGGACAAAATAAATAAATGATACGGAAATAAATTTATCAAGCCATTTATATATTTCTGTATTTATTTGTCCATATGGCAGGATCAGTCGCAGGGTACCCAATGCTCACTGAAAAATAAGTAGATATACTCTATACACTGCCATACACCCTGTACTCCACCACTGGATAAAATTAAGATAATCCAAAAATGATTTTGGGTCAAAAAAAAAAAAAAAAAAGTTAAAGATTTTCATGTACGTCTGAACACTTGGGTTCACATTACGTATTTTAGTGAAAGTGCATAATGTGCTCAGAGATGATAAGTACCTTGTAGATTATCAGGACTGTAAGTACAGTAGAATTTTGATAATACATGTAGCTGTTCTCAGCTTTGGTTAATTAAAACTCTTATTACTTGGCAAAATTCCCATTCAGCTCAAAGTTTTAAGCTGCTAACCTGCTGAGATATTTCCATGTTGAAGTACATTTGAAGTACATTGTGTTGTTAATGTGACCTTTAGAGGGTGACTGTCTGTTATATGTAAAAAAAAAAAAAAAAAAATACTGAAGTAGAAGTACTGAAGATACAGAATGAACTAACTGCAGATACATGGTTGAAAATTGATCTTTTGTGTTCATTACACAGACATGCTATCATATATTAAATATTTAACCTGTTTGGGAAGGGGACTTTACACTCATGACTGTTGTTTTGTAAGTGTATGTTTCACAACGTGAATATAAGCTTATAAAGGGACCCTTTTGTCAGGTCCCTGATGTTACATAATCTATAATGGAAGTTCTAACAGTCAGTCAACGAGGACAGGACACTTACGTGTACATGAATGGTAGATATAAACTGATAAACTCTCTGAACTTCAGTTTATGGTTACTTGACTGAGATTTAATCTGATCAGTATAAAACATTACATCATAATACTGGTCATTACAATAAGGTAACTATAAAACAGTGTCCTGCTTTTTAATTATTGGTCATTTTAACTTCAGGACGAGCAATAAAGTTAACTTGTGTCCTACATTGTAAAGATGTTGCAAAAGAAAATCTGTCTTTACAATGGCAATATTTTAACAGGGATCAGGCAGAATACACTTGATCTAAATGACCTGTTTCTCTATATGCAGATGTGTCTCCATGTTTTTTGTGGAGTTTCAGCTGCACTTTGAGAAGGATTATGCCTCCACAGCTTGGATTCACAGTCTGATCGACTCAGTCACAATGCTTTGTGGTAAGCCTGTACAAAGTGATAAGAGCAGGCAAGAAATGTGTTCTTATTTAAGATAAAAGCATGTATATAGATTGAATACATAAGTGTAACCAGTTATTCTTTGTATAAACACAGATCTGTAAGTGAGTATTGGATGCAATATTCAGCACATTGAAGCCAAAAATACCTCCCCCTTATATATGACTAGAGAATTGAAAACAATGAAGGTGGTAAAACTACTCACATTCAGTACTTAAGTAGAAGTACAGCTACTTAAGTAAAAAAAGACTCTGGTAAAAGTAGAAGTACTGATTCAACTCCTCTACTTAAGTAAAAGAAAAAAAGTAAAAATTTCTCAATTGTAATAAAGTACAAAAATAAAAAGTAAAACTGCATTTTTTTTTTGCCATGAATGCAATAATATTTATATAAGCAGGAAAAAGTATCCAAAACAATGCCTTTAAAAGTGAGTTACTGTGTTGAAATGTGTGTTTGATCAGGTCACAGTTACTCAGTTTTGTGGGTATGGACAGGAAATTTAGGAAAAATGAAGAAAAAAAAAGTTACAATTGAGATATAAAAGTCATCATGAGATTTAAAAAAAAAAGTTATAAATATGAGATTAAAAATGCCTAATTTTAAGAGAAACAGTCAAAATTGTGAGAAAATGTTAAAATTGTGAAATTAAAAGTCAAAATTACAAGATAAAATGTCAAAATGATGAGATAAAAAGTCAAAAATGTGAAACAAAAAGTCCAAATTATGAGATAAAAAGTCAAAATTACGAGATAATAGTCATATAACTATAATATATAATGTCACAGTTTCTCTCCTCCACTGATTTTCCTTTTGAAGTCATTTATTTTTCCCCACTTTTAAATCTGTTTAGTTTGAAAAAGTAACGAGTCTATTCTGGGAATATAGAGTATAAAGTACAGATATTTATGCAAAAATGTAAAAGTAAAAAGTTGCCAGAAAAATAAATACTCAAATAAAGTACAGATACATAAAAAAATCTACTTTAATGAAGTACTTTTACTGAGTCAATCCTACCATATTGTGTTTGCAGCTCCTCTGGGTGGTTTCCTTGGAAACAGATTCTCCTGCAGAGTTACAGTGATTCTAGGAGGTGTGTTGTCTTCTACTGGTTTAATCCTCAGCTCCTTTGCCACCTGTCTAGAATACCTCTACATATCTGCGGGCATCCTCACAGGTACATGGACACCTGTTTTCAGTTTATACACAGATCATACACACTATACAGTATCTACCCTTGTTCATAATGTCCATAATGTACAAAAGAAAACCAGCATGAAAGGTTCCACATATGTTTAGGGAGGTCATTACAGAAATGAATTATTATTATTATTATTATTATTATTATTATTATTATTATTATTATTATTATTATTATTATTATTATTATTATTATTATTATTATTATTATTATTATTATTATTATTATTATTACTATTATTATTATTATTATTATTATTATTATTATTATTATTATTATTATTATTACTATTATTATTATTATTATTATTATTATTATTATTATTATTATTATTATTATTATTATTATTATTATTATTATTATTATTATTATTATTATTATTATTATTATTATTATTATTATTATTAACCCTCAAAACTAAGTGTTAAGAGCTATTTGTGACTTAGAAATGGGACACCCTTTAAATGTAGTCCCTGAAATGAAACACAACTTTATTATTTTATTTTAACATTTGCACTGTTAACCTTGCCTTTTTAATCATAAGTCACACACACAGCTATCATCTACTGGTCCATCAGGTCCACGTTTTTAAAATTATAGTTGAATATCTATAAATTATTCCTTCAGTTAGAACTATCAAACAAAGAATCTGTATAAATAACACAACCATGTTCAGCTGTCACCACATACCACGGTACCACGGTGTGCAGTATGTTACCATGAAAGGTAACCACCAGCTATAACTATTGTTAGATAATTCTGCGGCTAAGGGAGATGACATTACTATACCATTATCGGCTCAAACATGTTATATAGGCTGTTACCTTAATAAAACAACTTAATTACCATCGCGAAAAATGACCGTTTTTCTAACGTTAGCTAACTGAAACCATAGCTAGCTTGTTCGCACCAACCGCTATTGACAAAAGATCGTAAAATAAAATATATATGTTATGCAACAATTAGGTACAAAATCCATAAAGTGGATCTAAATTAAAATAATACAATGATTTTCGTAATTTTTATATCTCCATTAACAAAGAAAATACAACATTCTGGGTAACCCTTGCTGTCGGGTAATCTCAATATATATATATATATATATATATATATATATATATATATATATATATATATATATATATATATATATATATATATATAATTTATTTGATTTGAATGCTTTATTTCGAACATGCGCAGAATGCAACAATAATCAATACAACACCAATCAATACAACAACAACAACAACAACAACAACAATAATAATAATAATAATAATAATAATAATAATAATAATACACAATGACATGTCCGAAAAGGAGTAGGATGAAGCATAAACTTATTTAATCCTACCCTTTCTTCACTTCCCCATTAACCTGAATTCATCTTATAGAGTGTATAGTGCAAAAATGATGATAATAATAAAAATAATAACAATAACAATCTTTTCCTCAGATACAACTGGAAAACATACACACAAAACTGAACTAAATGGGCTCCAAAGTTCTTAGTTTGACCCTTGACCCATCACGAGAAGCAGAAAATACTGTTAGAAACATCTGACGGGTTCAATAAAACCTGCTATAAAACATCAGAAAATAAATGCAATAGATCTTGTGTTGTCTGAACAAAAGGGTTAAAGACATGTAAAGTGCAAAGGAAGATCATTAATTTGTTCTATAGAGGCTGTTTTTTTTTTAGGTTTTTTTTAACACAACTTGTACTAGTGTAACTTTACTAAACAAACAAACCTAACGTTGGCCTTGGTACTGTACAGTCCACAGTCCACAAAACCTATTATGTAACAGTATATACCAACATGCTGTGCATCAGATGATTGATTCATGTTTGTCCATTTTGACTTGTGTGCAGTGTCGTCTGCGTGTAAACATGTTGGGTGGGAGTGGAGTTTTGCACAACTCCATGCTCTGTTGTCTATGTTCTGCAGGTCTTGGCTTTGCTCTCAGCTACACGCCAGCTGTGGCCATGGTAGGAAGTTACTTCAGTGAGAGGAAAGCTCTGGCCTATGGCATCGCCCTCTCTGGTAGACACATATGCACTTAACTGTTCTGTGTTTTGTCGTATATATCCAACTTTCCTTTAATATAATTTCTTCTTTTTTTAAATGACTTTTTCTTTCCTACATGATTGCTTTTGTTGCACTTCCTCATGCTGTCTGTTAGTTTTGATTTCCTCTCATGTCATCTTTTTTTCCCCCTGTCCTCTTCCCATCTAATTTCATCCCACCAATTATCACCAGGCTCTGGCATCGGCACCTTCATCCTGGCTCCAGTGGTCCAGCTGCTTATAGAGAATTACTCATGGAGAGGAGCTCTGCTTGTCCTGGGAGGGTTTGTGTCTAACCTGTGTGTCTGTGGTGCACTGATGAGGCCCCTGAAAACACAACCTAAAGGAAGTCAACGGTAATGCCTAAACTTTTTTTTTTTTTTTTAGTAACTTTATGTATGGGCAGTACAGTGGTGCAGTGGTTAGCACTCGTGCCTCACAGCAAGAAGGTCCCTGGTTCAATTCCCACACTAAACCTTTCTGTTTGGAGTTTGCATGTTCTCCTCGTGTCTGTGTGGGTTTTCTCCAGGTTCTCCACTTTCCTCCCACCATCCAAACACATGCACTGATAGGTTAATTTATTAATCTAAATTGTCCATAGGTGTGAATGTGAGAGTGATTGTTTGTCTATATATGTTCAGCCCTGAGATGAACTGGAGACTCATACAGGGTGTACCCCGCCTTCACCCATTGTAGCTGGATTAGGCCCCCAGTGACCCCTGTGACCCTAAAGCAGGTTCAGATTATGAAACTTTATTACCTCTGCCAAGACAGTTATGTTTTTGCCAGAGTTTGTCTGTCTGTCTGTTTGTCTGTTTGTCTAACTCAAAAAGTTATGGACGGATTTTGCTGAAATATACAGGATAGGTTTGTAATGGGGAGATCTGGTGGTATTCCAGGGGGGGAGGGGTTGCTGGAGGAAGTTTATTATTTTTGTGTACAGTTTCTGACAGTAGTAAAAACTACTAGGCCACAATTCTAATACATGTCTGTATGTGTGTGTGTGTGTGTGTGTGTGTGTGTGTGTGTGTGTGTGTGTGGAGGGGGCTTATGGACAGAATACGTTCAGGGTACATTGGTAATGGGGAGATCTGGAAATGATTAGATTTTGGTGGATATACCTAATATATACCTGGGAACACTTTATAATACCTACACATAATTCACTATATATTAATATAACAATTTGTTACCTATTTATAAATGGTGTGTTCATTATGTATTAACCATTTGTTACCTACTTGTTAAGGTCTTGTATATGTTCATACAGTCTTCCAAAGATAAATGTAAAATTAGATTATTTTTAACAGACAGGTGCAGTGTTACCAACTGTTTGTTCATTTACCTGCACCTCTCTGTTAAAAATAATCAAATTTTACAGCTACTTGTTAACGGTTTGTTAACAAATGGTGTGTCTGTGATAAATTATGTATGAACAATACATTAATAAACCATTTACAAATAGGTAACATATAGTGAGTTGTGTGTAGGTACTATGAAGTGCTACCATTTATTTGTATTTATTTATTTGTATTTTTGTCAGCAACCTTAGACAAAATTAAAACAAAGCAGAATCTCAGTAATCAACCCAACAGGCCAAACATTTCTAAACTAATCTGAATATTACCAGTATTTATGATTCTAAAGGGGTTGATTATACTTTTTTTTTTATTTGAGGCACGTTCCTTTGGGAGAGATCAAACCAGCTGAACATCTACAGCGTGATTACACTGATGCAGGTTATACAGAGCTCAATCAATTTACAAAACACAAGAAGAAAACAATGGTAGTGTGGAACGCAATCAATTCAAAAAGTAGTGGAGTAAAAAAAATTCAGGTACCAGCTCTAAATTGTAGTGAAGTCAATGTTAAAAGTATCCCTCCATATACATAGATAGATTACAAAACAAAAGTTACTTAAGTACAACAACAAAGTACTTTTACTTCATTACATTCCACCACTGATGAAATGGAATGTTCACAGGCACTGAGAGTTTGTTCTGTGGTGGAAGCATAATGTGTCATTGAGCACCCCCATGTGGTGGACATTTTAGTGACAGTTACCCATAATGCCATTCCATTACTGAACTTTTTGCACTTATTACCAGGACAATTATACGTAGGGTTTTAAGCAGAGGTGGGAAGTAACTAAGTAAAAGTACTTCATTACTGTACTTAAGTAAAGTTTTTTAGGCATCTGTCCTTTACTTGAGTATTTATTTGTCTAGAAACTTTTTACTTTTACTCCCTATATTTGTTCATAAATATCTGTACTTTATACTCCTTACATTTATATAAATATCTGTACTTTATACTCCTTACATTTATATAAATATCTGTACTTTATACTCCTTACATTTATATAAATATCTCTACTTCATACTCCTTACATTTATATAAATATCTCTACTTCATACTCCTTACATTTATATAAATATCTCTACTTCATACTCCTTACATTCTCAGAACAGACTTGTTACTTTTTCCAAATAAACAAATGTGACAGCACAAAATATAAGTGGCCTCAGAGGGAAAATCCATGGAGGAGAGAAATTGTGACTATTTTTCCTCATTTTTTCTAAACTGGTTTGTAGGTCAGATATGACTATGCCATAAGGAAAGTACTGTGGAGACAATACCTTGTACCTTCATTTCATTCATTCATTATCTGAACCCGCTTTATCCTCACTAGGGTCGCGGGGGTCACTGGGGGCCTAATCCAGCTACAATGGGCGAAGGCGGGGTACACCCTGTATGAGACGCCAGTTCATCGCAGGGCTGAACATAGACAAAACAATCCCACTCACATTCACACCTATGGCCAATTTTAGATTAACCAATTAACCTATCAGTGCATGTCTTTGGATGGTGGGAGGAAACTGGAGTGCCCGGCGAAAACCCACACGGACACGGGGAGGACATGCAAACTCCACACAGAAAGGTCTGGTGTGAGATTCGAACCAGGGTCCTTCTTGCTGTGAGGCACAAGTGCTAACCACTGCACCACCGTGCCGCCCTGTACCTTCATTTATAAATACTAAATAGGCTACTTTTTTGACAACTCTTGCATAAATTACTTGAAATTTTGTACGTTTCATCATGCAAAATATATTAATTTTGTGCTTTGCTTGATTTGAAGGATATGGGAAAACAATACGGTGAATCTGAAGAAGAGGATGACAACCACAATGGATATAAAAAACACTGACCAACTCCCTGTTGTCTTCATCCAGGAGGATCCAAATGTGTTAGAAACAAACAAGTCAAAGAACATCAATATACACTTCACTAACATGGCTCTGCAGAACTGTGGAACAGAACATGACAAACTGGTCCAGATGAAACTGGCCGAAGTGCTACTTTCAAACCTACCTGATCCAAAGTTAACAGAAAAGAAGATAAATAAACACATTTTATTTAGGAGTATGATAACAGAGATGGTACTGGGTGAGAGGAAACGACCAGATCTGAATACAGACAGTAACACACCTGAAGACTTGAAGCTGGTGGAGACCATGAACCTGAACAATAAGGCCACTGATGGAGTAGATGAAAAGACAGACGACTTGAAGCTCAGTGAAAAGTCCACTCACACTGGGCTTTTATCAAACTCCCAAACCCCCACCAGAGGTCACTGTTTTAGCCTCAAGTCCAAAGAGGAGTTCAGCTTTTTATTAACAGCAGATTTCCTAATTCTGTCAATATCTATTCTGTTTATGGCTTATGGCTGTAGTGCACCCATAGTTTACCTAGTTCCTTATGCTGTCAGTATGGGTGTGGACCACCAGAGAGCAGCTTTCCTCATGTCCATGTTTGGAGTCAGCAGCATTGTGGGTAACATCACTTTTGGATGGATCACAGACAGACCGTAAGTCACAAATACAGTCTTTCTATTGTTGAGTGTGCTGTTGTATGTCTATTTATGAATCTGTAAATCAGTGGTGGTGTTTTTTAAGGGAAAACTATTTTGCTGTTATACAGGGGTGTTGCTAAAGTCTGTTGGGGCTCCAAGAAAGAACTCCCCCCAACACACATATATATACACACACACACACGGGTCTAGGGTGTCCCTAATGGGTGGAGCTCCAACCAACTGCCTGGCTTGCCTGTCCACAAGCCCCCTCCCTGCTCATAGATATGGTATGTCTTCTTTCCTTCTCTATAGGTGTGTCAGGAAATATCGCATGCTGAGCTACATGTTGGCCATCAGCTTTGAGGGCCTTCTCTGCATGTTCCTCCCATTCCTTCACTCCTTTGCCTTTCTGGTCCCATTCTCCATACTCTACGGCTACTTTGATGGGGCATATGTCGCACTCATCCCAGTTGTGACCTCAGACGTTGTGGGTTCCACCTATTTGACTTCTGCTCTTGGAGTAGTTTACTTCTCACATGCCATCCCCTACCTGATCAGCCCACCACTAGGAGGTCAGTTTTTTTCTTTTTTTCCCCTTACCTCGCGAAAGGGGAGGGAAGGGATATTGTTTTTGGTTTGTTTTTGTTTTTTTACCCATCTGTCTGGTTTTTAGCAACTTTACACAAAAACTACTTGACCAATTTGGATGATATTTTCTGGAAAGGTCCAAGAGGTTCTCAAATAGAACTCAATACATGTTGGTGAATGTAGGTCAAAAGTCAAGGTCACCAAAAATGTGTTTTGGCTAAGGTCAAAGATAGGGAAAATCATGAATTTCTGTTTCATTCTTGTTTACTCAGTGTTGCATATAGCTTCTTTTTGCACTGACTGATGTTCATTGACATCTGTAGTTACTGACTGGGGAGAAATATTACCATCGAAGCAGAGGGGTACAGAAGAGGATACCGGCGTTTGTGTAACTATAGATGAGGCTCTCACTGACAGTCCTTGGTGTGCATCGGCTGTGTTGCTCCGCACCGAAAAATAGTTCCCATACACGAATGAGTAAGACAAACCCTTTGCGCCGTGAATTGCGCCATCATTCAACCTCGAAGTAAATGTCCAGTACGTGGAAAAGTAATGAGACAAAATCAAGCACATTAATTCACTTTTGACAAGAATGCAGTTACTGTAGGAATCCAACCTGTGGTCAGTTCTCGGACATTGGTTGGGTCACCAGGAAAATGCTTCCACACACTTATTTAGGTCTGGGAACAGTGGTGTATCCCTTTAAAAGATTGTAACTCTAAAAAGAGTGGTGATAAATGTTAAGTTACTATTGCAGATAGATAGCAAATTACATGCAGGCTCCAAAATGGTATCATGACCTTTGACCTTCAGTGACTTTGAAGACAGTCTGCAGATAAATAGGTCAGAATACTACTCTGTAAACTTACAGGTTCTCCAGATTGGGGAATTTTGTTTTGATTTCTCCCTCTGACACATAACACTCTGTTCTTCATCTGTTTACAGGTTTCTTAGTCGACAAAACGAACAACTACACAGCAACCTTCTACCTCAGCAGTGCTTCTTTGATGGTCAGTGCTATCATCTTAGCAACTGGGATGTTAGTGAGACACTGCAGGAGGTCCAAGTCTAATACTGTTATATAGCACCATTCACACTACAAAAGTTGCTGGGCAGAATGTCTAATGTCTAATTATTTGATAGATACAAAAATACTCCTCTTGTCATCATCACCCAGACATATGATTTATGTCGAGTACAGGAATACACATACACTTTGAACCTAAGTCCTCATCTAGTAAATCAGCTATGAAACCAAATCTAGTAGGTTGTACATATTTTATGTTTTTGGTGCTTTCTTTTTTTTTTTTTTTCCTTTGACAAGCTCATATTTTATTGAGCTTCTTATCATGAGCATGATACTCTGTAGACGCACAAATGCTAATACTGACAATTCAAAGCAGGTTGTAATTATTATAGTTTTAGGAAAATAGGAAATATAGTATTTTTGCACTCTTTCAGGGAATATTTAAACGGTGCTCTCATCTGAGTAACTATACAAGTCATCAAAGCTTTAGGAACTTTAATGCTAACGTCTACCTGTGCCTAACAATGTGTACTCTTGAACTGTACTGTTGCATTACAAAGTTCACAGGGATAGATTTAGTCCATATATGCCTTAAAAACTGTTATAGTCTCTAGATATATGTTTGTATAAACAATTACACAAAACAATTAAAAAGTCCATAATAAAAAAAAAGTGGAATTGTTCTCTGCAATGTATGAAGATTTAAAGAAAAGCCTGTGGTTTTGTCATTGATTTGAGCATGGATGTCAATAAGGACCTACTTTAAGTTGTTTTGTGTAAAACAAGAGAAACAAGAAATATATTTACTCTTTATTTAACAAAGACTAAAATAGAGTATGAAGTACAAGGTGTCTACTATGTAACCATACATATATGGTTCTAACATGTATTCTTTATATTTCACATAACACAAAGAATGCGTTTGAATAAAGAGCAACAAATTGAAATGGCAGTCATATAGAACATATTATATAAATAAAAATGGTTTATGTCAAGAAACATTTATTTTTCCTATGTATGGAGGATTATGGGGCACCCCTTATATTGTCCTCCATGTAATTCACTTTGAAGAATAACTGTGGCTCAACACTGGAAACCTGGCTGTGCTGATCAAATCTTGACTCCAGACTAGTACACAATAAAATAAAAAGTTTTTCTGCATTGTACCTAACTGTGTGTTTTAGTGTTTATATTTGGGTTTTGTTAAATATTAAATTACATAGAATCATTCATGTTGTTCATATAGCAATAAGTATTACCCAGTATTTAAAACTGAACACGCACTGAGACAGAGGGATAAAGAAAACAACTGAAGAAAACACTTGACTTCATAATGCTTTTTTTTAATAGCTTAGCATTCATTGTTTCTATGCAATTACAAATGTTCACAAAAGTCAGACCTAAATTTGTCAGTTCAACAGCATGTTTCTCACCACCCTGAGGCTTAATCACTAAACCCTCACACATAGTCCATGGGCTGAGCCAGATATTAATACCACCGAAAGGGGCAAAACCTTTATGGTTCCCATATATGGGACCAATATATGTGTATTAAACCATGATAGCCTTTTCAAATGAGTAGCTTAGTCATGATATATAGTACCTCCCTTTGTCCCAAAAAACTATCATGATTATCATGTCACATTTCTGAAAACTTTTCACTTTTCCTGTTAAAAAAGGGCTGTACAAATTGACATTAATATTCTAGATAAGTTCATAACATTTCATTGAGCTTCTACTTTTCAGATTTTATAGGAAGAAATTAATTTATTGTTGATTACAGTACAAAGTTTTCATCCCATTGGAGCACTGCATCTGAAGCAAGTAAATATACATTGTAAATGTGTATTTAAGACTTTAGTTAAGACTTTAGTTAAGATTAAAATATGTATAATTACAAATACAAATGGAGGAATAAAACATAATGGTTAGAATTGTTGTAAAAGTTTTATAATGATTATAAAAATTTCTGTATGAACTGGATATTATTTATTCTCATTAAATGTAATAACAGCCTATAGTTGAACTATGCAAAGAAAATCTCTGGATATGATTATGGTAACAATGGAGAGATGTGCGGGAGAATGAGATATTAGGGTTGTGGCTGGCCACTATTATTACATTGGTAGGATTATTATGTTAAAATATGCACTTTTTAAAATTATATTAGTCAGAGTTATTACGGTTGTGAGATTAACAATGGGTCATGTATTCACCTGTATAGGGCAACATGGACTACTAGTAATATTAATATTAGTTTTATTAGTAGTAGCCTCCTCTCTTAAAAATGCAATATTATAGATTTATAGTTCTCGCACTGGAAATATTCCCACTGAATTAAGACATTTTATTATATCAGCCTGTTGTTGAGGAGTTGCATCTCTAACAACACCTGTGTGTCAGTTCATTCAACATGTTTGTTTAAATGTTGCAGTATGTGTGTGTGTGTGTGTGTGTGTGTGTGTGTGTGGGTTTGTTCATGACAGAGAACATCCCGTTCTGTAAGTATCCACCCCCGCAGAGGGAGACCTGCATTGTTCCGCTGTTGCAACCACTGCATGCCTTCTTTGCATCCTCACTTATGACATATATGTCCGTTTGTATTTACCTATGTTCCAACACCCCAGACAGACTCATCTTCTACTTCATAGTAAGTCACTTCTCTTATTATGTAATGATAAGTCCTCTCACCTTTGACATCAGAATATCAGTCTCTTTTAGTTCCTGAATGGATGTCTTTGTATAGAGCAATTTGATTATAGAGGAGCTAATCTGCAGAATTACAGTGTAATTCAAGAATGTTATTATCAACAGGCACACAACTTAAAACTCCACAATGTGGCTAAAGGCGATGCAGGTCAGATCAGTTTGCTTTTCGGTTCGAAGTCGGGGGAAGGGGTATTGTTTGTGGTTTGTTTTGTTTGTCTGAGTTTTGGCAACTTTACACAAAATTTACTGGACCAATTATTATGATATTTTCAGGTAAGGTGCAAGGTGACCCATAATAGATTCCATCAAATTTTGGTGAAAGTATAGGTCAAAGGTCAAGGTCAACATCACCAAAAATATGTTTTCACAGGAGATAGGGCAACTCAGGAATTTCCTTTTCAACCCTGTATGCTCAATTTTGCCAATACTTTCTTTTTTTCTCACACTGTTGATGTGCATCCACATCAGAATCTTGAAGAACAAATTTGAAGAGTAGGTCAAAGGTCACAATTAAGGTTAAAAGAGAATTTTGGATATAACTATTTATGATACAGACTTCCAATGAGCACCAACATTCTCATCTTTAAATTCTGCATCTTGTGTGTATAGATTTTGACCAATTGTTGACCCAAGAGGTTAGGAGTCACCCAGTCAATACCTAAAAAACTAAACTGGACTATAATGGAAAAAAACAGTGGACATAGAGACTTAGTTAGGCTAGCCTGCTACATTTGACATATAGGAAACCTGTTACAGCCTTTGAAATAGGACTGATTTCAAATGAAGTCAGAATTTATTAATTAATATTCTGACAATCAAAGGCATTACAATGGTTGATACTTGCTGTAGCACGTGTAATACTGGATAAAAATGATGTCCATGGAGCTTCATTTTAATTTGATTCACCTGAGAAGCACAATATAGAACAACTGAAGGATGGTAGAGTCCTTAAAGTCAGTGTAAAGAAAGCAGTATTAGTGGAAAGGTTTGTATTTTTCTGAACTAGCACTCACTCTGGAGTCTGGGTTTGTCTGCACTGGTTTTTAGTATCATGTTGCTAAATTTTGACTAATTAAATATTACGTATTATTAGCCTACAGGCTTACAATTAGGTCAGTGTAATTATTTTATATATATATGCTGAATTGAATCACTGGTTTTTACTTTTATGATGAGTGATGTCATGTACAACTGCATGTTTATGCTTTCATTCCACTGAGAAAAAAAGGCCAATAAACATAAACATACATGCACAGACGCTACAGTCGCTGGTATTGTGTCCCCTATCAACCAAACACAGAGAACACATACAAGTTATTTGGTCACATTTTAACTATAAATCCCTCTTGTTTATGAGCTTGTATCTAATGTTGGCATTTTCATGTGTTCCTTCCAGGGGTAGGATAAAAAAAAACTCCCTTCACGTGATGGTAATGACCATATCCAGTAAAAACCAAAGCAGCAGCAGTTTGTTGTTACCATGATACTGAAGGTTTGAGGTAACACTACATTACGGATCGCTAATAAGGTGATAATTCTATGGTTAAATTTGATGTAATTTCATGGTAATAAAGCCTCTGTAACTGCTTATTACAAGCAATTTCCATGCAGTTTCCAGTGCAAATTACTTTGCAATTTCTTGATAATACCAATGCAAACAGGTTCAATTTCAAATATAACATAAAAATAGTAATTATTTGAAATTAATATGTAGTTATTGAAACAATTAATCCTAGATTTACTTATTGTTTTTAATTACCTGAAAAACAATGAGGTAATTCCAGGAAAATACACAGCATCAGGGCTGTAAAATGCATTATCACTTGTTTCCACTCAATTACTTAGTTATTACCAAGAAAGAGACAAATCAAGTTATTGCAGAAGTAAGGTGGTAAAAAAAGACATTATGTAGGTACTTATAACTACATGGAAACAAGTTAAGTAATTTAAAGGAAATTCCATGGAATCAGAGCTTTCTTTCTTTCTTTCTTTCTTTCTTTCTTTCTTTCTTCTCTACTGGCTCTTCCTAAATACTAAAACAAGGATTTCCAAGAAAATACACTGCATCAGAGCCATAAAATTCATTATCGCGTATTTCCACTCAATTACTTAGTTACTACCATCTCACCATGTCCCCCTGACATTCAACACACAAACACATATTTTGTTACATATAGTGAATATTTTAAAATGTTAACATGTTTAGACTTCAGTGGATTTGCAGTGCACTCTAAACCCACTAAAACATTCATATAAGCCTAATTAACCCAAACCAGTACTTCTGAGAAATACATGTAACCAATGGGATAGGCGTCACTGTGTTTTTCATTTTTAGCTGTACCCCAGTAAAAGGTGTAATTTCACTTCAAGGGTGAAAGTCCCGTGAGAACACGGAAATCCCTTGAGATTTCATACACACGTGAACAGTAGTTAATCTTGTGAGTGAGAACGTCTGTATTTTTCATGTGCATTTGTGTGATGAAAACCAGCTAAACAATATGTTACTCGGAGAACACCGAGCAGTTAAATAATTAGGATGTATTTCAGCCAACTGACAGATAACTTCGTGGTTTTTCCTTGTTTAATGGAGGGTATGCTTCTACCATATATACATATAGCTTCGCGTGACGTCATCACATCACTCAGTAACGCGCCGCCATTTTAAAAGACAAACCAACAACGTAGCAACACAAGACAGATAGCTATGTTACGATGTCCTACGACTATTTTGATAAACTTCTGCCCTCTGCAAAAGACCGATATAAATGGAAATGAGCAATCAATTGGAGAGCTTTCCATATAAATTACCGGCAGGTTCTTGGCGAAATGACCCCACGACGTGGCCTAATATGGAGTGGCCAGCCATCAAAAGCCAGCTTCTCTTCCATCCAAGGATGGCTATCGCAACCGAAGGCTGCACAAGATTTGGGCATTTTACACGAAGTTTTAAGCATGCAGGACGGTGCAGTGTAGTTCACGCAGTGGTCGCTACGCTGTTTCCCCTTTGACTAGGTGAAGTGATGTCACCGCGAAGCTATGCATACCGGGACCTGTCCGAGATTGCCGCGAGTTAGAGTGAGTGACCGCAGATCCACACATGGTTTATCGAAATATTACATTTTCGACATTAAATATTGTTTATGATGTGTGTTATTAGTATTACCCACGTAGAGGGGAGATAGAGAGCCGTGTGTGCTACATCCAGGAGAGGGGTGAAGCTTTCAGGCTACAAGCTAAAAGTGAGTGAGCACATGATTTTGTTTAGTGATTAACATGTTATGTAAGTTTATTTAAGATAATTAAAAATACATGTTTTGTAAAATGATATATGAATATGTACATTTCAGTAATTAATACAAACTGTTTAGTATTAATTCTTGGTGTCAAGTGATTCGTGAAGTGTATTGAGTTAATATCTACTGTGTACTGTACTGTTAAAATGAGAAGTGGGCCTTAGACATTTATTATTTTCAGTTTCTATAGGAACATGTCCACTGCTGTTGTCTGTTTTATACTGACAAAGTCCTAAGATAATTAGATAACAAACATGTATTTTATTTTGTATTCATTTATTAAGTGTAACAAACATATGCCTCAAAATTAGAAAATTAATGCGGCCCTTGTACGAGGTCAGTCGGGGTATTAAAGAACCACTAATCTATATTTAGTTTTGTCTGACCCTGTATTCTATGATTTGGTACCATGAGACGTTTTTCCACTATCGGAACTCCCGGGACTTTTTTTTTTTTTTTTTGGGGGGGGGGGGGGGGGTGTAGTTTTGACCGGGCCATGAGTTACCCTCTCAGGCGTGTGTCTTCATACAGAAATTGCCCAATAGGAAGCTTTCGATGACGTAATCATGTCGTGTCAGTTGCTATGGGAACGTCACTAAAAAAGCACCAAAACAAAGTTGGGTTTCATCAACAACCCTAACGTTGACACGGGCGAAGTTGAGATGTTTGTTGTTTGTGCTGTTGCTTTATACAGTAATGGTATTAGAGATTAAAAGAAGAAGAGTTGCTCTCAAAGAATGAATGAAACGGAGAGCTGGAAAAACGCGATAAATTCTGCTTGAATGTAGCATATATATATATATATATATATATATATATATATATATATATATATATATGTGTGTGTGTGTGTGTGTGTGTGTGTGTGTGTATAGTTTAATAAAGATCTGTGAGTCAAACAAATGCAATAGAAACATATATAAGACCCATCTTTGCTGTTAGTCATCATTCACACGAAAATAAAATCACATCTGTGTAGTTGTTGTGAAATATTTTAACCAGTGTACCATTATCCCACAGTCAAATAGTTTCTGCCTGCTCTGGTGATTGACCTGAAAGCATCTGCAGGCAGCCTTGAACCATATGTGTGCAGGGGGAAGTCCTTTTTTCTGTGTTTGGGGATGCCAACCTCAGAGGAAACCCCTCCTCCGTCTGCCTCCCACGCATCCACCTACACAGTGGAAACTTCTGTCTGAAACGTACACAGATCTTTCAGTCTTATCTTTCTATCAGTTTAATGTTACTGGTATGAGACATTGATGAAAAAAACAACCAATGCCACAGGGGATTTATAATCAGATTTCTAAATGGAGCAGTAACTAGAAATATTTTAAGTTGTTTTCTTGCTGCAGGCAATTTTTTCTTATATGTTAGGCGACATATAGGAAACTGACATACAGTATACTGTCAAGTATCCTTGACAGTAGTTTTTAGGAACACACATTGTGCACTGAAAATGCAGACAAGTATCTTATAAAAAGTAGAGACTGACCCAATATGAAGTCTGAACAAAATGTTTAGATATGACCACCATGATGGAATATTTACTGTCTTTAACAAATCAAATCAAAAGAGTGAGGAATCAATTCATTTGCATTCTAATGGAAAAAGATGAATTATAAGGTTATTAAATGCAAACCATTTACATTTCCCCTTTTGTTCACAGTTTTAGGGGCTTTTTCTGGCTTGGCAGAATTATAGCTATGCAGAAATACCCATATTCATTGCATGTTAAAGGTCAACTACATCTAACTCTTAAAGTCTTAGAAGTAGTTTTGAAGTGTCTTCCAAATCAAATTTACTTTATCATATGATTTAATACCATTTACTGCTATATTATTCTCAGGATTTAGCTTTTTTTCAGTGAAAATCTAGTGTTTTCTAAAATTGAATTAATGGATTATGGGGAGGTTCAAAAATGTTTAGAGGAAATTCAAATGTTATTATATCAAAATAGAAGAAAAAGTGACTTATGTTGTTAACTGAACATAAAAAAGTATTCATAACCACTAGATTGTAGATTTGTCGTTGCAGAATCAATCAATCAGAAGATAATGTTGTCCAATATGAAGCCATAGGTCATATCTGATGTGAAAAACTGAAGTAGTACATTTTACCTGATTTATCTAAATGCATCAATATTATTAGTGCCTCAGAAGTATTGAAATGTTTTAAATTAGTAGATGCATTTGGTAGCTGGTGGCTGCTCATGTTTTTAATTCTTGTGTGATCCCAAAACTATCTACTTAAATTGTTTTTAAACATTTGTATTTATACACCTGAAGTTTGCTGTATTCTATACCTCATCATATATCACTTCAGACAGATTGTACATAAAACACACCAATAGTCATCAGTACATTTGTTTGTAGTTACCTTTGCTTTTCTAACCATGATGTGTTTGTCACTTTGCTGATGAACAGAAGTCACACGTCAAAGTGATAGCTCACACACACCAGAGACACCTGCGTTGTTGGTTTACACGAGATTGAGTCACTGATAAAGTTCTGTCATGCTACATCCAGGTGCATAGTCCCAGTATGTGTGTGTGTGTGTGTGTGTGTGTGTGTGTGTGTGTGTGCATTCGACCACATCAGTCACATACATTTCTGTGGCAACATAAGTACGCAACAAAACACAACATATTCTTGAGGAAGTACAGATGAAAAGGACAGATGTAGACTTAGACACATTAAACACTGTAGTTTTTCTTTTCATATATTCTACACACAGTATATATTGTATATTATTTTATAAAACTGAACAGTATTCATGCTGTTCTTCACCATATTGTTGTCAGTTTTAGTTTTCACCCATTGAACACAAGTACATATACAGTTGTGCTCATACGTTTATATACCCTTACTAAATGCTCATGGGATAGTATTGGATGTTCCAACATGACAACACAACACCAAGTTGACCTGTCATTGGCTACAGCAGAAAAAAAGCTAAGGTGAAGTAGTTTCCATCTCAGTCTCTTGACGTCAGTGTTATTGAGCCACTTTGGAAAGGTGTTAAACATGCAGTTCATACAAGAAAACCCAAAATCTGAAAGGAACTGAAGGTGTTTTTCAAAGAAGAATGGGTAGCTTTACCCTCTGAGAAAATATAACTACAACTATCACAAAATACTTTGATCTGTCACGTGAAAAAAGATGCCGATCAAGATCTAGGGTATGTAAATGTATGAGCACAATTGTGTGGTGGTTATTTTTTATAGTTTTCCAATTAGTTTTCCTGGGGAACAATTTTATTTTTTTACAAAAATTCTGTTGAGTTATTTTTTTATGCTAATTAAAGCTAACAATGACATGCTGATTCCAAAATTACAGTCCAGTTTTTTTCAATGAAGTTTTTACCCCACAGCTTACTCTGAAAATAGACAAAATTCCACTGATGGGCTGTAGAAAGACTCGCCAGCTGATTATGTTTGTATTTATCTACAGCTACTGGCGACTTGTTTGTGGCGAGAGGTTTGTGCAGCTCCCAATATGTCATTATAGTTACAGTATAATACAGTAACCAAATTCTTTGTAAAACATAGTGTCAAACATTGCAGTCGTGCCTGTTTCTTTCATATTTCATTGTATGTCAATATTTGACAATTCTTATAAAATAAGAACATACTTGTAGTACAGCAGTTCTAATGTTTAATAAAAATGGGGATCCTATGTTCAAAAACGTGATGTAAAAGAGAAAAACTAAGATCAATTTTGGATTCTGCACCCAAAAATTAAAACAGCTACTAGACCTAACTCAACAAAAATGTGTTCCCCAGTGTAATAAATGGCTTCAGCAAACTACTAACCACAAGTGAATGAAAGGTTCTGCTAGGGTATGTAATGTATGAGCACAACTACCATATACATATGTGCATACACTGTTGCCCATGAAATTATATATATATATATATATATATATATTATATATATATATATATATGTGTGTGTGTGTGAAATGGTTGTGATTTATTTTTAACCAGTATGTAATCACTGTACTGGTGTAGGTGATTACTCATAAGTATAAGTAGGAATAAAAAGAGGGATGTGTCTGAAAATAACATTATTCCACATTTATGGGGGGCAGTATGATTAATGAACATACTGCCTGTCATTTATATATGATACAGCCAATAAACTCCAACCAAAGCACCTTTCTATTGTTGGGATGAATCATTAGAAGACAGTCTGAGTGTTACATGTTTAATATTGCTACTACTTGCCTCTATGCTGAAGATAATGACAGGCGGTTTTAAGGGTAGACACTGATTTCTACCACAATACACCAACAACAGTGTGACTCAGTCTGAGTCTAATTAAAATGAACTTTCAACATTCTGGAACAAAGAAGGGTTGACAGTTTGTGTCTGTATTTTTGTCTTTCCCAAACCTGTACAACATTATCTTTCAAGTTTACAAAGAACAAAGCTGATCTCTCCAAAACATCTAAAATTTAGGATTAGGTTAAGGAGTCTAAGGGTCCAATGTTCCTCCTCATTATCCATTTATCGTGTATGTTGTATAATAGAAGTTGTCCGGTTAGTAACTTTATTTTCTTCTCAGAGACTCAACTGGTTTTATCAGTGATAACATACAGTAGGTTTATAGAAACATATCACAATTAAGTGCAATAACACAATATAATTAAACAAGGGCTGTCAAAATTAATCCATGTATACACATTAACTCATCATCATGAGTAATCTGATTAAAAAATTTTAATGTAATTAACCCATCTGTAGCACATGACTGAACGCCTCTGGCAACACTTTTCAGGCAATTCGTCCAAGTAGAGTTGGTGTCATGCATGAACAAATGGGCAATTGATCCACTAGTGACAGACAGCAGAACCAACCCATAAAGATAGAAGATATTAAACAGCATGTTGGCCTTCTGCAGGGCTATGTGTAGCTTCATGGGGCCCTAAGCAAAATACTATTTGAGAGCCCCTTCTTTGTCAAACTACGATGAAGAGATATGTAAATACTTGCAGTTGGTCACCGCTCCTCTACACAGAAACTCCCAACGTGTTTGCGGTTTAAGTACACCATCAAATGGATAATTAGTGATTAGCCGATGCAAGTTTACGTATTGACAAATAGTTAGAACTCGGCGACATGCAGAATTTTGTACAACCCAAACCACGCCCATCTGGCTTACAAAATAGTGGGTCCCGTCTCTTGTTGATCACCGAGACACTTGTAGAGTTGCAGACTTTTTTTTGCCCAAGGACTGGTCACACTGGTGCGACCTCACTTTTTTTTTTTTTTTTGTCGCACTTTTGAGAAATGTAGTCGCATGTGTGATCAAATTGGTCGCACTGTAGAGCCCTGTTTAAATAGAAGATATAACAACCACTGGGATAACTTGATTTTGATGCCATTACAGGGTTGGTTTTGCTCAATCCTCTCACTAACAGGAATGGTAGGTGGGTAGCTGTCAATCATTCTCATCATAGCTGTCGGTGGCCGACGACATCACTAACTGTGTTGATGAATATGACCTAATAATGACACAAAAACACCAACTACAGATTATCACTGCAGTTTATTTTATTTATATCCTACGTTTTGTTTTTTAAATGATATTATTATTATTATTATTATTATTATTATTATTATTATTATTATTATTATTATTATTATTATTATTATTATTATTATTATATAAGGGAAGTGATAAACACATACAGATGAAGACAGGACATTTAAATTCTCCTCAGATGAGGTTAAACATGCAGATTTTGGGCCCCCTTGTGGCATGGAGACCTTAAGCATTTCCCTAGTTTGTCAATAGCAAGAAACAGCCCATGTTCTCTGGATGGAAATATGAGGTGGAAAAAAAACTAGAACTGCAAACAGTTCTGACAGGGGCCAAGCCTTCCCTGGCAGTTGGACCCCAGGTCAAAATACTCAGCGACAGATCTCTGAAGAATCACACGGGACAGACCATGCCCATTTCCGCCCCCACTTTTTCCCCCGGCAAAACATTAAAACCTATTTTTTTCTATGTTTTATAGTGCCACCTGGTGGAATAAATCCACCTTTTTTCCTGGTGACACTGTCCTTGTCTATAGAGTCCAGCTGTAATAAATGTTTTTTTGTTTTTCTTGTAATAAGCCACGCCCACATTAGCCAAACACATACATGCATATACTGTATATTCACTTCTTTCTTGAGTCTGTTTGCTCTATGTAGAGTGATATATGATTAATATAGAATAAAAAAGTATTATTAAATGTTGACAGCACTGAATAAAATGTTAAAGAATCAGGTACTGAAAGTTTATTTACAGGGGTTGGAAGCTGTGATGCACAGAGGATGTGGCTTTCTTTAAAAAATATGTATCTACCACTCAGAAAGATGTTTCTGTTGAATATCTGTGACACAGACAATAGTCAGCTTTAACATTGCTGTTGCTTGACACAAACCAACAGCTAAAAGATAAAAGTAATGGTCAAAACATTAAAAAAAAATCCGGAAAACGGCTTCAGGGAACTGTCATCATTACATTTAGACAGAGAAACAAGGCCCTGCTACTGTATGCTTTCTATGACCTATAGGCATTCTGGAGGTCACTTTACTGCCCAACTAGAACTAACTCTTGGGTTGGTGAATGCTGCCGGAATCTGATCAAACTCTCATGTTATTTTCTGTTTTACGATGTTAAAAAAACGCTGATGATCTCTGTCTAATTCACTCAATAATTAGCTTAGCATCACAGGCATATCCCAAACTGAACTCTCTGTTCTTATCTGTAATGGCAGTGTTTTTCCTTCAGTCACATGGATGCATTAAATGACCAGTCCAGAGGCAGGCAAATTGGATTTTTCTCGCATTGAAGACAAATGGAAGATTCAGAATGCTTCTCTGGTGATGACCGGGTTCACAACATATATTGAGATATAACACTGTAATTGCTTAACTTGGTATGTCTCAATAAAACAGTCACAAGAGACACATAACCCACATTTTAGGCCAAGTGAGGGCACCAGTCTTGGAAAACACTGCATCCTCCGGGTGAAATTCAACCAGACGAACAAGGTCAAAGAGGACGCACAAGATTATTAGACAAACAAATTGTTCTGTGAATTGTACCTCCTCAAGTGTTGTAGTGCAAAGGCATGTATGATTTTCTAAATCTGTTGAAAATCATGAGCTCAGGGTATGGAAGTCTGACTACTTTAAAGGCTCCAAAATACTGAATTTTTTGGAATAAATAATAAAATTTTACATGGAATGTTTGTGTAGTTAAAATCGGCCAAGTAGAGATAAAATTAAAGCCTATCTTTTGTCCTGAAAGGTGAAAAAAATAGGGTAAGAACTGTCATTTGGGTGCAATAACATTCTGGCTGTTGAGTTGCTAATCCAAGTTACAAAAAAAAAAAAAAAAAAAAAAATCTACATTGTCTTTTACTTTTAACACAAATTTCACACAAAATTGGTCATTTTTAACATTTTTAAAGGGTTTAGGGGGTAGTATTGGGGGGGCCTTAGAATGAATTAGGCCTTTTACATGTAAAATGTGACTCCATTTACGAAAAATTCACAGTATGAAAACACTTCTGGAATGAATTAATTTCATAAGTAGAGATACCACTGTATTCAGAGAATGCCGAACTTCACCCCTATTTTGTGCCAATTTCAAGTTTCTATGACAACCTGTTCTTGAATTAGAGCAAATAATGTGATTTTGATCTTTTTGCTAAATGGGACCTTGACCTTTGACCTTTACTCAATTGGATCATTTCATCTGATGCAGATTAACTATATGTATATGGCCATGTAATTTCATGGTGATATCTCAAGTATTCATTGAGTTATTTGAGTTATAGCATGATATGTCTGCACACACACACACACACACACACACACACATTACAATAATCTCTCCCAACAAATATTTGGTGAGATTAAATATGGCTTTGCTTATCAACAGTCAGAATGTCATGGTTGGTCAGTGTATAAGTGAGGTTTATGTGGCAGCCTCTGAATAAAGTGTAAAACACTGCAGGAGGAATCATTAGTACAATTAATTCATTTACTATTATAGCAGTAGCAGTTGTAATAGCAATTCAAGCAATTTAAATAATAGTTAATTGCAGTAATCTGCCTTGAAGGGGGCAGTGTTGAGTCTGTTTTTTATTGTAGCATGAGGAAACTGATGTTTAGCAGCACAATATACAGTGTTATCAAATGCTAGAATGATATGATTTGTGTATCTCAGATAGTACTAAAGTGAGTTTTGTTGTTGTTTTTTAAATGCATACAGCTCTATGATAGAGATAACTCACATTTTCAGAGAGTTAAGGAGTGTTTTTAAACCTGTATATCTGCAGTGTTTACTCTTTAAGTTTTTGCTTGTGTATCTTGAAGGTGCCATATTGCTTATTGCAAGCGTTTTGGTGATTTGTATGTCTGTGTCACTACATTTCCCCTTACATTCCCCTTACATATTCTTGAATGCAGTAAAGGCATCGAAACCACATCATTTTTTCACACTTTCAATGCCGTGCTCTTTCCAATCTTTCTCTTTTTGCCCTCCCACACATAAACCCAGTCACACATGCCTACATGTGCAGAGAACCTTTTTAGACAGAAAAGGAAATAATTCAATTGTAAAGAAATGAGGTGATTGCAGAGAGATGATGTGACAATCAGAGGGTGTGAGGGAGGGAAAGGAGAAAATGTACAACAAAAGGGAGAGAGGGTGCAAAGATAAAGAGTGTAGGGGCAGGTTTAGTCTTTGAAACAGCCACAGTGCAAAAGGGGATCGGTGTTTAAATATTAAAACCTCACCGTGTGGAAGAAACAGCATAGATGAAACAAGCTGAAACACAGAAAGAAACATATCTAAAGGTGTTGCTTTGTTGTGGGACGTTTCTCGGTCTTGAAAGTTGTTGCCTTTTTTTCAATCGTTTGTTTTGTGTTTACTCTCCAAGGGATTTGACTTTTACTCTATAGGAAGATGAAATCATTTTGAAAAAATATACAAAAACAAGACATTTGTCTTTGAAATCATATGTTGCACGTGTATTGACTTATTTTGCCCTGTGCGTCTTGAGTTTATGTTTTAAGACAAAATAAAACCCCATTGTGTTGTCATGAATGTAAATGTTTTATCTGTGAATACAGATTCTTACAGTATTTTTATTATCTTCATTGAGATCCAGTGTGATGCAGAAGCTTTGTCTAGTGTATGTGTATTTTGTCCTCTGACCTCTTTCAGTGATCATACTGTTTATTTAGCCCCCTGTGTGTTTCTGTATAGTTGCCCTGGAGCAGTTTGCTTTTGTTGTTGAGCAGTTCCCTGTTGAAGAAATCCACACTTTAACAAAGACATGAGCATTTGTGTATCAGCCAATATGATGTAGCTGTTTATATATATATATATATATATATATATATATATATATATATATATATATATATATTGCAGTTAAATATTTTGCATAATTTCTTTTCTACTCTTAATATTCATACATGTGTATTCAGGTAGATGTTTCTTTTATGATTTTCTGTTTGTGTGAAACCAGTTTTCCACTCTTCTTCTTGTTCAGGGTCTTAGAGGAAACCTTTAGTTCTCATTTTGAGTCAGCCTACTCTCATCTGTGGAAACTTCACACACACACACACACACACACACACACTACACGGCATATGATGGAACATGATTAACATGTGTGTTTCTATCAGTTGAAAGAAACACAAACATATTGTAAAGAAAACAAATTCATTTGTCTCTTTTATCTTCCAATCATCAGTCACGTGTACTTAAGCAGTGATAGTACAGCTTGTTATCAGTATTACTACATTTACACATCTATTTTCATCATCATATTTTTGATCATGTAAACATAGTCAGTTAGCCTTAATTCTAATTCACACTACATGAGAGAAGATACTTGGAAATGTATATGTTCTATATTAACCTAATGTACCTAAAGTGCAACAGCTAAAACCACAAAAATAAGATATAAGAAATGCACTGATATGTGAATGTGAGAGTGACTGTTTGTCTATATATGTTCAGCCCTGAGATGAACTGGAGACTCATACAGGGTGTACGCCGCCTTCACCCATTGTAGCTGCATTAGGCCCCTAGTGACCCCTGTGACCCTAGTGAGGATAAAGCATGTTCAGATGACGAGACAAGAATAAGCACATACACAGTTGTGGTCAGATGGAAGTGTTTTGTGGTAGTTGTGAATCAGACACTTTATTTTCTCAGATGGTAAAGCTGCCCATTCTTGTTGGTAAAACACCTTCAGTTCCTGTCAGATTTTGGATTTTCTGGTATGATCTACCTGTTTGACACCTCCCCAAAGTTGCTCAATGATACTGAGGTCAATAAACTGAGATGGACACTCCTTCACATTCACTTTTTTTCTGCTGTAGCCAATGACAGGTTGACATGGTCTTGTGTTTTGGTCATTGTGATGTTGAAACATCAAAGACTGTCCCATGTGTATTTAGTCAGGGTATGTAAACTTATGTGCACAACTGTAGATACTGGAATAAGCTTGTAACTACATGTAAATACAGTATAGGTTCTAATGTTTTCTTCCTGAGTGGGATTAAAACTCCAGACCCCTTAAGTGGGGGAAACACCGAGCACACAATACCCTGCTTCTTTCATCTAAATATCTGCATCCTGTCTCTGAAATATCACGTTTTTTTTTTTTTTTAAGGTGCATGTGGTGAGTTTTATTTGTTTAAGTATTTTTTATGTATATGAGTGTAACATTATGCATGTGTATGTGGTAGATGCACGACGCTTCAGAAATAGAGCAACAAAATGAGAGCAGAAGACAGTTTCAGATTTGGTTGCAGCAAAACAGAATTCAGAATATTTCAGGTGACAAAATGTCATGAGGTCACGTTCTTTTAAGCTCAGTGACTACTCCTGCTGCATGTATCCGCTGCTGCTGCTTATTTTGACATTTAATTTTCTGCAAAACCTTTTGCAACTTGCATATTTTTGTCAAAAACAATCAAGCAAGGAAGAGTCATGATAAAGTAAAGCCAACAGTGATGTGGTCGCTGCATAGTCGTCTTTTTCTTTCTTTCTTTCTTGGCTTCCCATTAATTTTCTTTTGCTATATTCTTCAATATTTGAGCCTACAAACCATCTAAGAGTATCATAAATTGCCTTACAGATAATCTTTATGGTTGGATCTTGTTAGCCTAGCCACGGTCGACTCCTAGCAGCAGCACATTTAATGTGCTACAGTAGTAGTCTAGTTACGCTCAATTCAACTTTTGGCTAGATTTCCCTGAAACTGGCCGATGAATCATGGTCAGAAAGCGGGCGTAACAAAGTGACGCTGCAACGATTCGGAGAGAAACAACCGGAAGCAACCATAGTAGAACAACAATGGGTGGTGATTTCCTTTTATCAAAGATGAGTGAAGAATCTAAGAAAACGTCAGCAATCTTTACAACAGTCGTTAAGCTCCATAATCCACCATTTTGTTTAGACATTCGTAACTTTCCATGAACTTTCCAGCATCTAACTTCGTCATCCTAAAGATTACGGTGACTGGTTGTAGTACCGTCCTATTTCATACAGAGGATTTGAAAGACAACCTTTTAGCCCCGCCTCCCCTGCCTATGAAGCGTTCCTGGAGCTATGCATGTAGTAAATGGGGATAGCGTGGCTAGGTTACGATCTTGTAGTAACACATCACAATGAAGCAACTTCGTAATGTGGTGTCATTTCACCACATTTGAAAGCATCTTGCTGTAATTCCTTTCTGATAATGTGCAAAGTTAATGTTTTGGTCCATAATGTGTCAACTACATTAAAAAGGTCTAATCCTGAGAAGTCACTTCAGACATTTGTGAAATATTTTAATATTTATGAGCTGCAAAGCATTTCACTATAGTCTCTTTATTTTGTTTGGTTTCATAATGTAAATGCTGTCAACCAACCAACCATCCATCCATCCATCCATCCATCCATCCATCCAACCATCCATTGTGGGGCGGCTGTGGCTCAGTTGGTAGAGTTAGTTGCCCAATGATTAAGAGGTTGGCGGTTTGTGTCCTGCCTCGAAGTGTCTTTGGGCAAAACACTGAACCCTGACAGAACCTTAGGAACCTATTGGTGTATGTGTGTAAATGGGTGAAGCTAATGTAAAGCACTTTGAGCACCATGAAGGTGGAAAAGCTATATAAGTGCAGACCATTTATCCATGCATCCATCCATCCATCCTGGGGTGTCCCAAGGCGTTCTTGGCTCTTGCATATCCTTGGTCTTCCCGGAGTTCTCCTCCCAGTGGACATCCCTGGGAGGCATCTGAAACAGATGCCTCCTAAATGCCTCAGCTGGCCCATCTCAATGTGAAGGTGCAATACTCCAAGCTCCTCCCTGGTGATTGAGCTCCTCATCTTTTTTCTAAGAGTGCACCCAGCCACCCTATAGAGCAGGGGTGCTCAGTCGTGGTCCTCGAGAGCTACTATCCTGCATGTTTTAGATGTTTCCCTCTTCTAACAAACCTGATTCAAATGATAAACCTCTCATCAAGCTCTGCAGGAGACTGATAATGACCACCAGGTGTGTTGGGAGAGGGATACATCTAAATCATGCAGGATAGTAGCTCTCGAAGACCACGACTGAGCACCCCTGCTATAGAGGAAACTCATTTCAACTGCTTGTATCCAGGATCTTGTCCTTTCAGTCATGACCCAACAAAGACGACCATATGTGATGGTAGCAATGTAGACGAACGAATAAATCAAGAGCTTTGCCTTTGGACTGAATTCCTTCTTCACCATGACAGCTGCACTGACTCACCTGTCAGTCTCATGTTCCATCCCAATATACTTGAACTCCTCCAATTGAGGCAAAGACTTTTTGATCAGTCAAATGAAAATTTGCTGAAAGGCTGTAGGCCCACCACTGACCACTGAGAAACTACAAGAGTCTATTGCGCTTTTGTGACTAAAGACATATTCTGAACAGGGAATTGCATCCATTACAGTTATCGAAGACAATCTATACCGTTCTCTTCCATATTCTAATCAAACATAGAAGCAGCTGCAGATGACTCATCTCATTAAAATGCAGTGAACGAACATTACCCAAGATATTTCATCTACACTGCCTTCAGAGTCTTTACAATATTTAATTATAATCACTATCAGTGTGATGTATTTAATCCCATTTAGAGATGAAAGTTGGCTAGAGTTCAAACCATTACAAAATACAATATATATATTCATGTCATTCTAGTATTATTGAATTCACATCAGATTTAACATAATGTTGCTCTGCATTTTTGTGAAAATGGCTACAGTAATATTGTAGGAGTATGCCAATTTATGTTGTTCAGAGAAATTCAAAAATACATCATCAAATGATTTTCTGCAGAAGTGTGTGTGTGTGTGTGTGTGTGTGTGTGTGTGTGTGTGTATTGCTCAGTGTGTTTTTTCCACTCTATGCTTTGACATATGGCAGTTAAGACTTTTTCTCACCAAAGAAACCATCTATTAAAGTAACCATGTCTATTTTTCCATTTCCTCTGTGTTCTCAGAGAGCTGTTGATCTAACTCTCAAACCACATGCTTTTCTTTTCCAATAACCAAATTGACTTTGTGCTCACTGAGAATACATCATTGTGTTTCTATACCACACCACATACTGTCAGTTAAGATTTGCATGTGCTCAGTTGGATCATTGAACAACTAAGACATGTTTTGATGTCAGAACTGTAATTCTAATGGATTTTTTTTTTTAAAAGCTGCAGAAACAGATGTTGGCACTCAGGCAGGTGTTTGTAAAAAAAAAAAAAAAAAATCAATATTAGAGGAATAGTTATTGTTAATGGATCACATTTTCTAGAAAACAGTAAAAGTGCATTGAGGGGATTTAGAATTCTGCCCTTCATCTTAGATCCCATTCATGTCATACTGACTGTAAAAAAACAAACAAACAAAAAACAACAATGATGCCACATCTTAATGAGGTTGATAATCTAAGATCTAATCATCCCAAGTGTTCTTCGAATCTTCTCAATAACTGTATCAAATCAAGCTTATTTTGTGCACGTTTGCATGTGAATGGTAATTTGAGATTGCATTGTGTATAATCCAGAAAGCAAATAAAACCCAGATGTGTCTGGTGTGTTTGGATCAGTCTGTCTGCTGGATCAGCATCTTAAGCTCTGAACTCTGCCACTTCACACACACACACACACACACACACACACACACACTAGACAAAGGACACAAGTCATTTAAACATGACCCTACAGGTAGGTTGTACCAGATGTTTAAGACAGAATTCCTTCCAGCTCTAAAATGTCATTGTTCTTTCATTTCACTACCAAAGAAGAATGCTCAGAAAAAACTGCACAGTATGTTTTCTGTACTGAAATGAAGTGAAAACAGGTTCTTCGCTTTTTTTTTTCTATATAGCTTTCATCTGACATATTCTTGTTTTGTGTTGTACATCATGGAGTTGTGGGTGAGAAACAGCTACAGTATTCAAACAGTGACATAGGAGGTTTCATATGAATTGTACGACTCTACTGCTTCCATTTTCAGAGACTCAAAAGTAAATAAAGATCATTCTAAATATGAGGGTTGTTTCTAATATTTGGGTGAAAATCCTTGGCAGCAAATTATGGGCTGGAGTCTGGAACTAATTCACCCAAATGTTCAGGTTTGTTCCTCAGATAATTTTTCCAGGCCTTTACTACAGTTCTGTACAACATATGAAACTCCTTGAAAGAAACCTTAAAGTCCACACCTTGATTAGTAAAACATTTATGTCACTGTCCAAAGGCTTACGGACTTGACTGTAAATATTAACACACAAAAAAAAAATAAAACATCCCCCAATGACCAAAGTCATCAATGGATGTAAAATATTTAATTCAATCTTATTTATAGAACCCCAAATCACAACAATGTCATCTCACAGGGCTTTACAGGGTTGATTGGAGAGAACAATCAACCACAGAAATTGATGAAGTCCCAAGCATCCTGTCCTTAGACCAAGAAAATTGAATATATGTTTATCTACTAATCCTATCAATGCATGTAAAAAAAAACGGTGTAAAATGCTGATTATCATCTTCTCGTTCAGAGGGTCTGTCGTGAATGTGGAAACGCATCTCCTACAACATTGATTCTCTGGTAAAAACCCATGGAGTTAGACCAATGACAGTGGATGGAGACACTGGGTTTATGAGTTGATATAGTTTTATAATCACAAATCTGCCCCATAAGTTAAATATGGGAAAATACCTAATTGTCACAAAAAACACAAAATATAGTGATGAGTCACTTAAGGAAAGTTAAAAATAAATAAATAACAATTTGGGAAGTTAAATATTAGATTTTCATTTGCATATACATTCAAGATTGTGTGTAACTTTCTGGTCACCTGTACTCTTTACCCATTCTGTAGTGTGCCTAAATCCATTTGGTTTTATTTGGACATAGATTCTGCAGCAAACACAAAACACTACAAACCAATATTTAATCTGTGTGCTGCATGACATGAGGTGTGTGTGTGTGTGTTTGTGTGCACAGGAGTGTGTTTGTCACTTGTGTTTGATGACAGCAAAGTGAGAACAACTGTACTACCAGCCTCACACTCATGCAAGGTACGCACTGTATTTTTCAGTCAGAGGAGTGAATACAACCAAATGGAAATAAACGAAAGGAGGTGCAGGCAGAGATGTGAGATAAATATCAAGAGAGAAGAGAGATGAAGTGATAGGAAAAAGAGTGAGACAAAGAAAAGGGAAGGCAGAGAAAGTCAGGGAGATTAGACTGGCTTTCATATTTGTGGCACAGAGAGCAGACAGTCTGGCCTGTAGTCAAATTAAGTTTGGTCCACTATAAAGTTGAGGCTTTGTTACAAAGAAATCAACAGAAAGTAAAGGGGGAATTGACACTGTCACGGAACAACAAATGTCATAGTTCATTTGTGTCAGACTGCAGGAGATGTAGTTGGACATGAAGCAGCTGCAGAGCACAGCCTCAGATTGAATGGAACAATATAGATTTACTTGTTTGTCAGAAACTGACACTTTTGGATAATTTAATACCGTGGCCCACTGCACACTTAAAGATGCTGCTATCAGTGGATGCAGCAGTATTTTCTGGATATAATTCAGTTTTTTGCATACAATGTAAGTTGCAAATTCAAAAAATATACTATATCCAGCTTCTTGTCATCACCATGCTGCTCTTGGACTTTTAATCCATTGTGTTTTTAATCTCGCCCAACATTGGTTGGGAGAGATTATTGTAATCGCTGTGTGTGTGTGTGTGTGTCCGCAGACATGAAATTACATGGGCATATATATATATATATATATATATATATATATATATATATATATATATATATATATATATATATATATATATATATATGTAGCTAATGATCAGATGCAATGATCCATTTAAATAAAGGTCAAAGGTCGAAGTCATAATTAACTAAAAAAAATAAAAAGTACATTATTGGTTATAACTCAAGAACGGAGGGTCACATAACTTTCAGATTGGTACCATGCAGCAACGATGCAGAATGACAATTCTATAGTATAATATAATAATAATTGGTGTTATCACCTATGACCAACAGTTTGTGAGATCCCTGGAGGTCAAAGGTGACATGTCACAAAATTAACTTATGTGACACTGTGTGTGTCAAGCATAGACGTATCACGCTATAACTTAATCAATAATGGATATAGTGTCATAACATTACACATTACACACATTGACGTATATATACATATAATGAAATTATCTATATTGCAAAAGGTCAAGGTCACATTTGGCAGAAAGGTCAAAATCACATTATTGACCCTAATTCAAGAACAAGTTGTCATAGAAATTTGAGATTGGCACAAAACAGGGGCAAAATTAGGCATTCTCTGAATACTTGTCAATCTGAACTGTTTGCTTTTCTGAAGGTTGACTGTTATGGAGTGTGACTGATGTGTGCTGATGCTTTTATTTATAATGAATGGAGAATATGGTCCTTCTTCCATATATGTAGGTGTATTGAAAGTGACGATAAACTACTGTACCAAACTATCTGTCTATCTCTCTGTCTGTCTGTCTGTCTCATTGTGAGAATAACAGCAACAACATACAAGCAAGTAAAGACAAAACAATGGGTAGAAAAACCACTACAGAAAAACCAAATGAGTGAAAAATGAAAGTATATAGAGCAAAATAAGAAGTTCCTCAAAAAGAATTAACCGGTTTGGTGACACATATTGCTTCAGTTCTCAAGCATCTTTATGGAATGAGTCAGTGATGATTTGAAAGCAGAGTTTTGAATGAGCCACAGAGTCGCTTAAGATCAAATAACAACAGCGATCAGCTCAAATATGCTGATAAATGTCTGGGGGGAATTATCTTATTGCATTGATATTGTCCATGCTGCAGGTGGTGGCTACGTTCAACACCTGTAATGGAAGTTGATAGTGGGACTTGGCTGGAGTTTTTTAATGTTTTTCCTTCTTACAATATTGCGTAATGAAATCAGTTAATTCTTTTTGACTAACCCTGCATATGTTGCTAAGGTTCAATGCGGTCATAGGGCAGCTCTGGCTCAGTTGGTATCGTGGTTCGTCCAATGACCAAAGGTTTGGTGGTTCGAATCCTGGCTCCAACTGCCCACATGTCAACGTGCCCTGTACACTGTAGCCTTAATTATGCTCATTTGTTGTAGGTGGGTAGTTTGTATGACCTGTTGAATCGGGCCATTATCTGATCTAGGTACTGCTGGCTCCCGATTGGCTGGTTGAGTCATGTAAGTAGTTGTTGTTAGGAAGTGTTGGAACATTACCAAAATGTTTGCTAAGTAAAGTTCTAGAGAAACCTTTTTCATTTTATAAAGAATGCACCCTAAGGCAACAACGAACCCCTCACGTTACAATTGTTATTAACTTTTATTACATGCAATCGACTGGTGCTACTTTGAATAACAACACCACAAAGTCATCCTGCCTATTTACATATGTAACACTTATAAGTCTAAGATCAGATCCACCTCAGCAGCCCTTGTATTAAAAGCTAAAAGGTGAATAGTGACACAGAAGCATGAGCATCCTGGGGTGTGTGGGTGACACTTAGCTGTGACCTCTCTCAGCAGGGTGTTAGGTCTTCAGAGTCACAGTGCTATTGTGTCCTGACCTCTCACATTACAACCAGTCAATATTATTATGGGCATGCACACACACACACAAGAACACACACATTTACACTCACAGTATTGGTCCAGGTGGTCAGTATTGTCTGGTGGGGGGAGGACAGAACTGGAGTGTCACAGTTCACTGCATGGGAACCAATTGGCTTCCATTAGCACTCAATGAGCGCTCGTCAATATCTGTTGAACACATGTGGACACACAATCACACCCACACACACACTTTCTTTTCTTTTCACAGAGATTTGATAAATGAAATTACTATTATTGTGTCATTTATTTGATTTATTCTTCTATCTATTTAATTTTTTTTTTAAGGATTTAAATACATTCCCCATTTTGAAAACACAAAAGTTACTGTCTTATATCATTACAAATAAGAGACTGTCCTTTCAGTTTGACCCATTTAAGCTTTAAATAAATGGAATTAACCCATAGGTATCACTAAATAGGCACCTTAAATGCTAATTAATATCAAGGATTTGCACGTTTCTTTTTCTTTTGCGTGTGTTTATTTCTCATTTTGGATTCTAATAGGAGAATCAGGTTTTGAATAACAGGTTGTGGCAAAAGTATTCATTCATTCATCTTCTTTACCCACTTTAGCCTCACTACACTATAAAAAAAAAATTGTTCTGACAGAAAAAAACAGGCAGCTGTGTTTGCAAGACCAATCCTTTAAAAACACATTAAATCATACACATATTTACAGAGTAACAAGTGTATTTGCCATTCTAAACATGTATATTTAACATTTTCAAGACTAACTGTAAACTAACTGCACCTTGTCTAGACCTGCATGTTGCCAACAGTATTTTCTGACTCTACCAGGACTCAACTGGGAGTAATTAAGGGTTCAGTGTCTTCAGAGTTCTGCAAAGACACTTCGACTTGTGGATAGTCAGAGATAGGGTTTCAACTGTCCTTTGGTTATTAGTTAACCCACTCTACCAACTGAAACACACCTACCTATTATAATACAAGCTGAAAAGTGCTTATATCTTTACTTCTTTATAATAAAAAAAAATTAGTAGCACTTTATAATACCTACACATATTCCACTATGTGTTAACCATTTGTTTCCTATTTGTTAATGTTTGTTGATGTATTGCTTATACACAATTTATCATAAAGCATTTGTTCACACGGCTACAAATTGTTTGTTCATAGGAAAGAAGAACAAATGTTTTGTTTATGTTAAATTGTGTATGAATAAACCATTAACTAATAGGTAACAAATGATTAATAAATAATATCATTAACAAATAGCTAACAAATGGTTAATACATAGTGGATTGTGTGTAGGTATTATAAAGTGTTACCAAATTTTTTAAAGAGCAACAAGGCTGTTATTTTAAAATTGCAGGCTTGTAATTTAAACAGCACCACATTGTTTTTCAATTTACAGTTTTCTTTTCTCAAAACAATACAAATACATGTTTTCAATATACAAATCTGGTTTTGTTCACAGATTTGTCCTGTAAAAACTACAGCTATATTTGTTTTTATTGCGAGCACAAAAATCTTCTCAAATTAAAAACTTTGCAATGTATTTTTCACTTACAGTTTTTTTATGTTGCAATTTTACACCTTTTTGCTGTTAATTCTAAATTTTTTTTTATAATTTTTTTTTTACAGTGTATGGTCACAGAGAGCACCCACACAAATACGGGGAGAACATACAAACTCTACGCAGAAAGGACAAAAGTATTTCTATTTTTATTTTTTATTTGCTTTATTTTAACATTCTTGTCAGTGCACATTGATTTAACTAGTTCTTTCAGTTTACATTAGTCTTCTCTGGTAGATTAACTGATTCACACCCTTCTCTCAGCGTAACTAATCCAATTTGAATGCCTCATTCACTTTCACAACTGGGCCAAAACATTGTAATGAAGTTTAATCCGAAGCAGTACTGGCATGTAGAGGGGGAATTAACATGTTATACATAGAGTATAGTGACTCAAAATGATTACCACTGCAAATAAAATAATGAAGGTGTCGCTGTTACATCAGTAAGGTTCAGGAAGTGGGGCTACTGTGTATAAAACTCACACTGTTTATGGACAAACTGGAAACTAATCAGCTCCTGTCTGAGTTTATCTACTCATCATGAGACAGAGGGCCATCCTCTTGTTTGCACACTCCACTCTTACATAATTGTTGAGTCTCATTTACAACCTCTTCTGGCCCATTGAGTTTAATGAAGTTTACTGTTGTGTGTAATCTGTAATTACCTTCAAATTCCCTTTGGCATTGCTGAATGATGTCATAAAACTGTGTTAGGTTTAGATGATACAGCAGTGCACTGTAAGGCGGTGACAATGATTTGCCTATTTGGTCAAATTTGCAGAGACACTAGAGGTAAACATCCATATCAAAGAACAAAACACATTTTAGTGCACTCGTATGAAAGCAAACATTTGCCACACACCTGATTTTTTTGACTGTTTTTCTGTTTTGAATCAGATATACTGAATAGCTTTAAAGTAAGGTGATTTTATTGTACGTTGAGGTAGATTTGGTTGAAGATAAAAGTGACATAAAAGCATACACAAAACAACAAAATACTTAACGGTGACACCAGACAGTAACACAGGTGTAAACACAGGCAACTAACAACAACTGACATGCAGACAAGTGCTCCAGACAGGATATAAAAAAATAATAAATGAACATAAAGGGCTGCTCCTGAAGACTAGCTTACTGTATGTGTTGTTTAGTGCTCTTATCATTGTGGGGACAGGGCTGCATTTGTATGTTTTGGTTCTGCATGCAGACATTTTGAATCTGCAACCTGAGGAGAGAAGCTGAAATTCTTTGAATAGTGGATGTGATGCATCATTAAAGGTGGACCCCACTAGTCTCTCTAATTGTCTTTTATAAAAAGGATTCTACATTCAGCTGTTTCTCTCCAATTATTTTCCTGGTCCACCTCACAATCTGACTAAGTGAGTTTTTTTATTATTATTTTTTAGGGTCAGATTATTGAACCAGGATACTAAGTTAAAATATCTCTGTATCTATATCTCTGTAATTGATTGTGTTTCTGTAAAGCCCTGTGAGATGACTTTTTTGTGATTTGGGGCTTTGCAAGGGATAATATATGGAACACGAGTTACTATCAGAAAAATATTCCCCCGACAGGGTGGAACAACACCCTGACGCCGGAGGTGGAGGGGTGTTGTTCCGCCCCGAAGGGGAATATTTTTCGATAGTAACTCGTGTTTCATGTTTTATCCTGTTTATTCTACGGGTTATTACAGTTTATTACTGTCACTACTCTAACAGACTAGTGTTGTGAAATAGGCAGGGCAGACAGAAGGGGGGTACAGAGAGTTTTAGGCGGAGAAAAGAGAAAGACGGATGTACACAGTCAGGTCGGCGACCGGAGCAGGTGTTGTCCCGTTCCTGCAAATAAATACTGAAAACGAAGCTCACTGAAACTGCTCCTTGTTTTCTAAAAACCAGCATAGAGGAGTTAACCGAGGGGTAAAATACTTACTTTGGCCCTGGAGATTCTGTACGAGATGAGGACGGCAATTTCCCCTGATTTCCTGACTACGGTAAGGATAACATCAGGATAGGTTAACATTGGATAAGCTAGCAGTTACAACCAAGCTAATATTTACTTTAAAAGTGGCCGAACTACCTGCGGAGTGATATGGTACAGTGAATCTGAAGTGACAAAACCCGTTGCCATGGGCAGAGGGCGTTAATGGCGCAGAGGGCGTTAATGGCGCAGCGGGCGGTTATCGAAAAAAATCCGCCCGCTGATGTCATTCAAAGTGAGCGGGACGTTCTAGAGGGCCATAGAATAAATAAATAAAATTGAATTTAAATGATAGTTTCTATAATACATGTATAAAACATTGTAAGCAGCTTCCTGTCTGTGTGAAATGATGACAACTTCCTTAGACAGCTTTGTTACTCATCTTGCTTTCTAATGATCTGAAGGAAATTATTCAGATATATTGTGTTTTTTAGGTTAATCTATCTACCTTTATGCTGTCAAACATACTAGCAAATTAACCTTAATAAGTCCAAAAGATCAGTATATGTAATATCAGTATTATTGAGTAACAAAACATTTAAATATAATTTTTAAAAATCCCTAAAAACATCCCTATGAACCTTTTACCAATAAAAGAACTGGAAGAAGCTCGAGCAGATAAACAGAGTAGTAATTATACCAAGTAGTAGAACGGTATGCTTGTGTAGACAGTGACCAACATTTTCCCACACTCTGAGGTATTGATCAGTATTGATTCTATGTAAATTAAATTGATTCCCTCAGTCTGTGGTCTGTGCCAACACTGTAAATGTATGCGTGACACATTTGGTGTTATGCTGCCCGTGCTGTCGTGAGACTCACACAACTTTATCCAGGTGTCTTTTCCCAAAAAAGTCACTGCGACCTCATCATGTCTTTGGATCCTTCCCATCTGCAGAATTTATCCAATAAAGACCCAGAACTTTTTTTAAAATTTTTTTTTTATGTCAGTTCCCAAAGTTTCTTTATATTTAATCTTTCTGGAGTAATTTACCTCCATTTATTATAATAATATCAATCAACATTCCTTTATTTTATTCATTATGTACATTTTTACAAAAGTTCAGATTAAAGTTGATGGTTATTGCACCAAAAATAAAGAAAACAGATTAACCAAAATTCACATCACAGGTGTGACCCACACCTTATAACAATATTCACTCAGGTATCTCGTTATACCTATTAACCAAAATTCACATCACAGGTGTGATCTGCAGCACAGCTCTCTCTCTCTCTCTGTCTTCACACTTTCTTCACACACGCACATTCAAAACCTTCATAAACCATATACATTAGTTTAGCCAATCACTCTCTCTAACCTGTCACAGCTCTCTCTCTCTCTCTCTGTCCTCACACTTTCTTCACACACGCACTTCTCAAAACCTCTTAAACCACATATACATTAGTTTAGCCAATCACTCTCTCTGACCTGTCAGCACGAGTCTCCCACTCCGTCTTCACCGCTCTCTCACACACACAACCTCAAACCTTCATAAATCACATACTTTTACTTTAGCCAATCACAGATTCTGACCCGGGTCAAATTTAGTAATCACCAAGAAGTAAAACAGAAGAGCTCTTCTCTTATTCTTACCAGTTGGTGAGTGGACCCTTTCCTCCCAAATTCAGTGTTATTTACAAATATTCATTCATTCGAAGGTGTTATTCGGATCACCGGGCAGTGTCTGAGCAGCATGACCTTGTGGTAAGATTTCAAAGGTTCTTACCTGGCGCCTTTGGTCACTGTCTGTCTGTCTGTCTGTCTGTCTATCTGTCTGTCTGTCTGTCTGTCTGTCTGTCTGTCTGTCTGTCTGTCTATCTATCTATCTATCTATCTATCTATCTATCTATCTGTCTGTCTGTCTATCTATCTATCTATCTATCTATCTATCTATCTATCTATCTATCTATCTATCTATCTATCTGTCTGTCTGTCTGTCTGTCTGTCTGTATCTGTCTATCTATCTATCTATCTATCTATCTATCTATCTATCTATCTATCTATCTATCTATCTATCTATCTATCTATCTGTCTATCTGTCTGTCTGTCTGTCTGTCTATCTGTCTATCTATCTTTCTATCTATCTATCTATCTATCTATCTATCTATCTATCTATCTATCTATCTATCTGTCTGTCTGTCTGTCTGTCTGTCTGTCTGTCTGTCTATCTATCTATCTATCTATCTATCTATCTATCTATCTATCTATCTATCTATCTGTCTGTCTGTCTGTCTGTCTGTCTGTCTGTCTGTCTGTCTATCTTTCTATCTATCTATCTATCTATCTATCTATCTATCTATCTATCTATCTATCTATCTATCTATCTATCTATCTATCTATCTATCTATCTATCTATCTATCTGTCTGTCTGTCTGTCTGTCTGTCTGTCTGTCTGTCTGTCTGTCTGTCTGTCTGTCTGTCTGTCTGTCTATCTATCTATCTATCTATCTATCTATCTATCTGTCTGTCTGTCTGTCTGTCTGTCTGTCTGTCTGTCTGTCTGTCTGTCTGTCTGTCTGTCTGTCTGTCTGTATCTGTCTATCTATCTATCTATCTATCTATCTATCTATCTATCTATCTATCTATCTATCTATCTATCTGTCTGTCTGTCTGTCTGTCTATCTGTCTATCTATCTTTCTATCTATCTATCTGTCTGTCTGTCTGTCTGTCTGTCTATCTATCTATCTATCTATCTATCTATCTGTCTGTCTGTCTGTCTGTCTGTCTGTCTGTCTATCTATCTATCTATCTATCTATCTATCTATCTATCTATCTATCTATCTATCTATCTATCTATCATGCACATGTTGTTTTTTTGTATTTGTAAAGCTTCCACTTTCCTTATATTCAATATAAACTACTCATATTCATCAAACTAAGTGAGTTAAAGGGTTGCATCCAGTTCCATCAGTGGCCTGGTGGGGGCGCTGATAGCCTTTACTAGGGTTCTGGGTCTTTTCCTTAAATATCAACCCGTTGAACTTAAAGATACTGCATATAAAACACTGTGCCTATGATTGTAAATATTATTACATGACCTCATGAACGAACATTATTTTGATCAGAAGAGGATAAAACCGTACACACTGAAACCTAGAAAGTGTTTCATTTTTAGAATGAGTCAGCAGCTCTGAGTAATATGTAGTACTCACATTCACTTTGGGCAAAATGATCAACATATATCCTGTGTTTTGATGCTTGGACAGCATATTACAATGATTTGAAGACATGCATGAAACGTGATTTGCTAGTTTTATTTATGTTTTGGTAAATGCAGCAACAGAAGGTATAATATCTAACTATATATATTTATACCTTTGTCCTATTTATCACAGGTCAGTGTTTAACCACATATTTTTCTACAGGTTTTTGTGGTAGAACATGTGCATCAGTGTAAGTCAGTGTGAACTAGAAAACCTCCAGTGTTTCCTTATGAATCTCTTAACTTTACCAAAGATTATTTTATTTTCCGAGACGCTCCTGGAACTGTCTCGCCACCGTCCAAATTTAGTAAATATCTTGTCCAGCTGTGAGCATCTCATCCCTTACTGTTGTGTCCTGCATTGTAAAACAGAATCAACAAGTGGACATCAGGTTGTATTTGACTTTATGATGTCTGCGTGTTAAAAAGTCACTGCAGGCTGGTTAGAAAAAGACACAAACAGAGAGAGAAAGGAACAGAGCCACTAGAATATTGTATTGTCTTATACATTTACACTGAAAAAAGTAAAACACTGAATCAACTTAAAAAATCTTGACTTTTTATCTCATCATTTTGACTTTTTGTGTCATAATTTTGACTTTTATCTCATACTTTTGACTTTTTATCTCATAATTTTGACTTTTTGTCTCATAATTTTGACTTTTTTGTCTCGTAATTTTGAATTTTTATCTCATAAATTTGACTTTGTATCACGTAATTTTGACTTTTATCTCATAATTTTGACTTTTAATCATAATTTTGACCTTTTATCTCATGATTTTGCCTTTTTATCTCATCATTTTGACTTTTTGTGTCATAATTTTGACTTTTTATCTCACAATTTTCACTTTTTGTCTTGTAATTTTGAATTTTTTCTCATAAATTTGACTTTGTATCTCGTAATTTTGACTTTGTATCTCATAAATTGGACTTTTTATCATAATTTTGACTTTGTATCTCATAATTTTGACTTTTCATCTCATTATTTTGACTTTATGTCATAATTTTGACTTTTATCTCATAATTTTGACTTTTTAATCATAATTTTGACCTTTTATCACATGATTTTGCCTTTTTTATCTAATCATTTTGACTTTTTATCTCATAATTTTAGCTTTTTCATGCCATAATTTGGCCTTTTTATGGTCACACATAAAAAAAAAAAAATCTAGTTGAGTGAACCAAATTCAACTGCACAGGGTTATTTTAATTTAGATGTCTTTATGTGTGACCTATTGAAGAAGAATTTTAAAGTTGATTTACACAGCGTACATTCATTTCCTCACTATTTACTTCCAGTTTGTTTCAGTCAGGTCACATATAGGCTTTAGTTGAAGCATGCGTGTGGTTGGAGGTAGTCTTTGTTGTTATTGTGTTGTGTGATCATTACAGTTCCACTACTTTCTACCCATGTGTTGCTTCAACCTGGTTTGTGGACAGTGCTGACTGCTGATAGGAGCACACACAGGAAGCGCACGAGGAGGCGTGGAGAAGAGGCGGTGGCACTCCTCTTAAAAGGAGACTCGGCTCAAAGTATTTTTAATAGAGAGACACGCGCAGAGAGAGAAAAAGAGAGAGAGAGAGAGACGTCGAGAAAGGGGAAGGGAGGAAGGAAACACTGCAGACAAAAGAGCAGCCTTCTGGACGAAGCGGCTTGTTTACTTCAAGGCGGAACAGTCTGTTTTCTTCTGCTGGATGTTTCAGACAGTACAGATTAAAACACTGGGAATTATTTCTAAGACTTTTGGAAGTTTTTCTTGATGGTATTTTTTTTTATTTTTATTTTTGTTGTTGTCATTTTTGGACTTGACAGGATATTTGGACTCCTATAGTTTGCTCCTTTCCCCTGTTTTACACCAAAGCTAAATTGTCACCCTGTTGTTTTTGGAGTAGGCGGTGACATCCCACCGCTGACATGTCCTGTCCATCCAGGTAAGTTGGGATGAAAAAGTAAGAGGTTTTGTTTTTCTTCAGTGTCTACTTGTGTAAAAGTCTAGTTGACCTATTATCCTGCAGGCACGTCAGCTGTCAAATGTAAAAGTTGCATGTGTCCTTACGGGTCCGCAGTGCGCGTCAAAGAAAAAGAAAGAGAGAAAAAAACAAATAGAAATGATAATGGGTATTTTCCGACCAAACATTAATGTCATTTCACCAAATCATTTTTTAGAGTGAACTGAGGTGACAAAAAAAAAACTGCAATTTAAACCTGTACTTTATCATTAGAGTCAACATGATGCAATAGGTTAACACTTTGATTTGACTTATTAACATGTTTATTCGAGTTTGTTTTTTTTTTCCTGTTCTGTTCTTTCCTCATTTTTGGGAAATAATTCCCGTGATGTAATTCGAAGAGTGCGTTTTGCCACCTTTATGTTTGGAAACCGGCATCGGTTCTCCTTCTCTCTCTTTTAGTGGACTTCGGACTACACTTCACCTGGGATAAAAAAAAAAAAAAAAAAAAACCTATGTGCGTGTTTATACGTTAATAAACTGGGTTGGAATTGAGCGCTAAATAGACTGTAAGTAATGTTTAGATGTAAATTCACATGGTTTTTTAAGTTACTGTAAAGCGCTAAATAATAAAGTTTATCTATATTTCCATAAATGACGCATTATGTATTATTATATAATCGCTTTTTTTGTCCGATAGTTTCGGATTTAAAAAAAAGAAGGATATTTCTTTTTGGGTGTTTTGAGTATTAGTTGTAACGGACGGTATGCGCATGTGTTTACACCCTGGTGGAGTTGAGCCGTTGGGAGGCGCACGAGCATCATTAGGTTGAAGAGCGGATGGAAATGTGCACATACATAACATCTATCCACGGAACACACACTTTACGATTCAGTATAGTTCCATGACAGAGCCTCAAACGCATAATGTAAACTATAAAAGTGTAGGATTATACTTTTTAAATGTTGTGTGAATGTATATGGAGTAAATCGGGAAGCCAGTTCTTTTTATTTTAATGAATCATTTAACTGATTTCACTAACACCTGATGAAATGTCCAACCAATGACCTCTGCTCGGTGCTTTCGGTCACACATATCCACATACTTCTCTTCGGTCGGACAAGCAAACACCGGGAAAGTTTTTGTTTTCACAGGATTAGAACACAGTCGTCAGCTCCAGTTTACGCACGGCTGTTTTCCCCCCCGTGCGTAAAATCACTTAAACGCGCGTGTCATTGGTTTCTATCAAAACTATGTAAACTTGTCGTCGGCACACGAACGCACGGTGCTAAAAAAAAAAACACTCGATCATAAATGAAAGGTTATTTGTTACAGAAGTAGGTCATTTGCCGCAGGGAAGCGGTGTTCTGAGGGAACAGTAGTTTTGTCTGGACAAACAGGAAGCGCAGCAAAAAAAAAAAAAAAAAAAGGGGGGAAACATCTTGAGTCTTCAGAGCACAGTAATGTTCAATGTCATGAACATGTTCTCTTTTTAAGTAGCCTAAGGTGAGATGGTTAAAAAAAACGGACATTAAAAAAATATCACACAGATAAACATTTACATCATTAAACACTATCAGATACAATATGCATACAAATATAAATAAAAAAAAACATGTCCATCTTCCCAGATGAACTTCTCTTTTCACCTCTTATCGCCTGTGACGCATTTATAGTGTCTTCAGCCGTTTCCTTTATTGCCTGATTATTTTTCTTCCCTTTAAACACGATATGCTCTATCAGCACATTCTAAACAATGGAGACGCACAGTCCGTCCAGTTTGAACAGGAAACCTGGACTACAGCAGTAACAGTGACTTGTCCCCCACCTCTAGGACCCCTAACCAAACCTGGGCTGCTTTAAGGACCAGGTTACAAATCAGTTTTCAGTTTACTTTGCCTTCATCTTGGGTCCTTGAACCCCTCCTGGGAATGAATCAGATTGAATTAACAAAGGTCAGTCCTTTTTTATTAGCAGAAAACACACGGAGGTTGGTTGAGGTCGTGGTGGAGCAGTGCACTGTTGCATGCATGCATGTGAAGCCAGGAGCTGTAACTCCAGATGAGCACAGTGTTTGAGCACAGTAATGAGAGCCCAAGCTGACGGTGCCACTATTCATCCAACAGACCACCGAAACGGTCCGATGGCTCGTCCGCAGTCCGCGGAGGAGAGTCATCCAACTTCAGTGTCGCTGGAGCCACGACGCAAACAGATTGTTCAGCGAGCGGCGAGCTGAGTCCCGGTGTCACTGGTCCCACCGGAGAAGGACGAGAGCCAGACTCGCAGTCTCAGCTCGGAGTCAAAGCCAGCCTCCCTTCTGATAGCCTCAGCAGGTTTCAGATGAGGTCTATATTCCGTGTCCGTCGCCGCTCCAGTGGATATTTCTCCTATGAAAGCGACTCGTTGCCAGATGTCCCGCCTGTGACGGCTGACAAAGCCACGCAGACCCCCACCTTTACTGCACAGGTGATGATACACGCCCTAAAGCGCACGGCTGAGGCGCACGGAGAAGGAGCGAAGGGGCACCGGCAGCATGGTGAGCAGGCACTTTGTCACACATGATGACGTGTGTTTACGCGTTGAATACACACTTGGGAAATATGCTGAAGAGTATGAGAACAGTGACTGACATGGCCAACAGATTTGTAGAGAGGCTCTTTCCTTGGTTTGGCTGGTGCGCGTGCTGCCTCTGAAGGGAATCAAAGTGCATTCCTGCAAACTGTAGCTGCTCTCCTCCTCACTTTATTTTTTTATGCACATATATTACAGTCACAAGTATAGTATCATGTATCTGTGCAAGTTGCCATAACACTGTTGTTTGTTGGCTGCTGTTGGCTGTTGTGTGGGTGTACAATATGAAACCAGATATGTGCAAATATACTTGTGCTTCAGGCGGTTCAGGCAAATGTTAGTATTGAGTGTTAATTATGATAGTAAAATTATGAAAAAACACTTTCACATACTAGTGTCTTCTCCTCCTGTTTGTCTCCCACAGGGTGTTACTCACGAGGAGGCCTGTTTTTTGCACTCTTCTGCAGTGTGGAGTGAATAAACTTGGCTCACTTTGTTTCCTATCCTGACATATTGACTCATATTGATCCTCAGAGCGAGATCCTACAAATTCCACAAACATGACTTTTCACTGCTGTCAACTAGGTTTTTGTTGACTCATAGTATTTCCTTCAGTTGTAGTATTTCTGGTTTCCCCTTAGGTATTATATGAATTATTTCTGGACAAACACATTCTAATCTCCCTTATATTTAATGTCAAAGGAAAAGCAGTGTTGCGATCATGGCTACTACATACTACTGAAAGTGAAACCAGAAAGCTTAAATAGGTTTTTCCTGTAGTGCTTAAACTGATTCAGGGAAGATAGTATTAAATGTGAATACATATTGTTTACCTTTGAGCAAATACAAAGTCATATTTGTCTTTTCTACTTTTATGTCCTGCCTGTATCCAGTGGCGGATCTAGACGGCTATTTTCAGACGGGCCTGAGTGAAGTCAGGGCGGGCAAGACCACCCCCCACGTGGGGGGTTGGAAGCATATAACAACAACAAAATAGCATTCCCAGAATTGAAACTGGATTTTTTTTTTTTAGAATAAACACAAATAATTAAATATATATAGTTTATTTCCTTTGACACTTACAAATAAATAACTATATTAAGTATATTGATCAACATTTCAGTTTGATGAGGCAATGGAAATCGGTCTAGAATTCTGTTTCTGAGCTTGTGATTGGGTGGGTACAGCTGTCAATCAGGGTGGCCCCCGCCCACCCAGGCCCGCCCCTGCCTGTATCTGTTATTCTTGTCTCTTTTTTTTTTTTTTTTGCCATTCTATAACTGAAGGTCTTTCCTGCTCTGCTAATGTTAGATTACAATCAATGATTCACGGTTTTCCTTTAAGCCTCTCAGATGGGTTCTGTCTTGATTTCTGGCTGCTTAACAGGAGTTGTGGGGTCACACCCTAGGCTCTTAAGTGTCATATTCGATTCTATAACTCTGTACTGTTGGTCTATACAGAGCAATCGTTCAGCCAAAACTGGGGGAAGAAACATGTCTATTTTATTAACCAGTACCAATAGACCAGGGGTCTCCAACCTGTTCCACAAAGGGCCGGTGTAGCTGCAGGTTTTGGTTCCAACCAAACAGCAACACATCAGATGTCAATCAATTAATCAACTGATCTCAGTCTTCAGAGTCAATTAGTCAAACTGTGAACTCTTGGTTGGTTGGAACAAAAACCTGCAGCCACACCGGCCCTTTGTGGAACAGGTTGGAGACCCCTGCAATAGACTGTAAATGTACATTGTTACCAGCAACAATTTAAGACCCCCCCCTTTCTCACACACACACACACACACACACACACACACACACACACACACACACACACACACACACACACACACACACACACACACTTACACGTACACACTGTTAGGGTTTAATTGCATGTTTATAGTTAAGCATCAGTGCTGAAATATTGGACACAGTCATTAGCAGTGTTCCTGTTTGGTGACCCCAACTCCTATCCTCCTCAACATGTCACAGTGAAGCTGTATTGAAGTAGTGTGTCAATTAGTGGCTTCATACTGAACACAGAATCCATTATTTGTTTAGATAAGATTCTATAATATAAGATTTATATATTTATATATATATATATATATATATATATATATATATATATATATATATATATATATATATATATATATATATATAATGGTGTTCAAGTGGACATATCTTTAAAGGCATAAAGAGTATAAGGCTCATGTCTTTATTCTCCATAATAGAGGCTTAATTTGTCCATTCTGTTGCCTGGTTACAAACAAAACTCTAATGAAAAACTGAGATTTCATTAAAAAAAAAAAAACAACCAGTAAAAACATGAGAATGCTGTATATATACTATTTATACAAACTTTTGTAGCCACAGTTTGGTCATTCATCCAGCTTTTGTTTAAAATTCTAAATGAATGTTGATTAGAGGTGTCACCATGACATAACAGTTTGGTACATGGTATGAGCATGATGAGCACAACAAATAAATCTGCCAGTCAGACTGGCAGTCATATTACAGCTGTTTGTGCAAGTGTAGCAACAGTCCAATCCATCAGGCGGCTGTAAATTAGCCCTGCTGCAGAAGTTGCTACCACTTTACAGCAGGTGAACATAGAAAGATAGTGAAATGTTCCAGTAAAAGTACTGTACACTAGATGTTGATAGTATCATAACATCGTTAACTTACGTAACTGCTTCACAAAGAGCCCCCCTTGTGATGAAAGCAACCCCAGTATCTGCTGATAACAAACAATATACAGTGTGTTTTATTAATGCACAATTCCACATAAGTTATGGAAATGAACCGAATGTGTGTGTTCTTGTCAGGGGCTGCATGTTGTCTACAATTTATGAAGGTCAGAAAGTGGACTAGATTTATGAAGGCTGTGAAGGCACTAAGTAGGCAATAGCTTTTATTTCTATACTGTTATTTAGCTTCTATGCACATATAAACAATAATTAAATATATTTGTAAAGCAGGAGCTGGTTTAATGAACAATAGCTCCAGGCTCTGTGGTATATTTAAAATAATACTGTGTAAGTGGATATTAATTGTGTGTGATGAAACTGATTTCACAGGGTCTGGGTGCAGATGTTTCAGTGTGTTTTGTGGTGACTGCCATGATGGTTCAGTACCTTATGTTCTGTGCAGTGGTCTGGTGTGTGTCCATCTGGATCTGCTTTAGTCTGTGTAGTAACAGGTTTAATATGTTTAACTTGGAAAAGGTGTCTTAAATAGTTCTCAAATACAACATCATAACAGGACATTTGAATTTGTTATGTCATTCATCTTGCCCATTGACTACCATAGAGAGGAAGGACTGATTTGCTTTTGGATTTTGGCGCTCAAAAGTTTAAAATCACTAAGCACTCTTTTGTGCATATATCTGGAACTATTTGTCTGATTGACTTCAAATCAAGTGCAAATGAAAGGGATGCCTCATATTATGACACCATAGTTGTCTGCTTAAGGATTGGGGGAATTTAAGAATATACCCCTAGCCATTATTTCCGACAGCTAGTTTATTTTCTAGTTTGTTTCTGTTTGTGTTCCTGTTACCTGGCTCTGCACACAGATGCAAAAACCAAGGTGCATACTGAACCATGTTTTTGTACACCTTTGATTGTGTTTTTACTGGAGGTTAAGAATTGACAAAATGCCCTAGTTAAACTTCCTATATCTTTTGGGATCCAAGCCTCTGCTACATTTGTCTCCATATGCATTATGTTCTTACATAATGGTGTTTTGTTTGAGAATATAGAGGCTGAAATAAAAACTTCCCGGAGCTTCACATTATTTCCGCAACCAATGGTTTTGCCTTTTTATAATAGCAGTGATTGGCCGGGGAGATTAGCTTGTGTCTCTTTTGTTGTGCTCTGTAGTCAGAACGACAAGATACTAGTCAAAACAGACCAGAGTCTGTGTTTGTTGCACAAGTCTGTAAGTGTGCCATTCATTAAGTATGCCAATCAGAAAAGACCTGTGTTTGTATGTGTGTGTGTGTGTGTGCAGAGCAGTCAAAATAGGCCTGCAGGTCTTTTGTAAGGTGCAGACAGAAGCCCTTTGCCTCTCATTCACTTTGCTGAATCCATCAGATAGTACAGGTCTTCAACAACATATCATACATGATCCTGTGGCATAACAAGTCGTGACTATCAAGAATGCCCAGATTTGTATGTAATACTCATGTATGCTTTTGTAGATGTAGACATATGTATGTGCCTGTTTGTACGTTAAATACATATGGGATGGTGCTGAAGGAGGATCAGTTTATTATCTTGTCACACATTGTCAAATTGATTAAAGCACACCCTCCTGCTGCAGGCTGTGTCTACGATGGCAAAAAAGAAACAAGTTAATCTCGTATATTGCTCTCCTCAGTGAATTTTATTTTAACAGCACCTGGTATTAGTTCCACAAAGGTAGATGTTTGTCTCTGACTTTTTCTGTAAAACAGCAGATAGAAAAAATAGAAGTGTTCATATAGGGAAAATGGAAAAAAAATACACTCCAAATGGTTATATGCATTCCAAAGTCTCAATAGCTGGGGTAAATTGAGTATCTGAACACACATAAGATGACCAAACCCACCAATGAATCAATGTTTTATATCCACAAACTGCATCATACACTGAATATAGTGTAAAGTTAAGTGTTTACACACATTTGTATTATGGTATCATCAAGTTTTCTTTATCAAACCAAAACTGATAAATCAGTTGTTTTAAAACAGTTGTTTTATAACATTGTTTTATAATCTTCATGTGTCACATCAGCTGATAGTTTACATTATAGCTCTGTTAGTTTAGAAAATAGTCACGGTAAAAGCACAAATAATAGATAAATAATAGATAGATAATAGCACCAGATGACAACTTTGTGAACTTTATATATATATATATATAAAAAAATAAAAAATCAGTATTGTAAAAACCAATTACATTTCAGCATTAAACTCTTTTTTTTCATTTACTACTTTTTCATCACATTGTGTGACTTTGAGACGTTGGTGAAAGACCTCGTGGCTCTCGGGGTGGTAGTGGTGCAGTGGTTAGCGCTCGCGCCTCACAGCAAGAAGGACCCTGGTTCGATTCCCACACCAGACCTTTCTGTGTGGAGTTTGCATGTTCTCCTCGTGTCTACGTGGGTTTTTGCCGGGCACTCCAGTTTCCTCCCACCATCCAAACACATGCACTGATAGGTTAATTAGTTAATCTAAATTGTCCATAGGTGTGAATGTGACAGTGATTGTTTGTCTATATATGTTCAGCCCTGAGATGAACTGGAGACTCATACAGAGTGTACCCCACCGTCACCCACTGTAGCTGGATTAGGCCCCCACAGACCCTCATGACCCTAGTGAGGATAAAGCGGATGATGAGACGAGATACGATGATACCTCATGGCTCTCTACTCCCTCTAGCGCTCTTATAAATGTGTTGGTCTCTTGGTGTGAATACATTCAATGCACATTTCTTCAATCCAATACAATGGTACCTTTGGCATAACTTCATAGCACTTTAGTCTTAACATGTGATGATGAGTTTTGGTTATTTTTTAATATGTGAAAATAGAAATAGTGGATGTATTTATTAATTTTTTTTTTCTTAATTTTTATTTTTTTAACTGGGTTCCATTGTTTGTATTTCTAGAATATTGGAACTGGACTTCAGTTCATTCCACACATATAATAACTAGCAGGATTAAACATCATAGGACAGTTCAGGCACATATTGCATACAGAATTTGTAAGAACCCTGCTGCACACTGTAAATCCCCCTGTATTTCCAGCTGCTCCAAGTTCACAGTGAGTTAGAATCCTGCCTGTGTTTCATATTAGAAGCAGCTCCTGGATGTGACTGGTGTTGTCAGCAGTTTAATGGATGGGTCGGTCGCTCCAGCGAAACAGCATTGGTCTCAATATTTGCTATTGGAGGATGTGACAAATATTAAGACTCGGTTTCATAACAGCAAATGTGAGTCATAAAGAGAAATCGGTGAGAGGTCAGAGTCTTTCATAGTCATTCTATAGTTCAGAGATAAAATGCAACAGATTAACTGTGTACAGATGCAAAGCAGAAAGGGTATAGAAAACATCGACATTGACTTGAACAAATGTGATCCTTATTGAGAATCAAACCAAAGCGCACTGTGGTTCACACCTTTAACAACTAGATCATAAACCACCTTACCAGATTTGTTTTAACTAAGATCAACAATAATGCAAGTGGTTCCAAGCACAACAAACCCTGCTCCTTACACACACACTGTAGCTTATTTGATCCAGCTGATGTTATGTGAATGAAAAGAAAAAAATATTTTAAAAATTCACCAAAAATGTCAACTTTGATCTACTTTTCTTCACATCTATTCTTAGCCAATGACAATACTTAAATCTAATGTCTTCAACTAATAGTTTTGTTGGTAAAGTGTTAACAAACAGACAGACACTTGAAGCCTGGTACAACAAACCCCCGCCCCTTGCACATATTGTAAATAATTATATCCCTGAATGGAGTTTTGGAGATATTATGTTTTTGGTCTGACCGCCACAGCTGGATATTGTCATGTTATTGTGATATTCAGTTTAGAAATTCCATGTTTTCCGTATCATTCCGTATTTTGGACAATTTATCATTTATATTGTCCACAAGGGGCTGCTCGAAAGTTTAAAACCATTTAACACTCTTTTCTTCCTATCTCTGGAACAATTTGTTTGACTTAAAATGGAGTGAAAATGAAAGGATGCCTCACGCAATGACATCATTAAGGATTGAAGGTGTTTTGGGATATTCCCCTCGCTACACAGTAAATTTTGCAGTGTTAATTCAACACTTAGAGAGTTTATTTAACTTCTTCTAGAGTGTATTTGGTCCCATTGTCTCCAAATTAACACTGCAAAATCTACAGTGTACCACTTCTGATGGTGCAAACTTAGTTTTGTTGTCTTAGCTGAAGTCGGCATATCTATTCCATCTATACTATATATATGCTTGTATGTGTATGTATTTAAGATTGACATAAATTGAAACAAAACAGATTATTTATAGACATTTGACATTTTTTCCATTCTAAATAAAAGGGAGAAGAAAAAATACTTTAAAAATTTCATTACAATTTTTTTTTAACTTTGCCCTACTTAACCAAAATGTAATGACATCTATTCTGTGTTACTGGCAATCTATAAATCAAATGTTATATGAATTAATCTTATATTTTTTTTCTGCTAGAGTGCTAACAAACAAATCAAATCAAAACCATACCCCTTGCATTACATTCAATGACATCTTGGATTTGACCTAATTAAATGCAAAGTTGACGTCCATGTGTGGTAACACTAACATCCTTTCCTTTCTTTTACAGAAGGAAGCTCTTCACACCCCTCTAGCACGTGGACAGAAAACTCATCAAGGGTCATGCAGGCGGAGGCTGTCGGACAAGGGCTCCGACTTATTGGGGATGAATACAACAGACTTATAATGGAACGGGTAAGTGTTGGAGACATCATGTGTTTGTGTTGGGGGGGGGGGCTGCAAGAAATAGAGCAACTAGCAATGATCTCTGAAGATCTATAAGTAAAACAAACTGAGACACTGATCCACTTCCATGTAACGTCTACTTCACCTGTTTTGTCAATGTTAAAGTAAGTATGGTATCATGAACCATCTACACTCAATGAAATTTGTGAAACTTTATTTTTTTATCATATGAATGAGACGTAGAACTGACTCACATTCTTGATAACGTGATTCATAAATGTGCTCACAATATTCAATTACTCAGATGAAGCTAGTTTGTTAGAGTTAATATAGCAGTAATGCAGATGTCAAAGCCAGTCCAATATCAAATCCAAACCATGATCATGGCTTCGGGGACTAGATCCAGACACTATGTGAGTGTGAAGCTCAAAGTGAGGTAAAAATGAGCAATGTGCTTGGACAGAAATCTGTTTGAAAGTGTCCCTGTGGGTGATCAGAGGGGTCTGTGAACAGCTGCTTATTTCCACTGTGAGAAAAGTGGGATGACTTTTGAACAGAAAATAACAAAGCTGACAGCCCTAAAGTTGTAGAAAATGCAGATGCCACAATAACCACTGGCCTTAAAAACACTAAAAACAAAACAAAACAAAAAAACAATCCACATGATTAAAAAAAAGCCAACAGAAGAGGAGCAGATGATGGACTTGTTGAGGAGAACAGCAGTGGGAAAGAAACAAAAACAAAACTTAGTGGTACAAATGGGTGTTTTACATGTGGTGAATCTCAGACAAACTTATTTCATTGCTCTTGTATAAATGGAGGCCATTTACATGCCTGAGTAGCAACAGTTATGCAGATTATTTCTCGTCTAGTTAACCTGATTGTCTGTGTCCAACATAAAACTATCAAGCACATCAGCAGACTGGAGAGAAAAGTGGACTGGGAATCTGTATCTGACTGGCCCACTCTCATCATCCCATGATTTCACACCCACAACCCAAATATATCTAGCATTCACTTTTGTCCTCACTTTAATCTTTTCAAAAATATAAAGACCTCTGAAATCTTGAATAGTATTTTAAATAATATTATTTTAGATTTTGTAAATCATCTCTAATATCCTAGCAATTTACATCTGCATCCAATCCATTCACATTCATAAATATATATATATATATATATATATATATATATATATATATATATATATATATATTTTTTTTTTTTTTTTTTTTTTTTTTTATTTTAATTTATTTATTTTTTTTCTTTAATTTATTTTTTTTTTCTCCATATAAGTATTTAGACATTTTTCTACCTCTTTTTGACTATAATTCATGTTTATACTTTGCGTTATCTTGTTACAGTATGTTGAAGGTAATAGGAATGACCAAACTATTAACTCTCTGATCCAGTCTTTTACATGCGATGTGTGATTTTTTTTGCTTTCCTTAAATAACAACCGCTTCATGCAACTGAAAACTGAGCTTTATTTTTCCACATTCATGAGCCATAAACATAATTGATGTTGTATTTTGACAAGAAATGACAGCTGCATTATTTACTTGTTCAGGACTTTATGAAAAATAATGACTGAATTGTACAGTTTACACTGCAGAGAGCTGTTGCTTTAATAAGAGTTCATTTCCTCTTGGCTTCTGTTTCTTGGACAACATTTCTTCATGTTGCATCACACATTTTATTCCTCTATCAAAGACCTGACTGGAGCCTTGAAAATCCAAAAAAGAGGAGGTGTCAGGGTGGATTGAATTCACTTTAATGGCATCAGAGGAATGGATTAAAAAATAAAAGTCGAAATATGTGAAATATGTTTTGGCGTGATGTGATAGATGCATCCCAGTGTGGAGCTTAAAATGCTCCCTCAGTGTCAAAAGCTTAGCGTTAATAAAGCTACGGTGCTGCAGCCAAATAGAAGTGATTGTTCAGAAGTGTTTGTCTCACAATGTGCTCAAGGCTTTGGTCTCTAATGAGCATCAAACAGGAAGACGGTTAACCCTTGCCGTTCACCCTAAACTGAGCAGCGAACACAAGCCTTTAGGGATGATTTTAGTGCGTTTGTGGTCGCCACAGTCATCACATCTCTGTCAAACCCATGATTACCAGTGTTATGTTACTCATCCATCTTTCAGTACTGGGTCTCTTGGCAATTATCACAGATAAATCACTGCATTTATCTACTGTTGCAATCTTCTAAGTATGAAACGTTCCAGCAAATTATTCAGCTCGAACACTTATATTAAATTAGGGTAAGAGCTAAAGTTAAAGTTTAATAGCTTCTCAATGCATTGACAGAAATAGATGTGAAAAGCAGTCTCATGGGCATGTTAAGAGTCATCCAAGGCATGTAGGCGCTTTACTCACAGCTGTGGATGGAGTGAAAAGGAGGAGAAGTGATGTGAGAACGTGATGATGACAGGCTGAGTCAACAACAGTCACAGGTCTGGGGAAGATACACTGAAAATGAGCTTTGTGAGAGTTTCTCTAAAGACTGTGACTTGAGATTAACCAGAGTGTTCCAATTTTTAGCTGAGCAATATCCAGATTGTGTGTTCTGTCGTGTTACAGAACAATGAGGAGGCAGAAAAAAGAGGAACCTCGAGGCTTGTTCCTTGTTCTCTTGCCAGCTGTTGATGGACAAGTGCAGTACATAAGCATGGCTGCACTTGATTTCAAAAACCACAGAAAATGTAAGATATTAGTGAAGCTTTTTTTTTTTTTTTTTTTTTTTTTTTTTACCAGAGTTTAATTACCTAAGGTCGGCACAGTTGTGCAGTGGTTAGAACGTGTGCCTCACAGTAAGAAGGTCCCTGGTTCAATTCCCATACCAGACCTTTCTGTGTGGAGTTTGCATGTTCTCCAGATACTCCAGTTTCCTCCCACCATCCAAACACATGCACTGATAGGTTCATTGGTTAATCTAAATTGTCCATAGGTGTGAATGTGAGAGTGATTGTTTGTCTATATATGTTCAGCCCTGAGATGAACTGGAGACTCGTACAGGTTGTACCCCGCCTTCACCCGTTGTAGCTGGAATAGCCCCCCAACTGACCCCCGTGACCCTAGTGAGGATAAATTGGGTCCAGATGATGAAAAAAAAAAAAGTTTCAAGTTTCCTATAGCCACACGTGCCAATTAGTTTTAAAGATGTTTGTTGTGGCGTTCTGTTGGTGTGCACTGCAGCTGTGTGCTCTGAGCGTCTCTGACTTGCCAGTGGTTTCTTCATGAATCATCATCTGACTCTTCCTCTGCAGTCATTTTGTTAGTGCAGGTGTTGAACTAGTGAAGTAAGAAAAAAAAAAATACAAATCTGCGGGGATCATACAACACCTTGCCAAAGGAAAAGAAAAACCACAAAAAAAAACTCCCTACCTTTATAAAGCAACTATCCAATAGCCTTCAGTTGGATAATTACTGTAGTGATTAATATACTTCATCTGGAACAAGTTATTTAGCTGTTACTGTTATGAGAAGTAATTTGTTTGGGAACATTAATATCGGTTGGAAAATGCCAGGATTCATTAAAATATGGAAGAGTGGTTCATGGAGCATGAGATATTATTTTTTACATATGGGTTGGACACCACAGAGTCCAGACCTGAACCCCACAGAGAATCTCTGGGATGTCCAAAATGAATCATCAATTGTTATTAGCCAAAAATGAACGCTGCTATTGAGAGAAATAAATGTTATGGCTTTTATAGCAGCTGTTGCACGGTATAAAGGATGAAGAACTGCTTAGTCCTCAAGTTTTTATTTATTTATTTTTTTGGCAGGGTAAGGAAATGTTCAAGGAAATGTCAGGAAAGTTATCAAAGTTTATAAAAATGACAGTAAATCAGAGGAAGTCTCATCTGTGTGCATAAATAAATTTGGAAAAGTATATATGTTGGGTATCATAGTACTTAGATGCTAGAGTTTAAAGGACTTACTCATGTAGGCTCAGTATTTCCTGATAAGATTTCAAATAATTATTTTCCTTTTTAGATCAGAGGTGTCAAACATGTGGTCTGTGGACCAAAGGTGACCCACTAAAGGTGCCAGTCTGGCCAGTGGGCTCAATTTGTTAAGTGCAAAAATTATGCAAAAAGATATGAGTCATTTGTGTTGAAGTAATTTTAGTTCTCCTTTTTTAATGTTATTATTTCATTATATTATTCTTGTTCCTCAATGTTTTGTGTGCATTTTACAGCAATTATTTACATGTATTGATCGATTTAGTGGCTCAACGGTTATTAAATATTTTCAATCGGTCATCATGGATGGTTGGGTTTTTATGGTTTAAGAAATTTCCGCATTTTCAACTTACTTGTTTTTTTTTTTTTTGAGGAAGCATAGTTTCTAAAGATAAACCTTTTTTTGCACGAAAATGGAGTTCTCATTATTTATAGGCTATTTTTCTATTATTTACTGGTCCGGTTGGAGATTAAATGGGGCTGTGCATGTCCCTTGAACTAAAAAGGAGTTTGACAACCCCATTGTATAGATCAGAGGTGTCAAACATGTGGCCCAGGGGCCAAATCCGCTGCCTCCAAAGGGTCCAGTCTGGCCCCTGGGATGAGTTTGTTAAATGTAAAAATGACACTGAAGGTATAAATAATTTTAGTTCAGGTTCCACATCTCAAGTGGGTCAGATCAGTAAAATACTATCACAATAATGATCACAACTTCAAATGTTTCTCTTTATAAATATACAAATATTTATGTCATTTTATTGTATTTACAGTAAAGTAATCATTTAAAAAAAACAGTAACCTCAACAAATATGAAATGATTTTAAATGTCTATAGGCCAAGTTTACTAATATTTGACCTGTTATTAAATGTTTTTTTTTTATGATTTGAAAATTGTAATTGACATGTGTAAATAATAAACTGAGACATGATATTGTTAAAACTGCAAAAGGTTTACTTAAGAAATTGTAGTTTGTTCATAAAATTTACATTGTTTCAAAGAATGTAAACCTTTTCATCACATAACTTTGCTTTTTTTCACTCAAAAACATACAGGAAAGTTTGAAGTTTCTATATTATTATGTCATTATTTCACTAGTCTGGGCCTCTGCAGATCAAGTTTGGCTTAATGTGGCCCTTGAACTGGAATGACTTTGACACCCCTATTGTATAGATGCTACATTAAATACAAAAATGTGCTATTTTGAAGCATCTCTTCATGCCAAAGAGACTTGAAAATGCCTCACATCATAGATTTACAGTGCAGATGTTTTGCTTCTGATTTGTTCATATTATTTTTTACAGGAAAAAAAAAAAAATCAAAGCAGAATGCAAAATGTTATGATCTATGGTAGTGGTTGAATAGAAAAAACATGTCCAGCAGCCAATAATGACAAGTGTTATGTTGAGTAATTTCTCTCTCACTGGCTGCTTCTCTTTTTATATCCTCATATAGTCCTGTCTCTCTTATTTTTCTGTCTCTGTTAAACTTACAGTGTGTGTTTGTTGTGAAACATCTGTAAACGTGCTCAGAGAATTTGAGAGACGTGTGTGTGTGTTTGTGTGTGTGTGTGTGTGTGTGACGGCCTAGTGTCCGTGACAGTGTAGATTCATTATGGTTCAACCCTGTGGTTAAAGAACTCTCAGGCAGTGAAGCACAAAGTCTAATTATCCTGCCAGCACAAACACACATGCACACACATGCACATACACACACATTCTGTCATCTTTCAGTTGGAGGTAAAACTCTTTGTCCTAGAGCAGAAATAACTCCGTGAAACACTGCGGACCAGTCGAGTGTCACCGACTCAATACTACTGCTTATGTTTTTATTTGTGTGTGTGAAAGACAAAGCTGGAGCGACGCAATATTTTTAACACTTTAAAGGCATTTGAGTCGACTGATAGTGCAGTGGGTTCATAAAAAGCTGTTGAATAATTCATTTGCATCAACCTGTAATAGCTGCAGGACTTTTCATTAAATTGCGTAGCACCGTGGCATGAGATAAAAACATCAAACGGGTCATGTTACACGTCGAACGAAGTATGATCTACTCAGCCCTAAAATTACGAGAGCACAAGATGAATTACAACCTCCTTATGTATTTTAATATATTCGGATTTCTGTTTCAGGATTATAAATAGTCCCAACATAATGAGTTTATCATTCAATTTAACTAAAAAGGAACAAGATAATAAAGTTACTCTCAAACCAAAATGCCTTAGTTTTCAACTTTCTTTGTTTAATACTAAATCCTGGAGAAAAAAATAATTTAAAATTAACCATTAGACAACAGCTGAACATTCAGTTCAGATCAGATTATTGCAAAATGTGGTCAGAAAATACATTTTTATATCTTCATCAACTGTATAAGAAAGAGCTTGAGGGAATTTCTTCAACTTCAGCATAAAGAGTCATTTAGACTTAAGATACAAACTGATTGTATCGTGGTGGCAAATGAGAAAAGGTCAATTCAATGGGATGTTTATACAACTTAATAATTCATACTTAGTTGAAACTAAATTTCACACATACATTAGAAGATAAAATGAAGCTTTCAAAGATCAACTGTAACCTTTTGTAAAAACACTCATTCATCGCAGTATTTGCTGTATTCTTCCCTTTCTCCAACACAGCACAATATTTTCTCTTGCAAGAACAGTTTTATTATTATTATTATCATAATTATTATTATTATTATTATTAGTAGTAGTAGTAGTAGAATTACAAAGTTCCAAGAAATCATATTACAATAATCACTGAAATGCATATTTAATACTCTATAAAGTAGGAAATTGTGGTTGTGCGTTTCTTGTAATTAAGAACAGATTATAATGCAAAGACAGCAGATGCATCCAACCTTATGTTTCTTGTTGACTTGAAGTGATGATTCAGTGACTCCTGATGACTTTCTTAGCTGTGTCTGAGTCCCCACTCACTTTGCCACAGCAGACCCACTGGTCATATTTTCACTGTAAGAAACATTCTGAACCTGCTGTATAAGAATTTTCAATTTTAGCCATTTAGTGTGAGTACACACCACCAGGATCCTGAATTGAACTCTTGGCATCGACATGATAAATACTACATACTGCAATGTGTTTGGTATGGATATCACTTTTTGGTTTAGAGCCACCCTGGTGACCCAGTTTGTTTGGTTTTAGTTTGGTTATGTTGCTGTGCCCCCTGACTCTTTTGTTTGTGTTAATTTTGTGATTTCTTTATTTGTAAGTTAAATTATAATTTGTGAGCACTACATTTAACTAACCTAACCCCTAGATGGACAATAACAAGTGGATTAACTGGACAGACTTTGGTGTCTGGGTTCTGTTTTTTACATTTTTTTATTGCCTACTGGTGAATGCATACTGCACAGAAACTTCCATGAAGATCATTGCCTCCGAAAGCAACAGAATGAAACAGGGAGATCACAAAGCCTAAGTCAGTTTTCATTTTGAGTGTGTACTCATTTGGTGTGTGTACGCCTGTTAAGTGTAGCCTTGTTGAGGGCTATTTTGAGAGGCAACATAGTAAGTAGTGGTGACCAAACAAAATCACATGAACAGCTTGGATCTAACTGACTCACTGTTTCCACTGAAAATGAGAAGAAGAGCAAGGAACCCAAAATGAAACATGCATCCTCTGTGTCAGAGGTGTCTTTCATACACAACTGTTTAGTTTAATAATGGTTTTTCAAGTCAAAGAACAAAAGACCTATATAGGATGATGGAGAGATGAGCAACATCTAATGAAATGACTTATTAAGTATTATGTTCTGTAGAACTGTCGTAGAGCAACTGAAAGAACATGTAGCATTATTACCCCCCCCCCCCCCCCCCCCCCCCCCCCCCCCCCCACACACACACACACACACACACACACCCCAACCCCCGAAGGAGAAGCAAGATTTTTTTTGTTTGTTTGTTTGGTTGTTTGTTTTTTCCCATTTGTCTGTCAGTACCTTCATGTAAAAAATGCAAGATCAATGTCCATTCAATTTGAAGGGAGTGTGTAAGGTGGTCCAGAATAGATCCTATTAAATTTGGCTGAATGTCGGTTCACCATTGAAGTCACCAACAATGTGTTTTCACGATGATAAGAGATCTGACAGGAATTTTCTTTTCATTCCTGTATACTCAGTTTGGCATAAAGCTTCTTTTTGCTCTCACTGCTGATGTGCATTTACATCAGAATCTTGAAAGACCAATTTGAAGACTGTAGGTCAAAGGTCAAAGTCAATAAAGGTCCAAATCAGATTTTTGATCAAACCTTTGAACTATTCAAATTAAAGATCACCAAAATACTGGTTTTTAAATTCAGCATCTTGCACGTACAGATTTTGATCTATTGTTGACTCAAGAGGTCAGGGGTCACACAGTCAATACCTAAAAAACTAAAATGAACTATAATGGAAAAATGAGTGGAGATAGAGACTTAATATTATTCATAGATACAAAACTTGGCATGGGCTTCAAAATGGTGTGGTGACCTTTCACCTTGAGTGACCTTGAAAGGTCAACATCAAGGTCACACGATTTAAATTGTCATAATTCAAAAAAGAATGGTGATAAGTACTCAGTTACTATTGTTGACAGATGGGAAACTACACATAGACTCCAAAATGGCATCATGACCTTTGATCTTGAGCGACAGTGAAAGGTCAAACCCATAGTCTCATGTTTTGAGAGGGAGATGTCAGGAACTAAAACGTTTGTGAGAGAAGGGGTTTGTTGTGCCTGGCACCACTTGTTTCTAATTTAGATAGATTCGATTCAATAATAGCCTGAGCATGTTGTGTATAACAGTTATGTGTCTTGCTGTGGATGTTTGGTTCCTTCTTCTTTTTTCGACAACTATCTGACTGTGTGCCAGAGGTCAGTTGGCTGAGTGTCCTCTTTGTTTATCTCCTAGGTTTGCACATTTTTAGTATTTTTTGAAAAGATGTTTTAGATTCTATACTCTCCCTATATTAGTACTATGGTGTGAATGTCTCCTTAGTAATGTGTGCGTTATGGTTGCCAGATAAAGTGCTTGTTATTGGCCTGCAGAGTTGCAGTGACTGCAGGAAAATGATTTGTGGCGGCAGGTTTTCTATTCTCAGCTGTTACGAGGGGTTATTTGAGGTAAGAGTTCAAATAAGGAAACTATTAGCGGGTTAGTAGTGTGAGTGAGAGAGAGGATTCATGTGTATTTCCATTTCCATAGTCCTGTCAAATGAGGTCAAAGAAACGTAGAGGAGTTTGGTGAAAACTAATTTTGGCTCAGAGTTAGATTCTCTGCAGCACATCTGCTACTGATAGAAGTGGAAATCAAATGGCTTTATCCTGAGATCGGAATAACAAACTCGTCCCATTGCCTACATGACATTTTTAATCTTAGACAGGTACATGTATTTCCACAACACCTGATGGATCACTGCACCGCAAATGGCTTTCGGATATTTAGTGGAAGCCATGCTAATAAACCATACTGACAATTTGTTGTTATGTGTAAGAAGAAGACACAGCTGGAAAAAAAATTAAAAAATATCTAAACTAAATCTATATCCATGTCAACTGCATTAATAGTAACATTCCCCTCATGCTTTTGTTTCTTACTTTAAATGCTTTTAAAGTAAGATGAGACATAGAGCTGATAACAGTACAGCAGAGTGGGGAAGTGAGGTTTACAACTTTAAAGCCATAAAACCAGCCAAGGAAACCCCTGAGGAGAAAGATTTAATGAATGTCCTACAATTATCACATGCTCTATGAATGTTAAGTCTCATGTGATGCCTCTGCTGAATGCACTGTAGAAGAACAGTGATGCTCTAATTCCTAATGTTTAAGAGGATGCTTAAGACGTGCAGATGCTGGTCAGATGTAAATGTGTGAGTCTTGTTAAACCACATACATCCACCCTCAGCCCCTCCCAGGTGCACCACATCCTCTTGTTGTGCTTTCACTGTTGCTTCTCTGCTTTCAGTAGCTGCGTGTATGTCGTAAATCATCACAAAGAGCATTAAAGACATTGGGGATAAGTTATTTAGTTAGTTAGTTTTTCGCAATGTCACCTGTAATGCTGCATATTTTCGCTAAAGTTTGAACTTGTAATTCAGTGGCATCTCGTGTTCCAATTGCACATAGCAACTAACTCAAACCTGTTCACCTCACGCTCCCCTAAGAGAAACTGAGACACCCTTGTAGAGTTGGCATTTGTTTCATCCGTCTTGGAGATTCTATTTAGAAACATTAACTCTCTTCTACAGTGAAACATACCAGGTAAACATAGTCCTAGCTTAGTTCAATATTAGCTTTGATGCTTTAGTAAAGTTAGAATGACCACACTTGTGCTTTTTTTTTTTAAGTGTCTGTATTGAGTATTGTTGCACCAATCGATCGGCTGCCGAGCATAATTGGCAGCCGATATATGCCGAAAAATATTCCGATCAAAAAGCTGATCACATAACGTAAATTATGAGCGAGCATTTTCAAATGGTGCGTCTCGTCTTGACTGTTTCTGTACTGTTTAAAATATAGTTAGTTAATTAATAGTAGGAGTTTGGGAACATTTTACACTGCGTAAGACGAACAACAGTGTGTCCACGGCAACATAGCGTTAGCATCCGAACCACACTTTAACGGCACTTCGTCAAAGCAGACTCAGAGCTTCTGTTTTGCTAACTGGTGTGTGCCTGTGCGCGGATGTACACACACACACACACACACGACTAAAAACACCTCAGTCTTCTCCCATCCCCATTTATTGATTGATACTAGTTTAACCCTTTAACTCCTGAGACCTTATTTGAGGTAAATGTTCTACAGTGAATGTGTCCTAAAAGCTGCTTTGAGTCTGTGTTTGTTCAGGGGTTTAGTTTGACTGACTTATATTTGATGGACGTATTAGCAAATCAATCATTGTAAATAAATATGATCAATACAATCGATTGGCTAGAGTTTCTCTCTGGTTCCACCCTCTAGACTGGACTAAAACATTTCTTTTTCTTGCAACCATTCTATTTCAGTGTGTACTATGGGACAATGAAGATGTTTTTAAGCAATATGGCAAAAAAAAAAATAAAAATCCAAAAAAGATCTCCCACCCAGCCTTTAAGACATTTGCACATTACTGTAAAATAAGTAGAAAAAGCAGAAAACCTATTTCTGACCTAAAGTAAAATAGTTTGTTGAGGTACATCCACTAACTAACACTTTTATTATGAACGACTCATTCTTAGGTCACGAAATACTCTCTGTGAACCTTTATGACTATATTGAACCCTATCTAACCTGTAGCTGTTCTTAGACCAGTTGGACCAGACATTACAGAGCAAAAACTATGACTCTTAAATGCAGTCCACTTATAATACCCAGTCACTTTCCTTTATTTATATTGTCAAGCATTTAATAAATCACCAAATTGAACATGTAATGGTGAAATAAGCTTTCACTAAGTGTGCTTTTTATTGTGGCACTCATAAATCTGCCAACGTGGTCCCTTCCCTCTGTGCAGACCATATGCCAATCAAATCATTACAGCGGTTCATGAGGTAAAAGAAGAGCACTAACACTCTGCCAAATATAAACCCACAAAGCATAGTTGTCTTCCAAAACAGTTTGGAGTATATATGAGACAAATGAAGAGACTTTTTTTTTTTTTTTTTAGCTGGAGGTAGATATTAGTAATGTAAAAACACAGCAGCCAGAGAAAAAATATTTAGCATCATAACTTTCATACAGAAGTGAAGACGAGTGTCTAATCACTGGTGTTAAATGACTTGAATGTGTGTTCTGCCAGTTCCAAGAGGAGGTTGAATGAACATTTTCAGAGCCTTCACGTGCACTCACACATGTACTGTTTTATGATCATGGCAGATTGGCTTTTTGGAAATGAAAAATCCGGTCCCCCCTCAGATCAGCTCTGTTTTCCTCCAAACACAACAGATACTTGATGACATGACAGTGTTAGGCTACCAAGTCAACATTTGATTCCCTACCATGTTGTGTTCTCAATAGTTTGAACTAAAGAGTTTATAAGATAAATGACACATGAGAGAAGGAAAATGATCATATTTCGACAGAGTTAAGTGTTTTTTCCACATTGTCTTTTTTTTGTATTGATTTGTGCCAAATGTTGTTAGCCAGAGAGAGAGAGAGAGAGAGAGAGAGAGATGAGAGAGAGAAGAGAGAGGAGAGAGGAGAGAGAGAGAGGAGAGAGAGAGGGAGAGAGAGAGAGAGAGAGAGAGAGAGAGAGAGAGAGAGAGAGGAGAGAGAGAGAGAGAGAGAGAGAGAGAGAGAGAGAGAGAGAGAGAGAGAATCACTTTTCCTTTTGGAGTGGATTTTATTTAAAGCTTTAATAGGTACTAAAAAGATCTGCAACATAATAAAATCAAAAATAATAAAATAAAAATCCCCCAAAACCTAAAAGTTATCCTCTGTTACGAGAAATCTTGCACCATTTTTTTTTTTCATTCGACCTATGCCAATACCTAAAAAAATAGCCTGTTAAATGTACTCTCAGGTTCTCTCAGGATCAGGTTAATTTAAAAATGTAGCATGAAATCATTAAGTAATTAACATAAATACATGGATAACATGATATTAAACAAGAAACGTTCCCATTGTAGCCTTTTAACAAGTCTTCCAGTTTGATTTTGTGGTAAACTTCAGGCTGGTCCAACTGGTTTAAAACGGAAAAATTAGACTCCAGACCCTTTGACATTATTTTTCTGTAAAAGGTCGGACGTTGTCTCACCACTCAGGTCGTCTGTGACCCGTTTGTTTAAGTCGGTAGGAGTAGAATTAGAAGCACACTGTCATTCATCAGAGGGTTAAATAGTTTTTCCTTCACCTGTTTCCTCCTCTGGCATCAGGGGTTTCTGTGGTTTTTGGCACATTTATTGAATCAAACCACACAGCTTTGATACTCCTCTCTCACTCTTGCCTGTAAAGATCCTGTTTTTCACTGTGCAGTTTAGCCTGCGGCAAATGACTGACACTGTGTCGGCCCATGTGTAGGAGCTATTGTAAGAGCCTCAATGTGTTTGGAAGGATTCACTGGGCATCGACAGTATCTGTGAGTGGGAAACACACAACTCAAGAGTCTGGGTTTTTACACATGACAGCAGTAAAGTGCAGCCAGAGCTTTCTTGGCCACTGGGAGTCAGTTTTAATGGATTTCACTGCCACAAAAACCTCTCTGTATTTAGTTCCTTTCTAATCTTGGGTTAATATAAGTCAACAGGGAGAATGTTAGAAGTAGGTAAGTAGACCAAATCCTGCCCCATTTTCACACCTCTTTCAGGAACATTTTTCAAGATTCAGTCATCCAGGTCAGGTGTTAAGGTGTGTGTGTGTGTGTTGACTAAGTGTGTGAGTGTTTCAAGGCTGAGAGACGCTACTTAAACCTACAATAATAGGATTTTGTAGAGTAAAATACACTATAGTGGTATGTCACAGTCCATATCATTAATACTAAATAATGGTATCATTATAGTTTGTCTGTTCTACTGCACGTTGTTGTTTATTTTAGAAAGAACTGACTTATTAAAGAATTACTGTAAGTGAGTGAATACTTTTTTGTTTTTATCTGAATGTAAGTTTTATTATATGGAATGTTAATGTTACCTGCTCTATCTTGCTTTTCTCCTTTATATTTTTAGTTCAATAAATGTTTTCTTTAAACAAGTAATACATTCTGACACTTGTTATCATTTGACAGAAAAATAATCAATATTGACTCCAAATATTGGCTGCCTATATCAGTCATTGGCTAAGGCTGATGTAAAAATAAATAAATAAATAAATGAATAAGTGGTATCGGCCCCAAAAAATGCATATTGGTTGATGACTGTAAGAAATATACATGCAGATTTTGTTTATTCCAGATGAAAGCAGCATTTGGTAAACATGACTTTTTCATATGTGTCATATATTTAAGTCATGTACAGCACTGATATCACACTGATTATCTCATGAGACCTCACATGGTGACAGTGGTTGACATACTTCAGCTGTAATTGGTTCATTTAGAACTGAAACAGTTTCCTCTTTAACTGCAGAGTTCATATATTTCATAAAGCAGTAAAGTGAACTGTCTTGATTCAACAATTAGCTGTGAATGAGTAGATCTCTGAATCCTATTTTTGGATGTTGTAATGTAAAAATCTCAAACAACACATGCTAAGTATAAACATGGACATTACCGTTAAAAAAAAAAATCACACCTGGAGAAGACAGTAAAAAGCAGGATGTTAGGAGCTATACTTACCTGCTTCCTGTGAATGTAAATATAAGTGTGCATGCCTCTTTGATTTTACATTTTTCAAGGATTCTTACTTTATTACCACAGTATTTAGTCAATCATTTGATGTATATCACACCTGACACTACATTCTGTAACAGGCGTAGAAACATAAATGTCTGCCTTATATACATTCAATATTAATGAGTCAAAACGTTTAATGTCATATACTATATAACAACTAAATTAGACTGAAAAACAAAGAATCAATTAACTCTAAGCATAAATAAATTCATACCCTGTTCTTGTTTTTGTTAAAGGAAAGTGTTACTGCAGGCAAATGAGTCTATTAATAAAATATATTCCACAGTGGAGCATTAGAAAGTGTTGTGGGTTTAATTTCCATTAACATGTCTGGTCAATTGTTTCTAAACTCCAAACTTTCCACTCACCTGCTTTCATTTCCCATACCTTAGTCTTTCCAATATATTTGTATTTAACCCATAAAGACCCAAACATTCACCGTTGACCAAAGCATCTACTGATCTGAACTGTTTAAAATAACTGTTGATCCACTAAACCTATCAATACATGGAAACAATTGATGTAAAATACAGTTTTTCATCTTATCATGGTCATCAGATGTGACCCGTTTGGACGTTCACAGCCTCTGCAGTGAATGATGACATTCACCAGGAAAACCCAGAGAGTTTGATAATTAACAGTTGATGGAAACACTTGTTTTTTGTTATTGATATATTTGTTAAAAAAAAGTCCCTTTTTTTTTCAGTTTTATTTTTTTTTTTATATTATAACCTTCAACTATAATCTGAGCTTTTATCAACATCTACATAAACAGTAAATTAAATATGGGAAAACGTGATTTTCACTGAAAAAATGCAAAATTCAGAAGATTATTTTATTTAATAAATGGTGACAAACTACTTGGGAAACGTTAAATATAGAAAAAACTAGAAAAGCACTTTGAGAGCGCACCCCCCCCCCCCCTTCCGAATGAAGAGAGGTCCACCAAGGAGGTTATGTTTGTCTGTCTGTTAGTTAGCAAGACAAGTCAAAACGTTATGAATGGATCTTGATGAAAATTTCAGGCGGCGTTAGCGGGGGGGTGGGGGTTCATACAGATTAGGTGTTGGTGATGATCCTGGATTCTGGATCATTTTGAAATTTTACATTGCGGTAAATGGAGAATAAATTTCTCACCAAAATCTAATAATTTGTTCTGTGTGTCCCCCCCCACCTCAACACGTCATGAAATTTTTGTCAAGATCCGTCCATAACTTTTTGAATTATCTTGCTAAATACCAGACAGACCGACGAACTCTGGCAAAAACATAACCTCCTTGGCGCAGGTAAAAATAATTTGGAAACTACCACAAAAATAGAGCTGGGCTTTTATGGGTTGAGGAAAATATTTTCTAATGATTTTGTTTGAATTGAAAACATGTTCATGTTAATTTGCTTTGACAAGGCTATGATTTGTGTTTTCTTAATATGGCCTACTCTCTAACACATTTTTTTTTTTTTATTATTATTCAGGCAGGTGAACATGTGATTCACCCCCAGCAGCTGCCACACATCCACCAGGAGCCCACCGTCCTGGTCTGCATGGGGCTCATGCTCCTTCTGATTGGACGACTACTGTACTTGCAGAGCAGTACAAGCAGCCACCAGGGCCACTCTCAGGTCTAACCTTTGGGAAAACCCAGCAGACGTAGCATTTATTTTCCTTTTAATAATGTCTTTTTGTCTGTGTTGGACTTTTAATACTGATGTTTTTTTGTGGGACTTGATTGTAGACTCTCTTGCTTCTTTTTCCAAAATGAAGAAAGTGAGTTTGGACTATGTTCATCTTCATTTTACTTTGGAAAGAGATTTTTTAACACCTCTAAAAAACTCTAAATCACCTGTACCAAAGAGCCAGGATTTTGCACTCCGTTCCAGTGCAGGGACAGTCGTGTCACCGAACATCTGGAAGATGACACCTGTGGAATTCAATTGTGCCTTGTACAGCTTTATGTATTCTGCTGTTTTTACTTTTTGTCCTTTTTTAGGCGCTTTAATTGTATGTTTGTTCAAATGTCACTGGCTGATCATCTTTGCAGAGCCCAGGGTTTCTAAACTGTGCATGTCCAGTCCCCACATTTAATTAAAAAAACTCACTTTCTCTCCTGTTATTTTAGGATCAGCATACAACAGACTCCTAACCAATGTGGGTTCCTATAAAGAATATATAAAGGACCAAAGTTATGACTTTTATATTCCTTAAACTACCATGCCATCAATTTCATATCACATTTCCAAATGTCTGCTTATGTCTGTGGAGTGGGTCATGAGTTGGGTTTTGAGAATTCAGTCTTTTCAGCTTCACAAATGAATTGTGTCCAGATGATTTGAGTATTTACTTATTACAAGTATTGAGCAAAAACAGACAGACCTTGCTGTTTATCCAGTAATTGACCAATCACACAGGAGTCTTTTTTCAAGGAAGTGGAATAAAAATATTTCTTGTAGTCAGAAGTCACCAAATATAAAGTTATAGCATCAGGATTTTGGATTTGGTTTGTAGAGGACAAGACTATGAAGTGTTGTGTAATATAAAGAGTGTAGCAGGGCCGTACTAATGGAAACATGTGCCAAAAAAAAGGTCATTCGGGACCATAGATAAAGACGTTTGTGCTCTCCACAGGATTAAAGTCACTGAAAAGCATTATTTGTGACGTTAAATTCCTGAGTTTTTTCTCAGTTAGAACTGAGCCAGGTTCATTTGTCAGCATCGACGTTCATCTGTTTTCTCTTCTGTGTTTCCGTTTGTGCAGTCGCTCCTGTTAGCTTCAGTCATTTGTGTCATTAATACTTCAGAGGTACTTAAAAATAGATGTGTTTATACAGTTTTCAGTGACTCATAATGTTTCATAGTGTTTGTTTCTCAGACGTTTGACACTTTTTAAGAATACATAACCCAACATTATGAAAAAACATGAGAAAAAAATATAAGTAATACTTTTTATTCAGTTTCTATATCTCCCTTTAAAGCTGACAAAATATGAAATAAGAGTGAAACAAACAATTTTAGAGTGTCCCATAGTTTTAATTGTCTTTCAATGACACCAGTTAATTATTAAAGTCTTTTATGTTAAAAAGTCTGAAACAATTCTACTGGAACCTGCTTGAATGAGAAAGGCTCAAGACTTTTTTTTGTCTCTTAAAAACAATGTGTAAAAAGAAACCCATTAGGTACCATTAAAATGTATAAATGAGTCAGAATGATGTAAATATAGTCAGCATTAAACAAGTGAAAAACATAATTTTCCTCATTTTTAACACATTTACTTCAGTTTAAATCTTTGTAAAAGAGCAAAATGATCAACAATCAGTGGTAAAACTATGTTTCTCTTAGTTTTGTTTACATCTACTTTACTATTTACTCATTACAGAGGCTGTGTTGCTAACATTTAATCATTTTAGTAAAGGGTAAAAAGAGCCTAAAACAATGAAACAACAGTCTTGCTCCTACCTTTGTTTCAGACTGAGGATTTATTTTTATTACCTGGCAAAATTAACATAATTGGCACATGTTCATGTGTTGACAAGGTCATGTTATCTGTTTATTAGCACAGTGAGTGAGTCAGACCCAGCCAAGTTTCCCAACGCCTGCCAAAAACAGAGTTCTGGATAACAACCAAACACTGATCAGTGCAGAACTGAATTGTGTTACTGTCTAATAACAGTAACATGATAAACTTCATGAGATATGGGTCCATTTACACATATCTTTGAAGTCCTTGGTCTCAATAAAACACATTATTGCCTTGAGGCACCACAAGATGCAGGTCATACTTTTGAAAACATATTAAATCACCATCATTTACAACAGATTGCGCTAATACTTAATGCAAAAGCCATCAGATAAACACCGTAATAGGACAGTTGTGGATGTGTTATTGACAACTTATGCAAATACTGGAAATATCTGTCCACTTGTATGCAAAAACATCTCCATTTCCGGACATTTGGAGAGTGTTTTTGTCTTTACATGTTTGTTTTAACAGTCAGAGATCGATACATTTGCCTATTTAGCGGTGATTTTATCAGGATGTAAGGATTTTATATCAACGGTACAGCTTGGTATAAACTGGTTTTGAGGTTACCACATTCCACCATGTAAAAGAATGGTTTATTATGAGTGTTGACCAAAGAGATTCATACAAGAGTTGATATTATATGAGGTGTATCGGATGGTACATGTGAAGTGTTTCAAAATTTACCATTATGTGTTCTGCTTTCAGCGTCATGTCCGTTTTACCCTGAATTCAATGCCGTTTGTCAATTCACCATGATCTGAGAAAAACTATTAAGCATTAAAATAAGAGTTTTTGGTCCACTTTTTAGATAAAAAAAAAAAAAAAGATCCGTTTTCATTTTCAGTTGTGCTTCAGATGGACTGTAATATTACATCAGTCAAATTTAATCATTGACTAAAACAAACTATTTACTCTTTCTCTGAAATCATCCAGATGTGAACATCCAATCAGTGCCACAGCAGAAGTCTGTTGTAATAACTAACCAGATTGACTGTAGTTAATTATTCAACTCATTCAAGCAGGGTTGTTTGCACAGTTGTGTCAACGTAAATACATCACAGATCAAGAAAGATCCTGGGTTTTGGTTTCATCAACTCAAACTGTTACTCCAACAAAACTCATCTGTGTAATTTCACGTGTTAAACTGACTTCAATTGAGATTATGGATATCGGACTGTCAGTGTTTTGTTATTTTTTTCTTTAAGATGCATATTTTAATTGGATGATGCAGATGTTGACCTACAGGCTGTGTGTAGTTCCAGTTCCAGTTACATTGATTCCACTTTATTAATGAAGAGAATTAATCAGTAATAATCAAACACTGTAGAGAAGAAAACAGTCATGGCATGTACACTTTCCATCACACTGAACCACTCTACTTTATGTTTCTATTTGTGTTTCCTATGTGATGAAATGCATGACATTGAACATTCAGGTAGTTGCACCATCCTGTGCACCAGGATTCAAAGTTTGATGGTAGTAAGAGGAAGGAGTATAATAAGGAGGAAATGAAGATATGAAACTGACAGAGGTGGTCAAAGTACTTAAGTAGAAGTACAGCTACTTGTGTGAAAAAATACTTTGGTAAAAGTAGAAGTACTTATTCAACTTCTAAAAAAAAGTACAACTTCTCAATTGTAATAAAGTAAAAAGTAAAACTGCATTTTTTTGTTTTGTTTTTGCTCCGGGTGAAATAATAGTTATTTAACCAGGAAAATGTATCTAAAAATAAAGCTGTTAAAAATGTGTTACTGTACTGTATAGATAATATGTTTGATTGGGTCACAGCACTCAGTTTTGTTTGTACGGGCGAAACATTTTGGAAAAATGGGGGAAAAAACTGTTGCAATTTAGATTAAAAACAAGTTATTATAAGACTAAAGATGAGATTAAAAGTCAAAATTGTGAGATAAAAAAAGTCATAATTAGGAAGAAAAGTCAAAATTATGAAATAAAATGACACAATTGAGATAAAAAAAAAAAGGTCACAATTATTTAAATTATGGGATAAAAATCCTAATTATCATATTGAAAGACACAATTTCTGTCCTCCACTGATTTTCCCTGTGAAACCACTCACATCTGTTTAGTTTGAAAATGTAACGGTATTCAATATTTATACAAAAATGTAGGGAGTAAAAGTACAAAAATGCCAGAAAAATAGATACTCAAGTAAAGTACAGATACCTAAAACATCTTCTTAAATACAGTAATGAAGTACTGATACTTAATTACTTCCCACCTCTGGAAACTGATATGGAAGCCTTTCAATGTTTTGATTTATCACATGTCACACATGGGTCTTAAAGTCCAGAATCACAGTTTTATTGGCTCACAATCTATTTGGAGCTGCTTCTAAAATGTCATTTTCATTTAGTTAACATACCACACTGCATGATGGGAGGAGTTTAATCCTGAAAAACATTTAAATATGACAAGAGAGTAAGTATATGGAAGAGATATTTTCTATCTCCATGTAGATAAACAAGAGAATAAAAATGATGAATGAGGGGACCAGGGACACCTTGGCTGTTTTGTGCTTTGCTGAAAATGCTGTAAAAAAAAATGCAACTTGGAACCTGTTTTGCACAAAGTGTAGAAACAGACATGAACCATTGACCCAGTACAACTGTAGCATCATAGTGTCCTTTTTTTGTACTGTTGTTGTACACTGAAAATACTGTAATTATTCTGTTTTTAATTCTATACTGCATAGATGTAATAAAGCTTTTTTTCATTTTTTTCACTAATGTGGTATGAGTGATTTATGATCTGCTAAATGTACAGACGACCTTGAAAACATAGTGGTTTTCTTAGTTTTCATTTGGTCATAAAGTCAAAAGGTTACACATTTAAAGAAACGTTAAGCATCTGTTCTTAAAGATGTCATTCTGCTGAAAACCACTTTTCCACGCTCCTTTTGGAATCTGATGAGTCACCCCGACTTACCGACACATGCTGCCATTCACAGAAAACAACAAGAGGAACAAGGGACCCAGAAAAAGCCGGTCTGTCTGACGTCAGGTGGACTTCAGCGTCACCTACGTGGGGTTAAACGCGTCCTCTATTGCAGCAAATATGGAGTAGCATTAGCATTAGCATCTACAAGATACGACGGTGCCACAGTAGCTGCTGCACAAACTGGAAAAAAATGACGAATCAAACTGCTTCATGTGCTCTCTTTGGAAATATAGCCTCGTTTAGCAGCGACATGAAACCTAGCTGGATGCTACTCTGGTAAATGTAAACACAGAGAGCGAGAGGGGAGGGGGGAGTGTTCCTTCACACATTCTGAGCCAATCAGAATGCGTCATGGACATGTATGAGGAAGTACCAGTAGTACTGTTGTTTGACCTCAAGTAATTTTTCTACTGTGCAAAAACAGCTGGAAACAAAGCAATCCAGATGTTTTTTTAAATAGAACCAACACACAATGTATTCAATAACAACGGAGAACACAGTAATATTAATGAAAAGACAATGGAATGACAGCTTTTAAAGGGATTATCCAGAGTAAAATTCATTTTAGCTCAATTTTTAGACGATTGTGTGACAAAAAGTCAGTACAGGTGGACCCAGATGCAAGACTCTGAACCAGATGTTTCAAGTCAATATGTTTATTGAAACACAGGGAAAAAATGACGGTTGATCTGCAGTCGTTTGGCTGATCTGTAAGTGGAGGTGGATCAAACTGGGAACTGGGGGCAAGGCAAAAACAGGTCACTAGGCAAGCAGAGTTCAGTACCAAAGAATCCAGTAAAACAAACACAATCCGAGGGACGTTACTGTATCAGCGGCAGGTGAAGGTCGAACCAGGTGATGGGTTAGGGGTCCAGCAGGGAAGAGGCAGATTCGGGATCAAAAACGATTCCAGATTCTGATAACAAAAACAAAGTCAAAAACCAAAGCCAAGAGGGAACAGACAACAGACAGATACCACAAGCCAAAAACAGTCATACACAGTATGTCTAGACACAGGAGATAGCGCTTATTTGGGTGCAAACCGAGGTAGACAAACTAGCACTGGACAATCACACACACACATCACACTTATAAAGGGAAGGGGACAGGTGGACTCAATCGCAGTGGTTATACTGGTGACAGGAAGCAAAACTAGACAACATGCACACATACCCACATAACAAAATAAAAGCCTCAGACACCAACGACAGAAACACAACAAAAGCACACAAGAGACGGACAAAAAACTCACATAGCAGGAGGACAAAGTCGAGATTCATAACAGATTGGGAGTACATACATTTAGTTTTAAAAACAGTCCAGTATTTCATTACAAATGTAAATGAAGCTGTACACAACAGCAAAACTTAGCCTACTAACATGTTGTTGTTTTCAAAAAAGAATGCAACGAAATCGTGAATTTTCAGAGCGTGTAACTGCACTCGGCAATCGACTATTTCAGACTTCCTCCTAAAGACGGCTCCTGCATCTGGAAAAGTACTAACTCTGGACACACTATCTGATGACATGAAGACCTCAGGACACTTCAGTTTGCCTTTAGGGACCCTCTACTTACTACCACGTAAGTGTGATGTTGTGTAGAAGTTTAGAAGAGGTCTAAAAATAGTGTTTCGTGTCTGTGAAAAGTCATGCTCTAATCACTTCCATGCTAACGCAGTTTGGCTAAAAAATCTAAATTTGTCAGTGTTCATTCAAATGGTGTGATTTTGATGTCAACTATATGTACTACTAATCATCTAAAAATTTAGCAAAAATTTATTTTACTCTGGACAGTAACAGTAAAAAAACAAAAACAAAAAAACAATTCTCTAATGTCTGAGTGGTTAGAATCTGCATTTATTTATTTATCTTATTTATTCTTTGGTTTCACTCTATTCTCCTTAAAACACACAACATACTTCCAATGTATTTATCGGTCTGTCATAGTGGGATAAAATCGAGGCATGCACAGGTCCTGAGCAATTTGTGAAGGTTCAGACTGGGTTTTAGGGTCAAAGGTGAGGTTCCCACATGGAAAAAACAAGTGTGTGTGTGTGTGTGTGTGTGTTTGTATTCCTGTCTTTATGGGGATATTGATATATTTACACAGTCACACTATGGGGAACTCTGACACTGTGGAGACCAAAATTCAGGTCCCCACATGGATTAAATATAAAGGTCCCCACTAGTAAAATAGAAATAATGTGGTCCAATAAATGTATGATTTTCTTCCTCCTTTGAAGTCCTCATAAAGCATGAAGGAAACAGGTGCAAAGAGAAACATGTATTTTTCAAAGGTTTGAAGATGTGTTTACTTTTTTAAAATTGTTTATTTTTAAATAAATCATAATAAAAACCAGGAGGGGACCATGGGGTCAACCCAGGACACACTGGAGGGATTATATCTCTCGGCTGGCCTGGGAACACCTTGGGATTCCCCTGGAGGAGCCGGCTGAGGTGGCTGGGGTGACGGAAGTCTGGGCTACTTTGGTGAGGCTGCTGCCCCCGTGACCTGGACCTGGACCCGGATGAAGCGGGAGACGACGAGTCCTTGTATTCCTATCTTTATGATATCATTGATATGTTTACACAGTCACACCATGGGGAAATCTGATACTATGGGGACCAAAATTCAGGTCCCCACATGGGTTAAATATAAATAAATGTCCCCTCTAGTAAAATAGAAATGATGTGGTCCTGTAAATACATGAACTTGTTTCTTATTTAATGTATTTTTTCAATTTTATTTATAATTAAAAAAAACATACATATTATTTATTACCTTTTTGTGTATTAGTTTATTTTTTAAATAATTATTTTATTTATTTATGAATGTATTTTATGTGTTTATTTTTAATTTGATTTAAAATTTTCATTATCATTTTTTACATTTTATTTTATTTTAAAAAGTGCTTACATTCAAATGGCTACTTGATTACAAATTTGGTCCTCATGAGACATGGAAAAGAGTATATGTGCGTGTGTGTATGTGTGTGTGTGTGTGTGTGTGTGTGTGTGTGTGTGTGTGTGTGTGTGTTATCTGCACAGGCTTGGAAAGTACGGTGACTTCCACAGTTTGGTGCAAACACAAGAACAGATAATTATATGTCTTTAGCACAGATACAGTTACACACAATTCATTAACACACATACACAAACTCACACAAATAAATCACTCTGCAGCAGACGCACATGTGGGTATGAGTCAGTGCAGCAGCCTAACAGGGTCCTACATCTGCAGAAAAAAAAAGAGAGAAGTAACTGTTTTAGCCTTTTAGTGGTTTTAAGGTAAAAGTCCAAACAGTCCTTTCAGTTTGACTTTTAAAAAAACAATTACATTTACAGTCATGATCATCAACTTTATTATAGACGTTTAAAGTAACTGAATATGCACCTGTGATTTGAAAAAAAATAAATCTTTTGTTGTCGTGGTTCTGTTTTCCTTGGCCACATAAACACAGCCTAGATAATAATAACCTAAAACATTACATTTCTAAGCATACAGAACTATATTATTCCCCTAAAAGCCTGTCCTTTTCTACATCACAGAATCCACAGCACTAACATGTCTGCAGAATAAACATAATTATGATGGATTTTTTTTTTTAATGAAACAAGCAAAGTCTTTCTTAAAAAAAAATGTGACTGCCAGTGCAGAGTATCTACCAACAATGCTGTGTTTGTATTCCTGTCAAACAACCTGTTCTGCCCATTTACACGGTTGGAGGTTTAGGGACTTTTCAGACATTTCCAAATTAGCTGTAGGCTGTTTTCACTGCAGTAAAAGTCAGTGTGGTTTATTACAACTGCTGTTCTGTCCTCACCGTCCTGCTAGACTTTGAAATCCTTCTGATTGTTAAGTACACACTGTAAAAATGAGGATTCTTTACATTAACTCATTCACTGCCATTGGTGTGTTTTGGCGTCAATTCAAATCCAAATGAACAGTCTACACTTTATTTTGATGGGTGCCATACTTATGTAGTCTAAGGCCCCGTCCCATTTGTCCCCCTTAAAACTTCCACTTGGTTTTAAGTGCCCTAAAAAGTAAATTCCACTCATCAAGGGGAAATAATTCCCCCTGAAAATGGGACACCACTCGCAAAGTGCACGTAACAAACGTGCTCACGTCACACGCTGACAAGTCTACCCCGCCAAATATGAAACCACCCCTCCGCGAGACTGACAGCAGCTGACTACTATTTACACGGAGGACAAATGGCGGTCCCAGCTGTGTTGCCTGTTGTGTTGGCTCTGTTTCTTCGGGATGCGCAGAGAAGAAATGCGGCAAACGGAAGACGCATTTGCCGTCTACTTTGCCTTTCAGTCTTGTCTCAGGTATGTTGATTTATTTAAATATTTTGATGTATTTTTTCTTCAATAGTTGGCGATTTATAACATTAACGTTAGCATTACCGCTAGCTTGACAAGGTAACATGGGTAATTTCATCTTCCACTCAAAACGAAGTCCGCAACCAACCTCACTACATTTTGAGGGTTGATTTTAAGGGCAAAATCGCACTCCCACTTGCTCCCCTAGGTAATGGGACACCCTACCCCTACACATGAACATGCAAAATCTAGGGTTAGGGGAAATTTTAGGGTTAGGGGGAGAAATGGGACAGGGCCTTAGAGTTTTTTATTACAGTGTAATATTATATAATATAATACTATAATATAATATATATATATAATAAGTAAGGGATAATGTATTGATAATGTATTGCATTACTATCAGAAAACAACAATACCCTTTGGCGTCGGGGTGCTGTTCGGCCCCATCGGGAAATATTTTTCGATAGTCACGTGTGGGCAATACATTATGCTGCTTATTCTACGGGATATTACAGCTTATTAGTGCTACTACTCTAACATACTGGATAAAATAGCCATTACAATGTAGTGAATGTTTACTTTTAAAGTGGCCAAACTACCTGCAGAGTGATATGGTACCATGAATCTGAAGTGACAAAACTCATTATTGGCTCAGCGAGTGGTTATCGAAAAAATCCGCCCGCAGAACGCTGGCAACGTCCATTCAAAGTGAATGGGAGCTGTCGCACCATTCTAGAGCAGGCATGGACAACCCATTCCCAAAGGGCTGGTGTGGCTGCAGGACCACACCAGACTTGAATCAATTAATCAACTGATCTCAGTCTTCAGAGAGTTGATTGGTCAAAGTGTGAACTCTTGGTTGGGTGGAACAAAAACCTGCATCCACACCGGTTCTTTGTGGAATAGTTTGCCCATGCCTGTTCTAGAGAGGCGTAGAATAATATATACTATTGACTATATTCTGAGTCAATATTTTCTTCTCATTAACCTGGTAGTGAATGAGTTGAAGATGCAATAGTCATTTTTGTAATTATCTATATCTGTAAAATAAATATTCCACATTTCTACAGCTCAGATCTCTTCAAACTGATCAGGTTCAGCTCAGATGGTTTATTCCAGCCACATATTGATGAGGATTAGCTATTTTTTTGTTTTAATTTTTGGGGGAAAACATAAGTTTTTATCTGTGTTCTTCACAATATTTTTACGGCATTTGATGCTGATTAACTGACGGTGAAGAAATACACACACTAATGAAATGAGCAGTCACAGGTTGGAAATAATAAAACTTGATTGTTGATTATATGTGGATCATATTCATCTGGAGATGTGTTATGGTGGTGTCTGATGTAGAGAACAATTATACTGTATAACAAAAACTATTTACATATCATGTAGGGTTAGGGTTAGGGTTAGGTGTAGGGGAAAAAAGATATGGCCAGTCTTAAAAAAGACTGGCCATATGCTCTGGCACACAAACCAGTTATGGTCATTTTGTTTATATATATATATATATATATATATATATATATATATATATATATATATATATATATATATATATATATATATATATATATATATATATATATATATATATATATATATATATATATATATATATATATATATATTTTTTTTTTTTTTTTTTTTTTTTTTACTTCTCATGTCTATGGGGTCTCTCGTCCTTTTTTACAAATCTCTTTTAGGTGGTTAAAAATAATCTAATTTTACATTTACACTAGTATGAACCTTTACAAGACATTAACAAAAAGGTAACAAATGGTTAATACATAATGAACAACCCATTTATAAATGGGTAATAAATGGTTAATACATAGTGAATTGTGTGTAGGTATTATAAAGTGTTACCGAAATGTATTGTATTATATTATTGTGAAAACTAGATTTCTTTTTTTCTTTTCCTTTCTTTCTTTCTTTCTTTCTTTCTTTCTTTCTTTCTTATTTTCTTTCTTTCTTTCTTTCTTTCTTTCTTTCTTTCTTTCTTTCTTTCTTTCTTTCTTTCTTTCTTTCTTTCTTTCTTTCTTTCTTTCTTTCTTTTTCTTTTTTCTTTTTTTACCAAAAATCCACATGTTGTATCTTAAAACAAATATCAAATTTTAATTCCACATACCAGAATTGACTAAAGATCACACCAAAACCTGTCAGTACAAAATATTTCAAAAACTGTCATTGTACAGTGTTATTTATTTACAAGTGGCTGCATAAAGGGAACCACATAGTGTAGTTTTTCCTGTCAGCTGCTCACTGTGTCTCTCCCACACTCATATATAAGACTCAGTCAAACCGTTCAGTCGACTGTGTTTGCTTTGCTGAGGCCAAAAGGAGCCTTATTCAGGATACTGTGGTCAAAGACCTCCAGTCTATTGCCTTCCTCTATCGACTGCTGCGCTGCTGACTGTGTGTGACGTTAAACATACAGTCAGATCCTTCATTTAAAGGAAAGTACCAACACTCAGTCACACCTTAATGTTCTGCATCTGCAATGATGAAATAGAATATTGAGAAAATGAACCATTTAACCATTATGTACGTCATCATTTAATATCAGAGTCATGTTCTAAAGCAGGGGGTATCAAAGTCATATCGGTCCAAGAGACACATTTATTATTTACCCCAATGGGCAGCTTAAGTCTCCGCCCCGTCCAGGAAGCTCATGGGGCCTGAGATCGAAAAATTAATGAATGGCTGATCTTATCATTTGTCCATGTGTTTTTTTTTTTGTTTTTTATGGATCAGTTCTATAAAGACACTAATCTCTTAATAACAGAAGTAGAAAATGGTTCCATTTGTGTCAATTTTTTTTACATTTCATTTCACATTTAGTTTGTAAATGCAAATAGTTTCATAATTTAATATTGTTTTTTGTGTTTAAACAAATGCAAAAAAAAAAAAAAAAGAAGTAAAGTTGTCATCATTAATAGGCAAAGAAAACAAGTGGGAAGAAATTATGGAGTCATGAGATCGTAAAAATAATGAATGGTATTTAATGGGAAATAAAATGCTAAAATGGTATCTGGTTTGTCATGTGCCCTGAATCACACACATGTTGTACCTCATAATAAATGATAATTGTTGATGTGTGTTTCAACTGCTTCTGTTAACCAACAACTGATTCATTTGCGAGTAAAATCTGTTAATAATTTGGACTACACGCCTGGCATGTGATGTCACCACAGACTCCACACCACAGCTGAGCAGAGTGTGACGTCACATACGCAAAAACATCGTAGTCTCTTACTAAGTCCACATAAAACCTAACATCACGTTTACTTCCCATCATAAACAGGTGGTCTGTCTATGCCACATCAAATATTTCTTATTAACCGTTATCATATGTGAATTTCAAAGCACTTGTCAAACAAAAACAGAATTTAGCTTGACTCGCTCCATTCACTCCCATTCAAATTTTTTGCGAGCTAAGCACCCATGCTAGTAGAACGGTGTGATGTAGCCTCCCAAGTCTCAAGTGTGCCAGACCAGATCAATAATGACATGATGACCTGTAAATACTGACATTTTTCTGTTAGTTTTAGTAAAACAAACAAACAAAAATCCCATTAAATTTTGAAAATATTTACATTTTACAAAAAACATGTGAATAATCTGAAAAAATGAAATTTCACTTGAAAAATTAATGTATTTTTAACAATAATATGCCTGTTAGGGTTAAGGGTTAGGGTTGCCTGAACTTACTATTTATACATGTACATTATAAACAATCTTACACACACATTTTCAGAATTTGGAAAATAAAATAAGTACAGTTTGTGTTCACACTAGTGCAGATCAACTGGCTGACCACAAAGTTTAAAATCAACATTTCCCACAAGTTCAAGCACATCAAATCAAACATCTTTTCCTGCTGAAAAGAAATGCATGCACACGGACACACAATCAGTTATACACACACCATACAGGAATGTCCGGAATGCGGCAGGAGACAAAGGCAGGAAAAACCTGAGCGTTTATTATGATGTTTAATAATAAGTGACTCATGTCAGACAGGTTCATTGGCAGGTTCACTGATGAAGCTACACAGTGAAAGCAACAGATATCATCAATTTACAGACTGCTGGCAGAGGATAAAACCAAACTAGACAAGAAGAGGCTTTGTTCATTTAAATGGAATATCAGCTCATTATAACGGCTACGTTTACATGATGTTTTTTCATTTCAAATTATTTATTCGGAATAAAATATTTGGAATTAAAGCTATTTCTTTCATGTTTATATCGACATGTTAATTCCAAATAAAGGTTTCCATTAAAAAAAAAAAAAAAAAAAACAGGTGTATTTTGCTCGAGTTATTAAGAGCTGGAGGTACAGTCGGTTCTGATTGGACAGAACATCTGCTTAACATCTGGATGTCTACCGGAAGGAAACAATCGCATCCACTTCCTATTTTGTATTTGTTTCAACTATCAACATGGAAGACCAGATACTACATGTGATTTTACTACATTTATTTTTGTGATAATTTGTATGAAGCAGCAGCTCCACTGAATCAACCATAAGAATCATATTAATGTTCTGTCAAAATGAGCTACTGTACCAGCAGCCAAAGTTAACAATAATCTCTACAAATTCACATTAATCTGTAAAAATATGTTACTTGGCATTTGGAAACATTACTATTGATATCATATAATGCTCCCATTATGGGTATTTTATTTTTCATCTATTATAGATATATATAATTTACCATTTTATTTTTCTAATGTTTACGTCCATTGAACTAACGTGAACAATAACACCCAGGCAACTCATGTACATCATGTCAATTTAAAAACGATCTAAATCCTTTTTTTTCTCTATTATTCATACATGAAAGGGTTAAATAACATTACTTCATAAAAATGTGACTGTGATTCTATGAAAAGGCATAAAAAGGAAAAAAAACAAACATCTAAGACATGAATGTATTTTGTAAGCAGTATACTATACCCAGACAGAAGCCTCCATTATAGAGCGCTGAAATTCAGATGATGTAAATAAAGTCTTCTTACATAGCATCAACACAACCTTCTACTATGGTATAAGTGCAGTCAATACCTTGTGCACAGCTATAGAATTATTATATTTTATGGAAAATTGTATTTAAGTTGCAACTGTAGCTTGGTAATCAAGCATTCAGTCACAGTTTTTTTTTCTTTTTTAGATGTTCTTTCTTTGGTTCAAAATGAATTGGGGGATGGAATATAAGTAGTATATGTTTATATTGCAATTCTACACCTCCTTCTGTCCTCCGTCCTGAACTATGACAACACTTAAGTAGGTTCAGCTTCACTCTACTTTTGTCATTTTTAATATATTATATTAGTATTAGTATATCCCATTATTTTGCATGGATTGCACATATATAACACTTTTCCACCTTCATGGTGCTCAAAGCACTTTACACTTTACTATACAGTATTTTTCTACACGAGTTTAATTACTCTGCTTCTCTTATTATTATTATTATTACTATTATTATTATTATTATCATTATTATTATTAGTAGTAGTAGTAGTAGTAGTAGTAGTTGTAGTAGTAGTAGTTGTAGTATTATTAGTTTTTTAGTAATATTATTATATATTTGCAATGTTGTTATTATTCAATTATCAATCCATTTTTACTTCAATTCTTATTGCCTTTACATCTAATTTAATTTACAATTATTTCCTCTTTTTGTTATGTGGATCATCTTTTGTTGTTATCATTTTACTTGTTTATCTGTTATTATGAGTTAATGCCAAACTGACTTTAGCATCATATCATGTTATATATTTTCCATGTTTTTAATTTGTGTGTAGCTTTTTTTGTCTGTGCGTCAGGGACCACAATGGAAACAAGCATAAATGCTTTTTTTGTGTCATCCCTGCCACATTTGTACTGTTTTTATGTACTTTTATGGGCAATAAACAAACAAACAAAACATATTATCCTTCTATTCACACACACACACACACACACACACTGATTACAATAATCTCTGCCAATCAATGTTGGGTGTTGGGTAATAAACAAACAAATCATTGTATTTGTGACTTAATGGAAAAACTGACATTATGCACTTTTGTTTTTTCAATATTTAGTACATATTGGTAAAGTTTTGTGCATATATCCAATGAAAAAGTGACTTGTGACCCATAAATGTGAGCAGAATCAGTAGGTAATATTATGTTATGAAACATTGCCCTTTGTATCTTTACTGTCACATTATAAAGTATTTATTCATACCTGACTTAACATCCAGTCAGTTGAATGATATTTTACTATCATCAGTGTGAGTCTTCAGGGCAGATAATGGCTTCCAGCTGTAGTGGAACATTCAGTAACAGGAGAACTTCACTGTAGTCAAACAGGATGTGAACGGATGAAACAAGGAGCGGAAGGACTGAAATGATTGGTGCAGTCGGCCAACTGCCACTAACTACTGACTCAGCAAAAAGTAAACTTATGCTCGTGTTACAAGAAGAAGAAGAAGAAGAAGAAGAAGAAGAAGAAGAAGAAGAAGAAAGCACCAGGTGTGTGACTCTATGGTAACATCAGGATTTTACAAAATGACAACATTAGACATTAGATGTAGATGCTGAAACATGATCGAACGCACATTGTTGCCTCAAGTTAAGGTGATTATGTTATTGCACCAGATGATCCCAGTTATTTTGGTTTTGTGGTTTGACATCTGTGTTGTCATTTCCTGGTGGTGAGTGCTGCGTTGTGGTCAAGGGTACAGTTTACTGGACTGCTTCAGCTGTTCCGACAGGGGGGGGGGGGGGGGGGGTCTACAGCACATGTCTACTAGAAGAAAAGACAGAGAGTACATTTACTTATGAAACTGTGGATATTTATTTGTATTTATTTATTTATATTTATTTTGAAGGAGCTTTATATCCGGTAACAGATGTCACTGACCAGCATTGATAGTTTGTGTTTTAGCCAAAAATAAAGTCCTTAAAAGTTCCTGGGTTTTGCTTGTCATAACCCAACTCATGTTTACGGGTTTAATGTACGCAGGTACAGGTTGGTAAAGTGGACCGAACAGGACTGGTGAGTCAATATTATTTGTTAAGTTCACTTTTGTTATTTGACTTAAGCTTTGTTTACCAGTTTCCAATTGGTAAGAGTGATAGAGTCAGTCTGATACCAAGTAAATACAGGGCTAGTATCACAACAGTGACATCAGTACTTTTGACTTTAAATGTCATATCATTATTAATAATTTTTAGTTAGTTCATTATGATTATGATAAAACGTAGGACAACATTTTTATGCAAATACAGTAAACATGTATAATTTAAAACAACTTAACGGTATAAAATGAATCAAATAATTGACATTTTACTACACAATAAAAAATCAACAATGTAACTGAAATATAATAATTATCAGTGCTCCAACTCTGTGCAGAAGGGGTGGGGGGCAGAGAGAGAGAGAGAGAGAGAGAGAGAGAGAGAGACTAGAGCAGAAGCTGCACTCGTATAAATTACGTGGGAAAACTGAAGCAATTTGCTGGACTTATAGAAGCTATAACTACAACAAAAGTAAATATATTTAATCACACTGGTATCAATCTGATACTGATACTGATCTTAGTATTATATTGATTTTATAAGTTTTTAATATTCTGTGTTAACTAAAATGATTTTATACACTGTTGTCCATAAAGTTGGGAAAAAAAAGACATTTTCATATCTTCACATGAAATTATTATGAGAATACATTTATTCTTTATAGATAAAGTATAACTGGGACTCAGTATGTTTTCATTTCACCAGGTCAAAGGTGATTATTGATATGTATGAATGGTCTTCATGGTAAGCAGTGTATAAAGTGCTGGTGTTGCTTTATTCTGCCATTTTTTTTAAATTCAAGACAAATTTTCTAGATTCCCACATAAAATATTTGATGAGAGGATAAATCTGTAGTAGAGAAGATAAATGTCCTTTTTTTCTGCATAAAGGATGATGTATTCACTTTATATCTAAGATAAATGCAGATAATTCACAAAAAAAAGAGAGGAGAGAAGAGAGGTAAGAGTAAATGTAGTTTCTGACCTAGCTCCCAGTGTGTGAGTGGAAATTCCCTCCACTATCACCTGCACGTATTAACATGCACGAGCAAAAGGAAAAGCAGCAGTGAAGTGTCTTGTGACTTGTTTGTGGGGAAGCAGGTCATTTGCATGTGTCCTATAATCTCATATGCATGGATCTACTTCAGGCTGACATGTTTTCCTACAAAAAAAAAAAAAAATCACACTATACTATAAAACCGTGGACCTTGCATTCTAGATGTGCCCCCAGCTTCCACACCCCTCCTCCCTGGATCGAATGCAGAACACTTCCTATGATATGTGATGTCCCTTTGATGAGAGCTGCATAAAAACAGGCAGTTCCTCTTCTCTCCGCTCTGCATTTCAGAAGGCTGTGGCTTTATGAGAGTCCGTGCATGTGTATGTGTATGTGTGTATGTGTGTGTGTGTGTGTGTGTGTGTGTGTGTGTGTGTGTGTGTGTGTGTATTTGTGCACACACACAGTAAATGAGGCTGTTTTTGTCTGGGTATCAAAGTTCTATGTGAGCAGTGCTGCAGTGTCAGACGCAGTATTGCAGCTGCTTGGCTCAGTGTTACATCAGCCGCCGTGAAGCAGATATGCAGCTTCTGTACAGTGTCAGGCCCAACGTACACAACCAGGCTCATCAAGGTAAGTCAAGCCGGCTGCTCCCGTGTCAACCTAACAAATCCAAGCTGGGGGGGGGGGGGGGGGGGGGTGAACCGAAAGAAAAGGAAGTTAAGAACCCAACTATAACAAACCACACCAAAAGTAAAGTAGAGACATACATGAGATCTGTCAGACCAAACTAATTTAAACCAAACTAGTCCTAACTAAATGCATGTATCCACAAGAGACCATGCCACTCTGTGACACTAATCACAGGGGTCCAGAGGGAATGAGCACTGATCTGAGGCATGGCATGTTTGAGTAAACTAACCCAAACCACAAAGCACCAAAACAGTCACAACTGGAGAACCCAAACAGGATGCACATGAAAATAAAGCAACCAAATCCGACTAAAGCTAACCAAACTGTGTAACATAAAACAGTGACACACTCTACGCTAGTCAGAAGGAATAAAACAAATAAACAAGCAAGCAAATTAGCTACAGACCATAAAACATCACAAGCAAGAAGAAAAAAAAACCAAAACAAAACTGCTCAAGCCAAATAAAGTTGATAGTCTATCACCTGAGTATATTCCCAGTCTGATTGACAAAATGATCACCTAAGACTCCGAGTGAATGACGTGTTACCAAAGAACAACGACCCACCAAATGCAGCATCAGATAAATCAACTCATAAAACTAAGGATGAAAAAGCTGCACTATGAAGGTACAGTATAATCATATGTTAAACTGTTCAGTCTGGAGGGTGCATTTAATAATGAAGAGTAAATAGACAACATTCTATAATTTTTTTATTTTTTTTTTTACCCCTAAGCATCTACATACAGTATGATGGTCTTTTTTGGCATCACTTGTAATAGGTCAACAAGTCCAGCAGTACTTACTGTATTGTAGAGAACATATTTCATTTTAAATTTAGACCAACATATGTTAGCTTGTGGCCTTCATCAGGATCATTAGGAAGTGCATAAAAAACATATAAATACATAACAGATAACAGACCTTCTTTGATAACAGAAAATTCATATATTTTACTCCAACACTAAACTATATGTTCAGGAGTGCAATTTACCTGATCCAAAATGAAGACTGCAAAGCTGCATGTGCGTTAGTCACCAAACAAAGCCATCAGCGCTGTGCTTGTTAATTAATAAGACAAACACTTGTTTCTCTACGTGTTCTTTCTTTTGGGATATGATATAAGGCTATTCCCTGAGCAGGATCACATTTTTGATCACATCTGACTGTACAACAACACTCAGGCATTGTTAGTTTCTTGACTAATGTTAATGGTGGTTCAGTTGTTAGCATTAGCATCATCAAAATGGAGGCGCTCTATGACGTGACAACAAGTTGGAATCCACTATAGTGTTTAGGGATTGATTTCGGACCCAGCCCACGACTCACAACTTTGTAGCATTCCAGGAAGTTATGCCAAACTGCCAGAGCACAAGGAATTGTGGGAGCTAGATGTAAACAAATTAGCATGGCGGACTGTACGGGGCTTATTTTCTATCCCAAATGTGTTTGTTTTTTGCTTATTTGAAGGAAACAGAGGGAAAACAATGGCACATGAGGCAAGACAAGCCTTTATACCTTTTATGATGTGCTAATTGTAGGCTATATTTAAAAATGTATTATTGCAATCAATGGACTGAAAACTAGACATTAAACACTAACATTTGATCAGCTGGTGATTATGCAGAACATTTACAGATAAATATGAGCAATACCATGTTTTAATAATACAAAATCTGCATAAACACCACAACCATGAGGGCCGCCATTGTTGTTTGACAGGGTATGTGATGTCAGAACTGGAAAATGGGAGTAGATGGATATAGTGCAGAGGTGTCAAACATGCGGCCAAAATCAGATGGCCATGGGATGAAAAAATTTAATTAATTAATTAATAATTGAGGAAGTTAAAATCATTTGACATCAATTCAACCTAAAATGGATCAGATCAAAGTCAATGATGAACAATTTATGAAAAACCCACATTTTCTACTTTGTTTTAGTGTTAAGAAAAAGGGAATAAATAAATAAATAAAAGTACTGGCCTGTAAATGGACTTTTACCAATATTCTGAATGTTACTAAATGTGTGTATTTATCTTTAGGTTATGATGCACATGTATAAGGGATAAACTAAAGTGCAATATTGTTAATATTGCACTTAGTTTTATTAAGAATTTTCAGGTTGTTAATATTTGTTCATGTTATGTTTAAGTAAGGATCGTAGATGTAAACATTTTCATTATGGAATTTTACTATTTTGTAAAGATTTTGGAGTTGACATTATTTATAAATTTTTATTTCTATTTATTTTTTACTGTTCTGGCCCACTTTATACCATATTAAGTGGAATGTGGCCCCTGAACTAAAATTAATTTGACACCCCTGATCTAGTGTGAGTTTACAGGTGGGACACCAGGTTTGACAGCCATTCCTGTGTATTTTTACCAGTAGACGGTTGGAAAAACACAAGCTATGAGTGGCGAATGTGTGACATTTTTGCAAATGAACTATAGACAGTGTCAACAAGTGTTTGAGCACATTGGAATGATTTCTCCCCTTTGAAGAAATGGAAGCTGCAAGTGGTAACAAGTGGACTTAGTGTCATCTTTTCACATGAAATATAGTCATCCTTGGGTTCATTCCTGCTTTGACAACATGCTGGCTACTAAAGCAAAACAATGTGTGACATCATCACACATGCGGAACAAAGATGGAATTGATAAATAGAATTATTAAGCGAGCAGGCAAAGTATTGGGAATGATCCTCATCCCAGTAGTTAATAGTAAATCACTGAGAAAATCTCCCATATTTGTAATTCAAATGTTCTGAAAGGAAACAGTCCTGTTCTACACCTCATCTCTTCTGTTTACAGGCTGTAAATAATCTATATGACGAAAAACTTTTGGCATGGGTTCAGAGGGGGTTGACATTATTACTGACAACATCAATTACAGATAAACATTACAATTCGTACAGACGTCACTCTGTTACTCATCAAAAGGCAACATGGCAGCTCCTGTAACCAAGACATTGTGGTTTCACTTTTCTACAGCGTTAAACATCATCAGTGACGTCTAACTTCAGAATTAGTCTTTTGATGTGGACAGAGGGGAGACATGCTGAGGGGCTGTATTTTACATATTCACTTATTTCTCTCATAATTTCTGGCTCCTGAAGCTTTATTTTATTGCACACTTATAATTGCTGCCACTACAAGGAACTTTAACCAATGACAAAAACAGGAGCCAATCAAAGGAAACACTCTGGAAAACAGACATAAATCTATACCATACAATTATAATATTTATGTATTTAATTTTTTTTTTTTTTTTCAGGATTAGTTTGAGTTTGAGAGGACAGTAAACTCTCAACTAACTGGCTGAAACACAACAGTTTTATTATTGGTGAATTATATTCTAGGACTAAAGGTAGAACAAATGAAACACACACACACACACACACACACACACACACTGAGCAATTTATGAATTCCAAGTATATGTTTTATTTCAGTAATTTTTCTTCAGAACTGGTTCAAAGGTCACTCAATTGTGACCTTAAGTTCTATTGAATGTAGTGGTGTACATCCTAAACATGTTAATAATTCTTTATAAGAAAATAGTTGTACACTGTAGATTTTGCAGTGTTAATTTGGAGACAATGGGACCAAATACACTCTAGAAGAAGTTAAATAAACTCTCTAAGTGTTGATTTAACACTGCAAAATTTACTGTGTATTAGTAGAGTTAAATAGTTAAATAGTGGTGATGTTCTTTGTTTACTGTTATTTATTTTTATTTCCATACCCACATCAATTACATAAAGTTAAGCAAAGAGTTAAATAAAGTAATAACAGAAAACAACAAACTATAAGGACTGGGTGAGTTAATAGAAATGATATATTGTGCTTCACTCATTCACTTCCTGTGGGGGCTGTACCTCGCTCATTTAACTTCCTGTTTACAGCTCCAACATCCCACAAACCCTTGCTTATCTAGTGGGAAATGCTTCACGCATACTGAGGCCTGAGTTCCAGGTGTGTTACTGTAAAATAATGATTGTCACTGCCTGTCATTCATGTGGGCTGGTGGGACTTTTCAGTCACTGTTATATTGAAGAAGTAAACTATGAATTGTAAAAAAAAAAAAAAAAAAAAAAAAATGTCCACTGGTTGAAAAACCTTAATAAAATGTGTTACATGATGTTAGAAACTAAACTATGTTAAAGTCCAATTTTACAATTTTTATTGTTTTTGAGCCAGTTTGTCTGTCTGTCTGTCTGTTTGACTTTCAGCAGCTTTACACCAAAACTACTGGACTAATTTCCATGACATTTTCAGGAAAGGTGCAAGGTGGTCCAGAATAGATTCCATTACAGTTTTGTGAATGTAGGTCAATGGTCAAGGTCACAGTCACCAAAAGGTATTTTCACAATGATAAGAAAGTAAAATGTGTGCAAGAGATAGACAGACACACAGACAGAGACACAGACAGACAGACAGACAGACAGACAGACAGATAGATAGACAGACAGACAGACAGACAGACAGACAGACAGACAGACAGACAGACAGACAGACAGACAGATAGATAGATAGATAGATAGATAGATAGACAGACAGACAGACAGACAGACAGACAGACAGACAGACAGACAGACAGACAGACAGACAGACAGACAGACAGACAGACAGACAGACAGACAGATAGATAGATAGATAGATAGATAGATAGATAGATAGATAGATAGATAGATAGATAGATAGATAGATAGATAGATAGATAGATAGATAGATAGATAGATAGATAGATAGATCGATAGATAGATAGATAGATAGATAGATAGATAGATAGATAGATTATTTTTTGTGCAATAACCATCAACTTTAATCTGAAATTTTGTAAAAATGTACATAATGAATTAAATAAAGGAATATTGATTGATATTATTATAATAAATGGAGGTAAATTACTCCAGAAAGATGAAATATGAAGGAGGGAGGGAGGGAGGGATCATTAATCCCTTACAGGAAATGTGTTGGATATGACAGCAGATCTACCCATCACAAGTTTTGTGGGACTTTAGTACGATGACAATGTGTGACAAAAGTCCAACAGTGCAAACACACACGATGCAGGAACTTGACTTTCTTGTCAGTCAGTGTAACATCCAGCACTTCCTTATAATACGTCTGTGCATTTTTGGGAAAATAACATGTGCTAGATTTTTTTTTTAACCTATGTAGAAGAAATGAAGATGTAAATAAGCAGTTTTGAGTTTGTCTGGTGAAGTCTGGTGTGTCCTCGGGGTTAATGACAGGTTTGTTTTACACAACATATAATTGCTGGTAGTTAACAGAGCAAACACGTCATTCCCACAGCATTCACATCACTCACAGCAGGATCCAGTATTATTCAGCCTCATAATATTCCACCCCAGTCAAAAGGTATTGTCTCTTGTGCGTAAAAGGAAAGAGATAAGTAAATTATTGACGTAGAGTTTTATTAAATGCAAAGTGCAATAATATACTTTTTCAATGGAAGGTGCACACGTCCATCAGTGATCAAAACCATACACTAGTATAACTGTTTAATACATGTTGATCCACTACATCTATCAATCCATGTAAATAATAAGTGTAAATTACAGGCCATTCAGAGGCTGTAGAAACGCTGTCTTCTACTACAGCATTGATTCACCAATTTGATCAATGACAGTAGATGTAGAAACATGTTTTATGTTCAGTTAATTATATATTTAGTTGAAAAAAGTCATTATTTCTTCAGTTTTGTCTGTTTTTGATGTAATAACCCTAATTTTAATGTGAGCTCTGATGAACATCTACATGAGTGAATTATATTTTGGAAAATACCTGAACTTACTGATAACTCAAAATGAAGAGGACAATATGAATTAATAATATAATTTATTGAAAATGTTTTCTCTGTTGTGATATAATGTTTGCATTTACTGAGTTTTCATGAACATCTAAATTAAATTAGAGAAAGGTAAACACATTATTTACAGTGAAAAATACAAAATGCAGAGGGTTAGTTTACTCTGTTTCTGATATAATAACCCTTACTTTTAATATGAGGTTTTATGAACATCTACATTTTTAGTGGATTCAATTTTGATAAAAATGCCTGATTCTCACAAAAAATAAAGAGGATAATATTACAATAAATGGTGATAAATCACATAACAAAGATTAGAACTTGAGAAAATTCATTGGAAAATTGCTGATACAAAGTGGCACTGGGTCTTTATGGGTTAAAGTTACAATGAATTAAAGTCCAGATCTATTCAGTATATGGAGGAATATACTAATATACTGCCAAATATTAACATGCACTTGTGATTCATTTTATAAACTGAGAAACCTGAGAACAGCAGAAATAATGATATTTTGTCTACACAGTGAATTTTGCAGTGTTAAATCAACACTTAGAGAGTTTATTTAACTTCTTCTAGAGTGTATTTGGTCCCATTGTCTCCAAATTAACACTGCAAAATCTACAGTGTATATCTTATACTTTTTTAACTTGGGTAATTTAGGTTTCTCTAATTCCTAGTACACTATTATATAGTTTTGTGGACAATGTGACAGTTAAGAAATACACTTACTGAACAAACTTGGCTGTGACCTCAACACCTAAGTGTCTATGAACTTTTGCAACCGATAGAAATTACAAAATTAAATGAATAAATAAATACATTTCTTTGCAACACTGACAGCTACTGGGAGCAAAGATGCCTTTAAAGATCTACTTTATCATTACTGCAAGGTTTAAAAGTCCTAAACACTGTCAGTTTTAGAGAGAGATGAAAGAGTTAGGATAGACCCTTAAATGCACCGATAGCTCTGGTTAAGTTGTGACACGTGTCTGTGAGGTTTTAATCACAAGACTTCCTCTCCTCCATATGCTTCATCACACTACTCACTATATTTCATCAGCTGTTTGACTGTAAACCTGTAAAATGGGAACACAGACAAATACTGCTAATCTCTGTGAAGCTTTTTAAACCCCACTTAGGTGGAGAAAAATGGTGTTGTTGCAGAAACTCCACCACAGGTTTCAGAATCAAAGCGTTCACATCTTCAAAAACAAATGTATCAAAGCTACTCCATCACCTTGGGCAACTTTACACCCCATACGCTCCTATAATGGATTTTTCTCGCTGAATTCAGAGGGGAAAATGATGTGAGATCCACCAGTTTTATATGAAAACTTGAAAGTGTGCTGCAACATCCCTGATTATATTTTCATTTAATGCTTTGTTGTATTTATTTTAGATATAACACACTTCTTTGAGCATCTTTTATGAAGTATATTTAAGTGTTAGTGTACTACAGACCATGTACTTTTAGTGTACTGGAAATTACACTAATTTAATACTTCTTTGGACTAAATTGGAATATTGTAAGTTTACAAAAGTATTCTTTAAAGGTGTAATTCCACTGAAAACCACTTTTCCACGCTCCTTTTTGAATCGGATGAGTCACCCTGACTTATGGAGAGATGCTGCCTTTGAAAGTGGTTTATCACCTGCACTGGCTGCATATCGTATTCACAGAAAACCACGAGAGGAACGATGGACCCAGAAAAAGCTGATCCATCTGACGTCAAATGGACTTTAGCGTCACCCACGTGGGGTTAAGCCTGTCGTCCATTGCAGCGAATCTGAAGTAGCATTAGCATTAGCATCTACAAGAGAAGACGGCGCCACAGTAGCTGCTGCACAAACTTGTAAAAAATGTTGGATCAAACTGGTTCATGTGCTCTCTGTGGAAATAAAGCCTTGTTTTTTTCCCTGCACGTTTTCAGAACAAACAACAGCACGAAACTTAGCTGGATGCTACTCTGGTAAAGGTAAACACACCCAGAGGGAAAGAGGGGAGGGGGGAGTGTTCCTTTACGCATTCTGAGTCAATCAGAGACACCTAATCACTGTGTCATGGACATGTATGAGGAAGTACCGGTAAAGTCTGTTGTTCGACCTCAAGTCATTTTTGTACCGTGAAAAAACAGCTGGAAACAAAGCAATCCGGACATTTTTTTAAAAAAATAGAACGAACAAACAATGTATTCAATAACACAGTAACACAGTAATATTAATGAAATAACCATGGAATGACAACTTTAAATATACTTTAAAGTTTATTTTAAGTTTACAAAAGTACACTTTAAAGTATACATCAAATAGACTATATACTATCAATGTACTTGCAATATCCCTCTTGTATACTTAAAGTATGCCACTATACACTTATCTATATACTGCCATTGTACTAGTTATATACTTCGAGTCCTATTTTCAGTTTATTATGGTATACTTTAAGTACACTTTCATAAACTTTGGTTATTTCACAAGTTTACTTGTACTTTAAGTTTGTTTGGCATATTACTTGTAGCTTACTATTTATATAATTGAAATATTCTTCTTACAGTATTGTTAAAGTTTACTCATACTGTATGTGCACAAGAGTGTGGTGCATTTACAAAGGCACAAGGCAGAATGTTGAAAGCAAGTTTGATAACATTTAAAAAATAAAGATATATGAAATAAAGTCCTTCCTTACTCGAGAAAAACTGCACATTTGCTCGTAAAAATGTAAACAAAATGGTCTCCAAGATCAAGTCCTTATTGTGCAAAATGTGTGCATATGCTTGTAAAAATGTCAACATAACAGTGTCTTCAACTGAGAACTAAAGTCCTTAAATGAAAGAAAGGTGCACACCTTTGGAACCAAAATAACCCCCTTTGGTACTTAATAATGTACTGAAGAAGAATCACAGAGTCACAAAATTATTATACTATGGAAGAGGGGAAATGTTTCTCTTCTAGTAATCTGTTTCATCTCATATCAGTGGTTGGCGGAAAACATCTTTATTTCTCAGAAATAAATGCTGAGTAATAACTAAAAATACAAAGGAAAGCTGAAAGAAATGCTCAGATTGAACCCAGTCAGGTACCTTCATTTCCCAGAAATGAAAACCAAGCAAGTCCAAAATGAGGAAGTGGTGTTTGTCGCATTGTAAGTTGTTGTAAGTTGTGCATCAGTATTTATGACAGTCCATGACTCATAACTGTCTACTTCCATAAATGTGAACAAATACTATGTTTCCAAGAAAACCTACAAGTATACAGTAAATGCTCCCCCCTTTTTAAAAAACAAAACAAAACAAATCCTATATTCCTAGGATGGGTATATATACACCCATATATGGGTATATGGGTATATATATATATATATATATATATATATATATATATATATATATATATATATATATATATATATATATATATATATATATATATATATATATATATATATATATATATATATATATACACATATATATATACAAGAACAAGTACTTCCATTAAAGCGAGGTACTTAAGTTTTAGGAGGTGACAGATGTAGCTTTAATTTGAGTTAGTTCAATTTATTTTGAACACACAAAATCAAGCACTATACAACATACGCAGTCAACAAAGTTTTTCAGCAGTGGGAAGAAGTACGATTTATAGACTTCATCCACATTTTGCAAATGAATAATCAAATAAATCTGCTTCCGTTGCTTTCCTCACACACAATACAATTTACACAACCAACATTTTTTAATTTAAACTATAATACTTACATGCACTTTATATATTTGTTAGAAATACATGTAGGTGTGATATTTCTTAATCCAAATGTTACAATAATATATTATGCATTATTCTACATTATAACTAGATTTTCACTTATTCTGATAATGTTCTACATTTTATTATGATACTGGATTTATACAGAATTTTAAATGTACAAATTGAAGAAGACATTTCATATGCTATGATCCAGAGATGCACCCTTTTCTACAGTTCATCTCCTGTAAACGTTAGGAGAACATATGCTCATGGGCTTTGTTAAGGTTGATAATATCATTCCCTGTGTTGCTTGCATTCAATTCAAAGCACAGGGGTATATTGTTCATCGTATTTATTATTCTTCTGACTCATACAAAAAACTTTGGGAAAAAATGCGGAGCGTATCACTGTAAAAAGACCAAAGTTTTTGACACTAAAATGTGTGAACTGCTCTAGAAAGATGTGTTATCTATCAGGATTGACAATGCGATTCACGTATTTCGTATAAAATGCGAAAAATGAGTCAAAAATGTCCATCCGAAATGAATTGGGCCATGTTTATGTGGCTATAACTCCTATACGATATGTTGTAGCATTTTGCAGTAAATATGAAAAATTTGTCACATTGGCCCAGAGATTAAACGTGTGGTCTCATAATTCCGATATGTCATATGGATTTCGCATTATTATGCCAAATAAAACCTTATTCATTCTGGACAGATGAAAAAATTGCCTTTATTGCCAACGTCACTGCTTCACCATACTTTGTTGCACAGTCTTCATTTAAAACAGGCATTTTTGTCCTCTACACTGGATGTGATTGTCATGAAAAATCCACCCTGAAAAGACCAAAATCTGACTTTTTATCAGTGGGTGATGGCATCGCTAGAGCACGAGAAAAGGAAAAATTTACCTGAAAAATGTGTCAATAACTCGTCCTCACGGCAAAACCATAAATAGTAGGGAAACAATCTTTTTCACAAATGTTGCCATGGTTCTGAGAATTCAAACAAACCAGGGTTTAAAGATTTAGCTCTTTTTAAAGTGAAATGACAGGAACCTGTTTGGGATAAAGTCAAGGATTTTTCTCAATAGACTTCCATTGTAAAAATAATTTCTGTCTCATGTTGAGTTCAGTGTTTTTAAAATTGTTCTAACTCACTTAGTACAGACATAAAAAGTACATGTACTTGTTCCTCAGACCCTCCTATCACTCATGATTAACTTTGTTTTCACCAATGCAGTATGTTCACACCTATTTATTTATTTATTTATTTTAAATGTAACAGTGTGGAGCTCTGCCTACGTCTTCCCTTTGAAGTTCCCGCCACTGCTCATCACCATGGCAACAGTGCTCCTGGCACTGTGAAACACCTGCAGACAATTAAGACTGTGGGAGGAGCTTAAACATGATTGACAAACACTGTGGGTGGGGCTTTAACATGACTGACAAACTAACAGATCTGTTTCATTTTGGTCAGTTCAGTGGTTTAAAACTGCGGTATCTCACTCATTTTTCACAGTACAGGAAAAATAAATAAATCTATTTGTCCCTCAGAACCTCCTGTCACTCACGACCACATTCATTTTCACAATTTCTTTACAGTTTTCCCAAAAATCGCAGGAGATTCAAGCAGGCTTTACTCCAAGTCAGCTCTCTGTGTCTGTGTCTGTGTCTGTGTCTGTGTCTGTGTCTGTGTCTGTGTCTGTGTCTGTGTCTGTGTCTGTGTCTGTGTCTGTGTCTGTGTCTGTGTCTGTGTGTGTGTGTGTGTGTGTGTGTGTGTGTGTAACTCCAGGCTGGTTTCCATGGTAACGGGGAAAGTCCCTTACTCATAGAAAATGGGAGGAGCTTTAATAGAACTGACTCAGTCCACAAACACTGTCAAACAGATTCCACATATGAAGTGAACAGCAGGTATTTCTTCCTTTCAGCAGCCACAACCCCATCGATCCAACAAGAGACAAACACACTCTGGTTTAGATTTTATCGCATTTCATTTTATAAATAGTGAACAGCCTATATAAGAAATATCCAGTTTTTCATCATTGTATAGGTTGCATTTCCCCTTCTCATTTTCTAATGATTGTTAAATTCTTGTATATGCATGGATGTCTGTGTTTTGTTTTGTTTTTGTTGGTTCTTTTTGCCTTGAGGATTTTTTTTTTCTACTTGAGGAGAAATAACTGCAAACTCTTGTAGTTCTGCTTAAGTCCAACTAACTTTACAGTAAAATCAACCTTCTTTAACCAGATAATCCACTCTTCAGAATTTCTCCATGCCGTCAATCAAATCATCTAAACATTCTGTTGGTAATAAATCAATCCAACATCCCTTCAGAATGTGGAGTCATGTTTCCATCACTAATTGCTTTAAAGTTACTTACTCAGTACTGTTATGTCTATTTTCTGTTGTTTCTGGATGAAAATAATTGGTACAAAAAGCACATCTGAACTCTATGTTATAACCTGAGGTTTATGAGCAAATGTCATATATAGTGAATGTAGAAATGAAAGCTGCTTTGGATATTTTAGATTCATACAAAATCTTTGTTATGTGTGACTATGCTTTTCAATATTTTAATTCTATATTTTGAAAATATTTTTCATGCTCTGACGGTAAATAATTTTCTACTACAACTACTACTACTTTTATTCAATTTCACTCTATAAGAAAAAAGGAAATAGTGACAAAATTATTTGAACACATCATGCACTGTAAATCCAAATAAGTTAGCAGAACTCAAAAAATTTAAGGCAATCAATTACCTCAATTATTTCAAGTTGATAAACTTAAAAAATACAAGTTTCCAGAACTTAGATGCCCATTAAAGTATACTTAAATAAAAAAACATTACTTATTGACTTAGTATTCTAAGGTTCTGTCAGTCCTACTGGGAGACTAAGTCAGGGTTCAATGTCTTTGTGAAAGGACGTTTGGACATGTAGACAGACAGAGCCGGGACGCAAACCTCTGACCCTTCAGTCATTGGACGACCCGTTCTACCAACTGAATCACAGCCGCCCCTGAATAAAATTACTGTGTTTTATGATTGTAATTTTTTTCGTGTGATAGATGTGGGTGGTTATTTCGAGTGTGGCCACAGCTGTAAAATCTGATGATTTGAGATATAAATATCAACATAAAAAATCTATATATTTATCACAATCTCTCTCTCTCTCTCTCTCTCTCTCTCTCTCTCTCTCAGCATTTTAAAAATAACCACAGTGGACCAAAGTGCTGCACTTATCTATTCTTGTATTGTTGATTCCTAATCGCTTTGTATCTCAGACCACTGTTAAAAAAATTATTCAATGTGTGTCAAGAGTCACAGTTTAAGCTCATTAATGACAGGAATTAGCTAATTATAATGGAAAAATAAATAAACAAAGGAGTTAAAAACACATATTTTGTGTGAATCAGTCATCTCCTCTCCTATGAACGTACTATATTCTTTTTCTACCATTCAAATTAGGCAAATAATGTATTGGCATTGTGTTGCTGTCAGACCACAACTTGATTATGTAATTTGCTGTTGTTTTGATGTTGATCCAGAGATGTCGCGCAGTCAGGTCAACCACATCTAAAGGCTTCCTGGAGGGTCATGGAAAATCTGTGTCACTGCATACCAGCTACGGTCCAGCTAATCACTTTGTGTTCGTCTGTCTTTGTTCTGTTTTCATATCTTCCTCTCGGGTCATTAGATCTATTATTGTAGAATTATTTTATCCACAATCATCGACGCTCCTGATGTCTGTCTGGCTTTTTACTTCTTCCTTGTAGATGTTTATGATGTTATTGTAGATAAAACAGGTCAGCAAAAGCAATTGTCATCTGAACCTCTGAAATGTTGACATAATTATACAATTGATGATGACTACGCTGAGCCCATCTCTGTTTTACTGGTCAGTATTATACCATTTGATCATTTATTGCTTTGTAATTTAAGTTTTTAAAAGCCTCCTTATGATACAGATGACAATGATTACTAAATATTTTTTAAGAAAAACTATCATCATCCATATTTATGACTGTGTTTATTGCAGTCCCTACAGGGCTGTTCTGCAGACACAAACATATACACTTGTCCTCACACTAACCCTTGTCCCATGACAGATTTTCAGGTACTTTCCATATGGATCACCACTTACGAGTAATCACACCACAGCAGTTAGCCACGCCTTTGTCTCTAAGACTGTGGCATCTCACGCAGGGAAAATTAAACTATTTTTAGCTTTAAAAACTCTCTGAAAGGGAGAGGGCTTATAACAAATGAGATTAAAAAAAAACAAAAAACAAAAATAGAATAAAACACCCTTCCAGTGTAGATATACATTTACCCAAGGTGAGATTATATAAGTAATTCATACATGTTTCACTGCTTTTAAAAAGATTCAATATTTTTTTCTTATGCCTTGCTAATGTCTTTGTTAATGTCATGCATACATATATTACTGTATATGTGTATAACCACAGCTATAAATGTTATAACTGCAAATTATTTATCTTCTGTGTACTGCTTCCCCTTTTGGATTGTAGATCTTCAAAACATGAAAACATGAAAAACTGCATACCTAAAAGGCAACAATTAAGTTACTGTTAAATGCAAATGGGATGTGTAGTATTACAGGGAATTGTATGAATAGAATAGAATACAATACAATACAATACAATACAATACAATACAATACAATACAATACAATACAATACAATACAATACAATACAATACAATACAATACAATACATGCCCCATGCCTTAGAAAGTAAAGGGAACACGTCACATGACCAATCACTAAACAACCAAAAATATTAAAAAATTTCACTTGAATGCAGATTATACAATTATGATAAAGGTCTCATTCCACTGAAAACTGCTTTTCCACACTCCTTTTGGAATCTGATGGGTCACCCTGAGTTACACATGCTGCCTTTGAAATTGGTGTGTCACCTCCACTGGCTGTATTTACCATTCATGGAAAACAACAGAAAGGAGTGAATTAGAAGAAGCCTTTCCACATTACGTAATGTGTACATTGGCGTCACCCATTTGGGGTTAAGCCCACCCACAGAATGCAGGTACACTCCCCCGAGCCCGTCCCCCATTGCAGCCAATTTGAAGTAGCATTAGCATTAGCATCTGCAAGAGAAGATGGCGCCACAGTAGCTGCTGCACAAACTTGGGAAAAAAAATTATTCATGTGCTCTCTGTGGAATTATTTTTTCTACAAGTTTTCAAAACAAGCAATGGCATGAAACCTAGCTGGATGCTACTCTTGGATGGCATACAGTACAGAGCAAGAGGTGAGGCGGGAGTGTTCCTTCATTCATTCATTGTCTGAGCTAATCAGGGACGCCTCATCACTGCATCATGGACATGTATGAGGAAGGACCAGGAAACTGTTTGACCTCAAGTCATTATTCTACCCTCCAAAAACTGCTGGAAACAAAGAAACCTAGACATTTTTTAAAACAGAACCAATGCACAATGCATTCAATAACAATGGAGGACACAGCAATGTTAATGAAATGGTGTCAGAATCAGACCTTTAATGTAAATATTTGTGTTTGTAATGCTTTTCAGAATACAGAAAGATCCAAATGACACAGAGGTATAATTAAAGACCAGTTTATTGGTGCACACAACAGATGAAGTGTAGCTCGTTGCTGGCTGTGAGCCAATCAGCTGGGCTGTGCCGATGATAGTGACTAGGGAACAAGACAGAAGAAAAGTCAGGGGACAGAACCGGGTCAAAACTAGAAAACCAGCCGAACAAAAACAGAGAACTCCAAATAATGTTACCAGATACCAGAAGAGGGTCTGAGCCAAGGTCCAAACGACGAGCATGAAGCCAGGGGCAGAAACAGGGTCCAGAACCGGGAGATCAGATGCAGCAACAGAAAAGACAAGAAGACAGAGAACCAAATAACATCTGGATGTCTACCAGAAGGAAGCAATTGTGTCCACTTCCTGTTTTGCGTTTGTTTCAAGTATCAACATGGAAAACCAGATACTACATGTAATATTTGCATTGATTTTTGTGAAAATTACAAAGCAGCAACTCAACCAAATCAACCATAGGAATCAACAAACCAGCAGCATTGAATATGTGCATCATTGTGACAAGAACAGGAGCATGCGCAGGGTTGCGTAACATGTGTAATGTTAAAGCAGAATTAACTGTTTACATGTCAGAGGAATTATCAAAATTGGAAGATCAGAATAAACCAGTGACATTATTTGGACTTTAGTTTAATTCAGAATTATCATTTTCAACTGGTCATATTAAAGCAGAATTAACCTTTTTTATTTGACATGAAAGACGTAAACAGGGCAGATGTGGACAGAATGACCCTGTACAGCCTAAGAACAGAATAACAGGTTGAAAGGCACTGGTTCACTGTGGTTAATGGTTATATTTATTTGTGTTTAGTGTCACTAATGCATGTCCATTGTACTACCACACCTGTCATTCATCAGCTCAGTCCTTTGTCAGCACACCTCACTGAATGAGTACATTGCATTATACTGTACGTCAGACTGTCATTTCATCTGCCATTTGTGAATATGCTCATGTTTCAACACTTGGTAATAACTTGACCACCACCGCGACATGTGATCATGTGTGTTATTTGGTTTTTTTGTCCATTGCACTGAAATGTCATGACAACCTGCATATGTAGTAGTTCTGTTTCTTTCTACTTTTGAATGAACAGTTTGTGTGTAATTCAACCTGTTTTATATTTATCTTGATATTCACTCAAAGTAATGATACTGTTATTCTATGCAGGTTCAAAAGAAATGTCCTTTGGAGCAGAACATGACATGCATTCAAGTCATATTTAGATGACATGATACGATTGGAAGTCGGACCTGTAATACTGGGGTTGCACTATCATGTTATTATTATGTGGTCTTACTTTACACAGGTACATATGAAGGTGCACCTGATAAAGAACCTGTTCTTTTTCCCTCTTACATTGGGATATTGCTCTCATAAGCTCTGTTGGGCAATAACTGAACACTGAGTGTGAACACTGAGGCTTTTGTTGTCCTACCACAACACACATAACTCCTTCTCTTTGTTAAAACTTCATTTTACTCGATTACATTTGGTGTAATACAAAATGGGTCTATGAATTTCAGAATGTGCACTGCTACCTTATTTATTTTATGGTATTTTATTGTGTTTTATTTATTTATTGTAATTGAATTTTATATATTTTGTGGGGATGAAATGTGTTGTAACACCTTTTTAATTTGTGAGGTTAAGTAAACTGTAGTCCTTTTCATATAACCGTTAATATTCATTTTATATCTTGATTTAAAGTATTGGACAGAATGTGCTCCATTACTTTAACCTTTAATGATATATATACAAATGTAATGCGTGGTCATATTAACTTTTATCTTATCCAGGCAGGCTATTTTGTTAAACAAATGAGCTTTCTCACATGGTTCTGTTAAAGAATAACTTTCTCATCTAACAATGACAATGATTTATTTTTCAGTGGAAACAAAAGATCGTAATTGTCGTAGTTTCTGAAGCCTTTCCACCTCCCCTTGCTGTTTGATCACCACCATGTTTCTTTTATTGTTGCCTTCCAACTGGAACCACTGTTCACTGAGGGACATGGTTTTCATTTGCAGCTTCTTCAGATGAGGGTGCAGCAGTGCTAAGGCCGACAAGCTCATTGTTTATCCAAAACCACAAATTGGTTCATGGAAACTTTAACCAACAGCTGACAAATCTGAAAGCTGTGGCAATAAAGTTGTAAAAATAATTCCCCTGAAATGAATGATTTTAGGGAGTTCAAAGACAAAGTGAGCTTTTATTCACCAGGTGCAATCAGTGTTACAACACAGGCACTTGTAATATCTCAATTTGATTGTTCTGGTGTTATATTGATCTGATTATGAGCTGGAATCAAGTTTTATGAGCAAAATCTAGGCAGAGAAAATGGAAAAGTAGATGACGATGACTATCTGTATTGGTTTTTTAGAGAATAAACATAATTGTCATGTGAGCCATTATTCCTTCATTCATTCATTCATTCATTCATTCATTTATTCATTATTTCATCCTCACTAGGGTCACAGAGGTCACTTTGTCCCACTCCAATGAGCTCTTATTTCTTTAATTTTTAAAGTGGTATGGACATTTTATTTATGGTAATATAAGTTGTACTGGGTCTATTCCCTTTGTCGTCAAACTTTCCAGTAATAGTAAAGTATATATATATATATATATATATATATATATATATATATATATATATATACACACACACTACTGCTTTAGTATCAATAATATTCAGGTTTGAATATCCTATGGTTTGGATGGCTCATTTGTAACTTGAAAAAAAGAGAAAACAAGCTATAAAGGAGGCTGTTCATGGTTGTAATGTTCACTGGGTTGATAACAGAGCATGTGCAGTAAATGTAATATGTTTAAAAAGAGAAATAAAGAGTCATTCAGATCAATATTGGTCAAGAACACATTTCCTTAACTTTATTTTTACTTTATGATACTTCAAAAATAATTTTACTTACATTGTCGTTGTGTATAGATTAATTTTTGCTTCATATTCTCTCATTTGTTGAGTGTTAAAAAAACTAATGAAGGGTCTTTAGTTATGTATGAGGAGGAGACAATTGTAAGACTTAACCCACCCATCCCTGTCAATCATTGTGTTTGTGTAATAGCAGAATGGTTTTAGCAGCATACATCACATATTCCCTTAGAGACAATACTTTAATCTGCTATAAATCATGTTAAGTGGAAGTCAGTAAATCAGGTACAAAACAACATATTTTTGTTAAAAATCATGGGAAGGAATGTTTCTAGAACACAAAAAAGTATTTTTGATGTATTCATGAAGTAGATTATGAACAGGAAGAAAACTCCAAGGCACTCTCTTTATGCATTAATATGCCTTTTATTCTCATGGTATGATCATCTACATATAGAAAAGTCTATACATGACCATGCCATGAGAATAAAGGTGTTTTAATGCTTAAATGCCTTGGAGTGTTGTTCCTGTTTATCTAATATATTATTGATCATGAAAAGAACACTTTCTTAGAGTCTGTCTGTCTTTCAGCCAAAGGGTTCAATGAGGATATGAGTAGATACTGACACGCCTCCTGCCTCATCCCAGTATGATGCATACTTCCTTAAATAAATATTGTAAAGGTCTAGCAAAAATTGATGTTGATAATAATTAGCAGTTTTTATCCCCAGATCACTTGAGGTTAGTATATTTCACTACCGTGTTGGCTTTAAATAATGACCGTTAAATCTTTAAAATGATATTACAACACTTATGCTGCATCCATTCATATGAACAAATATATATTAACTTTATTTAATAACTTCTTACTGCATAGCTTTCAGCAAAAAAAAAAGAAAAAAAAAAGTAACATAATCTCAAGTCACAAGTCACTACTTTATTTCTGCTTGTAGTTCTCACACAGCTCATTGGTCAGTTTTAAACCAATAAGAAGCTGTTGTCTAGTGACTCAGAACTCTTCCACCAATCAGCTTCTTCCTTTTATTTAACCACATTGACTCATCTTCCCATGCTTCACAGAGGCAGATGATTGGTGATGATTCACTGTACCTGTCACTGTTGCCTCATATCATTGGCGGGGCTATTTTTGTGCAGATATATAACCACTGCAGAGATTCTTTTGTTGTATTCAGCCAGAGGAAGATTTAGAAAGGACTTGTAAAGCTTACACAACTTATAACACTTGTGATACACGTTCCTGTTATTTTATCAGAGCCACCACAGCAGTACAATATCATTGTAATACATTTTATAGAAAGCTATATAATTATTACAGAATATTTAACCTCTTACCAGACTACATCCTGGTACATACATGGTATTATTTTAATAACACACAGTACATCCACATTAATGCAACTCCACTTTCTGAATTTATGAACCATTCTGAAGTGCAACAGCAACACCACGTACACAAAAGGTTGTTTTCAGAGGTGGGAAGTACAAATACTTTATTACTGTACTTAAGTAGATTTTTGAGGTATCTGTACTTTACTTTTCTGCCAAGTTTTTACTTTTACTCACTACGTTTCTGCATACATATCTGTACTTTATAGTCCTTATTTTCTCAGAATAACCTTGTTACTTTTTCAAACTAAAGTGCTAAAATGAGAAATTGTGACTTTCCATTTCATAATTATGAATTTGCTTTCATGATTGTGACTTTTTATCTCAGAATTTTTATGTTATTTCATAATTGTGTATTTCTAATATCATATTTATGACTTTTTATGTCAGAATTTTTACTTTTTAGTCTCATATTTATGCATTTTTTATTCCATATTTATGACTGTTTTTAAACCTCATAATGATTTTTATATATCAATTGTGACCTTTTTCCTACGCAAGTTTTTAAAGATGTCCTGCCCATAGCCACAAAACTGAATATTGTGACCTGATCAAACACATTATTTACACAGTAACTCACTTTTAAGGGCTTTGTTTTTGGTTACTTTTGAAACTTTTCAGATTTTTTTAAAGAATTATTTCATCATTGTTAAAAAATCTGGCTGATTTTATTTTGAGTCATCTGATGCAGACAAATGTGGTGTTGTTTTTCTCCAGCAAAAATAATCTAGTAAATATTTAGCTCTGGTATTATAGCACTTTTGTATTTGACAGTTTTCATACAAAAAAATACCAATAAACCTCAATGTCCAATGAAATTATCATCTTTTTGTACATTCATGTAAGCCAATGAAATACCCATAAAAACCCATAGACAGCTTTGTGGCAGGTACTTGATTATTTTTCTCACTATTTAACCTTTTTTTAAAAAGTATTTATCACCATGTATTATCCTGTTCATATTGTGTTTTCAGGAAATTCTGATATTTTCCAAAATGTTCGTCAACGCTCACATTAAAGTTGAGCAAGTGAGTTTTTGAATTATTGTATCAAAAACAGACAAAACTGAAGAAATAGTGACTTTTTTCAACAAAGTATATCATTAACTGAACAAAAACCAAACATCTCCATCCACTGTCACTGGTCCAACTCCATGTGTTTTACTGGTGAATCATTGTTGGTGATGGTGTTTTCACATTCACTTCAGACATATTTAATGACCATGAAAACATGATTAACCCTTTAAACTTCCAAGGGTCCACATATAGGCCAGAAGTAGTCGCTCAAAAATGTTAAGCAAACTACCCAACCCTGTCCAAAATGTCACATGACCTAATGTAGTTTGACAACGGAGATTCTCATACATCAGAAGACATAAGCCACTTTCAGATAAAATAACTACAGCAGGTACAGAACTTTCAGATTGGTACCAAACGATGCAGAATGAAGATTACTACAATTCTCATATATGTACCTATGACCAATAGTTTTTGAGATCTCTGGAGGTCAAAGGTGACATGTTACAAAATTAACTTCTGTAACACTCTTTGTGTGTGTCAAGCATAATAGCATCATGCTATTAACTTAATCAATACTGGATATATTATCATAATATTACACGCACTGGTGCATATATACATATAACGAAATGATCAATATTGCAAAAGGTCAAAGGTCAAGGTCACATTTAGCAGAAAAGTCAAAATCACATTATTGGCTCTAATTCAAGAGCAGGTTGTCATAGAAACTTGAGATTGGCACAAAATAAGGGTGAGATTAGGCATTGTCTGAATACTTGTTAAGTGTCAGTCTCCTGTAATCAACACCAAAGTTGGTGGAGTCAAATATTGCATGTGCAACTTTTTTTTTTAGAGCTACATACATGACATGCTTTTGGTAAAGCCAGAGGAGGTTACTTAAAGAGAAAGCAAAATCCAAGCAGGAAAAACTCAAATACCTGACATTTAAAGTAATCATTCATATTTAATCATACTTATTTTGTTGCAAAGTGTACCAATGAAACTCTGATCATTTCTGTTCAAATTCAACATTGCTTCTGAACCTTTGGCTTGTAGAATAAAACATAATTCAGTACAATGCATCTGTCAATTTATCATCTGACTCATCTCATCCTATAGAGGGCTATGTGGCGTTGACCTCAGCCAGAGGCAGATGCTTCCTAATAAGGTCACCTATCCACCACACGACTGATATTTACCACAATATAATCATTCATCCTTGTTTAAGGCAGTTAAAATGAACAATATTATTCTATTTCCAGTAAAATATACAAACGGTCATAGTGGGAGGAGGATGAATGAATAAAACAGAGGACTTAATCACAAAATACTAGTGTGTGTGTGTGTGTGTGTGTGTGTGTGTATAATGTTCTTACTTTAACACATGTTTATATTTGTGACAGTCTTATTTAAGCCCTAACATTTTGTCTTTTCCCTACCATAACTAAATAGTTTTATTTATTTTATTTTGCTTTAAGGTGACTGTCGCAAAGTTATTATTTTTATCAATCAGCAGAATGTATTTGTAAATTCTTCTGTCAAAACATGCCGCTTTTATTTTTTGTTACTATTTATAATGGTTAATTAATCTTTCTGCAGTTTCATGCCTAGTCTCTGATTATTGTTGTCTGCTTGTGTTTCTCTCTCTGTGCTAAAAATGAAACAAATAAATAAATAAAATATTGTATAGGGATCCTTTGATTTGACTGGAAATACAATACAATACACTTTATTGTCCCACTTGGGGAAATTTGTCTTGGACTTCAGCAGGAAAGTTTCCAAAAATGAGATTTACACTGATGAACAAAATATGTAACAGATCTATGGTGTACTTTCTACACTGAAAACATAGTTATGCTTAATTACTCATAAAAGTGTTAGTGACACTGTGTAGTCAGTTTCATATCATTTACATGAACCTTTAATTTAATTAAACGTGCCACATTAAAACCTAAATATTGTTTGTTTATTTAAAATGTCAACATGTCAACTAGATCAATTGTTGTGTACTTGTGGATTGACTTTACTGTGTGTTTGAAGTATTAACCGATGTGGGAGAAAAAAAAAGGATTGCAACACGTCCAGATGATATCATATTTCAGGGAGTATGACTGTGCAGTTTCACATTTCAACATGTCCGCCTGTTTGAACAAGAAAGACGAGCTCTTCCCTCCACTCAACAGCAGTGTGTGTGTGTGTGTGTGTGTGTGTGTGTGTGTGTGTCCAGGGTTGCTATGACCTTCACAGAAAGAGCCTTCTCTATTTTAACCATTCTTAACCCTTCACATGTAACACAGTAAGACTTAGTAAAGGCTTTGTTCACACTAAAACTGAATCTCCTGGTTTCTTTTATAAAAACAAAGTCAGGTTCTAAGTGTATTAGTGTCTCCATAGGTTTTGATTTAGCAGATGTTATTGATATATATATATATATATATATATATATATATATATATATATATATATATATATATATATATATATATATACAGTATATACGTATATGAATCAGAGAACCATCATTTTTTTTCTACTTTATCCATAGTTTTTATATGCATATTTATTCTATCATGTATACTATATTTTCCTGTGTATATCATGCATGTGGTATTTGTTGTTGCTGCCTGCTGAACCAACTGCATCAACATTGTACTTTTGATATAAAATCTAGAATCAACGTCTGTCTTTGTCAAAGTCCAGAAAAGGAGGAAAAAGCAGAGGCACACCCTTCACATTGCAACACGTAGGCTGATGTGTTTTTAACTATTGCATTGTTTTATTAAATACTTTTTAATATATTTTGAAAATCTCAGAGTGCCTCTGCTTTTTCCTCCTCTTCTGACCTTTAACCTTACCCAGCACAGATGAGCACCGCAGTAACATCATTTGCAGCGCTCAGAGCTTTGTCAAATAAGGACTGCAAAAGGAAACCATAACATACAGATTACTCATAGATGATATTAGGTTAAACTAGAAAAGCACACACCAACGCAGACCCCCCCCCCCCCCCCACACACACACACACACACACACCGATCACCACCAAAATTTAACCGTTTGTTCCTTGTGCCAGTATCAACATTTCCTGAAATTTTCAGCCAAGTCTGTCTATTTCTATTTTTTTGTTCTGTTGCTATCAAACAAACAAACAAACAAACAAACAAACAAACAAACAAACAAACAAACAAACAAACAAACAAACAAACAAACAAACAAACAAACAAACAAACAAACAAACAGAACTCCACTGTTCCTTGGCCTCCATCAGGGAACAGTGGAGTAATTAGAAATAACAGAAGTGCAGGTCTTTTTAAACACAAAAAAAAGACTAAACAAAACAGTGATTTAGAAAATAAATGAGAAGCAGGAGTTTACACATCAGTGTTTACACAGATCATTCAGGTATTTGTTCACATACATGCATTGTTACACATATCAACAGGTCAATACTTACTGCAAATCTTTGGAAATGTGCCAGTGTCATGCTGGTGACTGGTTTGATATCATGTTACATATGAAAGCACCAGTGAATCATGAACTGATAATTAGTCATTTAAAGAAATGTGTATAGCACAAATGTTGTTATACATATAAATTAGTTTGTTGTTGAAAAGAAATGAATGTGGCCAAAACCAAGCAAAATATGTAATTACCTTAACCAAAGAAGAAAACTACAAGTGGAATTCCTCCAAAATAAAAGAAGTAAAACTTTACAAAGTTTGAAACAGTAATAAGGAACAAATGAATGATTTGTAAGATACAGTCTTAGGTCAAAATATGAAATAATAAGATAATGGGTTTTACTTTAAACACTGTCTGAACATTATAATGTCTTTAAGGTGCTATATGTAGCATTTTTGTTCCTAGTAATTATAGCCTGTGAAAAGCCTCTAAATAATGTTTGTGTTGTCAATCATTTGGTGATTTGTTTGATGCTCTGCCCATCACTTATCCACCAATCACAGAGTCCATAGTGTTTCAGCTTCCACGTTGCCAGTTCCCAGTGAGATACAGCTCAAATATGTCTGATGTTACTAAGCCTAAAAAATATTATGATCTTGACGAGGTGAGAAGCAAAACTGGAATTAGTATAGGAGATGCTTTTGTAAAATCAACACAGCTGAAAGTGGAAAATAATTTAAAGACTGATGCCGAAATTGTTCATTTTCTCCTGAAGAGGTTAAGAGACAGCTAACTTTAGTACTGTAAAGGTCAAAGGTCAAGGTCACTGTAGGACATTTCAACTATTCGGTGACACTTTACTTGACGGGTGAGTTAATAACACTTTCATAGCAGCTGTCATAAACTGCACATAAAGCATTCATGACTGTTTCAACATTCATACAGAATGACAACTTTTCAAAATAAAAGTCCAACAATCACGAAGCAGCACTGGCGTTTATTGTTTGTTTTTTTTCTTCCCCAAACTTCTTACCTCATACAGGGTGTATCCCGCCCCCACCTCCTCCCATTGTAGCTGGATTAGGCCCCCACAGACCCCCATGTGAGCCCCTAGTGAGGATAAAATGGAGTCAGACGACGAGACGAGAGACATCTTACCACCACGTCACATCTGAGTCAGGGGGCTAGTCCAGTGCCTATTTGTTTAATAATGTAACCTTCGCTGCCTCTTCCTGGAATGGTTGAACATTCCCATTAGCAAAAGATGAATCATCATGGTAAAAAGTGGGTTTTTTTTGGGGGGGGGCAGTGCTGCTTTGCAACTGTTGGACTTTTATTTTGAAAAGTTGCCGTCGTTCTGTCTTCCATATTCATGAAAGGTTTGGTATGAATGTTGAGTTATGCCTCATGTCTATTTCACTCTGGGAATGCATTTTAAAACCACATTTTTAATGACTTTTACCCTTTTGATTTTTAATATCTTTAATTACGTGATTTTTTTTCATGCCTCTAAAATACTTTGAGTTACCACTAGTATGAATAATGCTATACAAATAAACATGCCTTACCTTACCTTGTGAATTCCTTTGCGTTCGTCACTGGACTCATTTTCAGTTGAGTGGATTACTCAAAGGAAAAACCCTCATTATTGACAAATGTATGATACATTTACCCAGATCTTACATTAATGAATCACGTCTTATTCACCTTTAAACCAGTGGAATGGATCCAGTGAATTGTGCTGTGGTTTGAGGGGGAACTTTTGACCTACAGTATCTAGTGACAGATTTGGTGAAAAAGTTTAAAGAATGAGTACAGAGTTATAGATGAAGTTATAATCCCTTTCTTCTAACAGTGGGAAATTGGGCATTTGGTTGGATTATAGGATTGTGGGGCCCAGGTGGAGGTATGCACACCACTGAAATTCAACTGAAATACATGATAGTATTGGGATAAAACCAACTAGACCAACTGTTTTGTGTTATATTTAATATATATGTCACACATTTTCCTATCGCGCTATGAACACACATGACAAAGAGAGTGTCAGAACCTCCCAGCTGACCTTTATGTTTGACAAAAACATATGTAAGACTTAACTTTGTGTAAAACAACAACACACTGTAGCAGAAATAGATTTGACATTTAACATTTGCAGTTGCCACAGTATATGACCACCAGCAGCAATGCAAATCTTATCTATTCAGCTACTTTCAAAATAGCACTGTGTGTCACATTTGTGTGTGGTTTCACATGTCAGGACAGGACTTATTTTATTTAATAGAACAAATATGACCTCTTGGGAAAAAAATACAATTCTAACAACAACACCGTGAGCTTGTAGAGAAAAAAAAAAAGACTACAAAATTATACACACTTAATAAACTGTAACTGCAGGACAGGTGATGCAAATCACCAATAATAATAATAATAATAATTATTTTATATATATATATATATATATATATATATATATATATATATATATATATATATATATATATATATATATATATATATATATATATATATATATAATTTAATGGAAAGATGAAGCTGGTGGTTTTACTCACCTTCTCTTTTCTTTTTTCTTTTCCTTCTTCTCTGTCATATTAACCCTTAAAGACCCAGTGGTATTTTTATGGTGATTCTCAAATGACATGCTCTCTCTATCTTTAACCTTTCTTAATTTTTTAGAAAAACTTAAAGTTAAAGTTAAGCATTGTTCAGAAACAGAGAAAGTAATATATTGTACTTTTTCAATACAATATATTATTAACTGAACAAAAACCCAGTGTCTTGATCCATTGTCGTTCAACCAACTTTTACTGGTGAATCAATGTTATAGAAGATGACGGTGTTTCCATGGTAACTACAGAGCCTCTGAACGTCCAAATGGGTCATATCTGATGACCATGAAAATATGACAAACTGTGTTTTATTTGAAAGTATTGATAAGACTAGTGGATTAACAGCTATTACACATTTTAGATCAGTAGATGGTTTTGGGTTTTTATGAGTTAATGTCAAAACAGCAGGAATTTAAGAATTTTGAAGATTGAATTAAAATTTTTGGCTGATTAATTTGACTTTTAAGTGGAACTGTTGCTGTTACTGTCCATTATTCTTACATCTCTGACCTAAAGACGTTGGCTACTGTCTACCTTTGTGCTTGGTGTTATTACTGCCTCTGTCTGCAGCTGCTACAGCTCCCTCTGCTTGGTTGGCATTTATTAATAATCCCCCCCGAGCTGCTTTTGTTTTATCTCTGTACATACATGTGCAAAACACAAAGGTTGGCGATTCCATAGTCAGAGCAGAGTTGGATAAAAGAACTCTTCCATGCAGCGCTCCTCCTTCGTGGGATGATTTAGAGCAGGGGTGTCAAACATGAGGCTCGGGGGCCAAATCCGGTCCCTGAATGGGTCCAGTCCGGACCCTGGGATAACTTTGTGAAATACAAAAATGACAGTGAAAAAACTGATAAGGTAATTTCAGGTTCCACATACAGATCAAAATGGGTCAGATCAGTAAAATACTATCATAATAATAACCTAGAAATACAACTCCACTTTTTTTAAAAAACATTTTCATGTCATTTTACTGTATTTACAATAAAACAAACTATTATTTCCACAAAAAACATGAATAACCTGAACAAGTATGAACATTTTCAAATGCCTGAAGTGTATGTTTAACAATATTCTGCCTGTTATTAAAGGTTTTGTGTATTTGTACAATAATCAATAAAATACAATACAATAAAAAACAGACATAATCTTATTAAAATTGCATTTAGTTTTCTGAAGAAGTGTTGGTTTATTCATGTTATTCACATTGTTTTAAAGGATTGTTGGTAGATGTGAACATTTTCATCATATAATTTAACTTTTTTTTTTGCACTACATCAGAGAGGAAAATCTAGAGTTGACATTATTTATATATTATGTTATTATTTTAGTGGTTTGGCCCAATTCAGATCAAATTTGGTTTAATGTGGCCCCTGAACTAAAGTGAGTTTGACACCCCTGGTTTAGAGGGACCTGAAACTGTCAAAACTTGTTACTTTGGGGGAATTTAAGAACATTGTTAAGGATCAAAAACACAATATGCTTAGTTAATGTGACAAAATGTGCACTGTATGTAACCAGATATTTCCTTTATTTATTAATATTATTGGTTTGCTGTATATTTATTGTTGTAAAATACATCTGTACTGACATCTTGGCGAGGTCACACTCTGAAAGGATATTCACTTGGTTAAATAAAAAAACATCATGGTGTTAAAACCTCAATAAATTCCCTCTGGGTTCACCTTAGAGGCCCCACTGTTGTTGCACATTTCACCAATATAAAAAATTAAAAATTAAACTTCATAAAGAGACCACACACTGGTTAGTGTAGTGAAATATACTTTATCATATATTTGTCATTGTCAGACAATGGGGCTGATGAACCTGCAGTGGGTTTTTTAAAAGACAAATAAAGTGAAATAATTATAGTTTAGAACAGAAAAGGTAGATGATGTTGTCTCTGCTGTCTCCCTATCAAAATGATGACTTTTTTTTTTTTATCTCAAATCTTTTCCCATATTTTTCTTAAATTTCCTATCCATAGCCACAATAATGAGTAACTGTGACCCGATCAGACACATTTTCTACACAGTAATTTACTTTTAAGGGCTTTATTTTTTGATCCTTTTGAAACTTTTTTGATTTTTCCTGATTAAAGAAGTATTTCATCCATGGTAAAAAAAAAAAAAAAAAAAAATAGAGCTTTACTTTTTTACTTAATTACAATTCAGAAGTTGAGTATTTTTTCACACAAGTAGCTGTACTACTACTTGAGTACAGAATGTGAGTACTTTTACCACCTCTTCAACAGACCAATATTGATACAAGAGAAAGATGTAAATATTGTCCAGAGATATCACCTATCATTTTTATCTTTACTATTATTGTCCAAAGCAATGGTTACAACATAAAGATTCTTTATAGTCGTGTCAGGTTGTTACCAAACATTTTATACTGAGGCTGAACACTGAGTTTGCTTTCACTTTAGAAATCAGTCTATATATAACATAAACTAACACGTGAAAGTAAATGTAAATACAAACATGTTCCACTTTAACCCTATTTCTCTTTTTCCATCTAGCACTTCCCTTTTACATGCGGCCTACAGTTACATGTGTCATCTGTGCCTCTGAACCCAGGACTAGACTTTCACAACTGTCAACTTCAATTTGGAGTAGAAACAAAATTTTTGTTTATGCTGAAATTTTTTTTTATTTTTATTTTTTAACTTATCATGCCAGACAGACCAACACTATAGTTTTTCTAACCTTTGTGGTTTATTTCTGATGTTATTTTCACCTTAGAAGAGTCGCTGGTGCCACAGTTAAATGAAACTAGGGCCGTGTTATCTGAGCTGATACTTTACTGAGAGGTTATTCTGTTTGTGTTGCACTTTTTGTGTAGATATCGCAGAAGATTTCAGTGTGATTGAGTGCACTGTATTTGTATTTCCCTCTGCGTGTGTGTGTGTGTGTGTGGTAAGGTTGCTCTTAGACATGTCTGGGCGTATTCTCGCTCTGTAGACTTACACTAGAGTAACTACACACATACAGCCTGTCTAGTTTGTATTGTCCAGTGAAGCATTAAATCTAATCAAACATTATCCTAAGAAAAATATATGGACCCATTAACTCATTCACTGCCATTGACGTGATTTGGCGTCAATTCAAATCCAAATGAACAATCTACGCTTTATTTTGATGGGTGCCATACGGTACATATGTAGTCTTAGTCTTTTATTATAGTATAATATTACATAATATTATACTACAATATTATAATGCAATATAGTATAATATATATAATATTATATAATATTGACTATATTCTGAGTCAATATTCTCTTCTCATTCACCTGTTAGTGAATGAGTTATGTGACAATACAACCAATTCTTTTTTAAAAGGTAACATTTTAAAAATTAATCAGATGTTTAGTCCACATTAGATTATGATAAATCAACACTAAGGGATTAAAAACAATCCAATGGCATTACCTCTTAACAGTGTGTGTTAAATTAATTACTTTAGTTAGTTTTTTAAATAATCTTTATACACAGCCAAAAAGTCCCCAGTTGAATTTGAATAAGCAATACATAATTAATGCAGTTATTTAACACTAACTTTTTAAATTTCACTCTTTTTTCCTACTATGTTCATGTTGCACCATGGAGCCTTAGCATTTTATCATTTCAGGTTTTCCTGTTTATTTTTCTGTACATATGGGAACACTGACATTAAAAACATAAAGTGTATTAAAGCATAGAATGCAGAATCTATTGGATTTTTAGTTTGTAAAAAGGGGATGGGAGCTTATAATAACTTTAACGTCTCCTCATTTTCAAGTGGAAAACTGTTTTTTTTTTTGTTGTTGACCATTTTGATGATTCTGTGCTTGAAATAAAATGACTAAACTGACTATGAGTAACCTCCCATTGGGAACGTAAAGATTAGGATTTATCAGGCATAAAATACTGACAGTGTGGTTCAGGGAGCATTAAACATCCTTTACACACACCACACCTGAACCCCATTAAGAATCATTAGGATTAATTGCAGAAGAATGAAACTCATATCATTAATATAGGATGTTGGAAAAAAGAAAGAATGCAAGTCTGGAGAAAAATAAAAGCTGTCCGTTTTTTTTTGTGATATATTTATATTCCTAATATGCACGAGTGAGGAAAAACATGGACTGAAAGTGCTCAACCAACTCTAGTATATATTTTTCAATAAGCTGATATACTAAAGTCAATGCCCTATAGGCTGCTAAATAAATGAGGAATGACGAAAACATGTTTGAAAATGTATTGATACATATAAGTTACAGATAATAGCATGATTCAATGTCTTTTTGAAATAATTACAAGTGAGATAAAATGGCCATTGCCTACAATATTTTACATGTGTGAAAAAAAATACATTAATAAAAATATCAAAGAATTAAAAAAAAAAAAAAGTAGACTGAACAGTGAATATATAATGATATAAAATACAGATAAAAGGTTTTGTAAGAACATGTGCTGTACAACACAGCTGTACTGAAGGGTGAAGGTATCAAAGCTCATATCATCTCAAGTTATCTAGAAGTGTTCAAACCAAGCTTGAAGTCCTGTCACGACCATTAGACATTATTCTCCACAGGTCAGGATGCCCTTGGAATGTGTCCAGAAACAGTAGATCTGCTTGACAACAGAAGAAGCTGCTGGTGTAATCTGATAACAACTACATAATGATGTCAGTTAGTCACTCCAAAGAAAATGTTCAGTGGCCATGGAACATAATATTTGAAGATGAATAAAAGGTGAAAACTTGACCATGACTTTTCTGGTGTATTCTGTGAAGTCCTGTCAGATATTTTAGTAACACTTTAGTTGACGGGTGAGTTCATAACACTTTCATAGCAGCTGTCATAAACTGGACATAAAGCATTCATGACACATGACTCAACATTCATACCAAACCTTTCATGAATGTGGAACACAGAACGACAACTTTTCAAAATAAAAGTCCAACAATCACAAAGAAACATTCTCATTTTTGTTTTGTTTTTTAACCCCCAAACCTCTTACCTCATACAGGGTGTACCCCGCCCCACCTCCTCCCATTGTAGCTGGATTAGGCCCCCACAGACCCCCATGACCCTAGTGAGGATAAAACGGGTTCAGACGAGAAAAGAGACGTCTTACCATCACGTCACATCTAAGTCAAGGGACTAGTCCAGTGACAATTTATTTAATAATGTAACCTTTGCTGCCTCTACCTGGAACAACCTTTCAAAATAAAAGTCCAACAATCGCAAAGCAGCACTGTTGTTTTTTCCCCCAAAAAATCTTACCATCACATCACATCTGAGTCAATGTTGTAGTCCAGTGACAATTTATTTAATAATATAACCTTTGCTAATTATTTATGTTTTGCTAATGGGAATGTCCCACCATTCCAGGTACAGTAGAGGCAGCAAAGGTTACATTATTAAATAAATTGGCACTGGACTAACCCATTGACTCAGATGTGAGGTTTTTGTTAAGGGGTGGGGGGGGGAGGGCAATCCTGCTTTGCAATTCTTGGACTTTTATTTTGAAAAGTTGTCATTCTGTCTTCCACATTCATGAAAGGTTTGGTATGAATGTTGAGTTATTTATCCTTTATGTGCAGTTTATGACAGCTTTTATGATTGTGTTATGAAGTCACCTGCCAAGTAAAGTGTTACCAATTTCTTTTAATCAACAATAAATATTGGTCGTCTGGTAATATTATTGAAGATTAAACATATTTTGGACAACATAACATATATACATATATTATATATATATATAGGCTAGTCTTAGACTTGTTGATCTGGGACACTCACTCCACATAACACCCTGCCCCAGTGCTATCAGGCAACAATGTTAAGGAAGTCCTCTGTTTACTCGTTAGCCACACCCACTTCACCTTTCTGACCAATCACACAATAGTGGTTAGAGGGTTAATGTGTCGAGAACAAACTGTGATAAAAATGACATCATTCTATTCTTACAGCTCAACTCAGTGGGAGACGAACAAATGTGTCTGTAATGATCTTAATCATATTTAATATATGACATTAAAGCTTTGTACGTTTTTACTTTGTCAACTCACCCATCATATGACTTACATTTCAGTAATTTTAACATAATCAGGTGACCTAAACTGTTTTAATTTGTGGACCAGCACCAGCAATGATACTATTTCTTCCCTCATTGTCAAAACCTTTTACAGTCTTTTTTACAGTAACTATGACAGCAGCCATACCACTTCATTGTTTCCCCACAATCATTAAATACTCAACATGTTTATGAGAAAAAAGTTGGAACAAATTCAAAAAATGTACTTTTTTTTTAAATCTTACTTGAGGTTTTCCAGTGTTTGAAAAAAAAAAAACTATTCTGTGGGAACATACAGAGGAATGGACACATCTGATTACAGCGCGACACTGATACTGATACATTTGTTGATGAAAATGGATAAAATTCTATTTTAAGTAATGTTTAGAATTAACTGAAGATGGTAATATAATACCAAAGGTACAGTATATAACATGTTGGAGGATCAGGCTGGAAAATTTACTTAATATTTATGATGATGGTTACATTAAATAGTAATAATAACACTAGTAATAATAACACTAGTAATAATAACAAAAGTAATAATAACACTAGTAATAATAACACTAGTAATAATAACACTAGTAATAATAACAATAGTAATAATAACACTAGTAATAATAACAATAGTAATAATAACAATAGTAATAATAACACTAGTAATAATAACAATAGTAATAATAACACTAGTAATAATAACAATAGTAATAATAACACTAGTAATAATAACACTAGTAATAATAACACTAGTAATAATAACAATAGTAATAATAACAATAGTAATAATAACAATAGTAATAATAACACTAGTAATAATAACACTAGTAATGATAACACTAGTAATAATAACACTAGTAATAATAACAATAGTAATAATAACAATAGTAATAATAACAATAGTAATAATAAGTCCATTTTAAGTTCAGTGTCTGTATTAAAATCCAACCTGGATATATGTGAAATATACATAAACTACAAAAGTACTCAGAGGGGGTACACTCTCCCAAGGCAGATCAGCCACCATTGTGAAAGTCACATGTGCAGACCCCCCCCCCCCCCCACTGATCATCACTAAACTTTAATCAGCTGTTCCTTGTGTCAGTATCAACATTTACTAAAAATTTCAGCAAAATCCATTCGTAACTTTTTGAGTTATCTTGCTATGAATCACACACATGTACAGTACCCCCCCCCCCCCAAACACACACACACACACACACACACACACACCTCCACTGAACACCCACCGAAATGTACTCACTTGTTTTTCGTTCCATGATCAACATTTTCTGAAAATTTCAGTAAAATCTATCTGTAACTTTTTTAGTTTTCTTACCAAATAAACAAACCCACAAACGCCAGATAAACAATTTCTTGGCAGAGTAACAAACATTTCAGGGAAAAAAAAAAAAAAATATTTCTACAAACCACAGTACTGTTATTTAGTGTTCCCTTCCTTTACACTTAACATGTTTTTAACCCTTGTGTCAACAGACAATGAGATTCATTGCATTTATTTTCTGAGGTTTGGAACTGTTTGTGCTGCTTCTGGACATGAGGTCAGAGGTCACATTAAATATTGACTTTAACCTATAGAACCCATTTAGTGTTTATTTTAAGGCTGTACATATATTTCCTGTAGTTTTTTGTTTGCTGTAACTAAATAAGAAATAAATATACGGTCATTTCATCCTGGCAAAAACAACAAGATAAAAGCTGGCATAAGACAGTACTGTATATTATAACATGTGACTATAATTGTGCAGAAACAAACCTAATGCACAGTACTATCGTCTGTTCACTATAGTTCATAAACAGTCTGTTCTGGCTTCATCCTAAACATTAAAACCTAAGCTGCCCATTTCACACAGATCAATAACCACTGTGATTCATCATTAACATAAGAGGATGAATAATAACTTTTATAACCCACATATGTCTTTAAACATATCTGGTCCAGGAGTCTTATGGGGTGAATGAGGATCTAACAAACTCAAACTAGTGAGTTTAAAGGTAAGCCAAGGTATGAAAACATTTCTGAAAAAAAAAAAAAAAACATTTACAGGAATTTCACCCCTTGGGAATAGTGCTGTCTGAAATAACTTCCTCTACTATTGTTAAGTCAGGTTGTGGTAGGAAAGCCAGTGTCGTCTGTTTGTGTGCATTGTGATTATTTTCACACCATTTCTTAGCAACAAATACATTGTAAACCCGAATGTTCAGATTAATTAATTATTATTATTATTATTATTATAATAATTTCAGAAATATTACTAATAACTCAAATGTATTCAGTTGCTGTAACATGTTCTTCTTTTTAAGTACTTCTAACTAATATTTTTTTTATTAAGGGGAACTATTGTGGATATAAGTGAACAGAACTTAACATAGAATTAATAACTGAGAATGATATTGTACTGTCATTTCTATTGTTTCAAATAAGGATGATTGGAAAAAAATGAACTTATCTGATTAAATATCATTTCAGATCACTCCAAATAACCACCAATATCTATCACACCAAAAAATTACAATCACAAAACACAGTTATTTTATTCAGTGGCTGTGGTTCAGTTGGTAGAGCGGGTCGTCCAATGACTGAAGGGTCACAGGTTAACGTCCCAGCTCTGTCTGTCCACATGTCCAAGTGTCCTTGGACAAAGACACTGAACCCTGACTTAGTCTCCCAGTAGGACTGACAGAACCTTAGAATACTAAGTTAATAATGTTTTTATTTAAGTATACTTTAATAAGCATCTAAAATTTAAGTTCTGGAAACTTGTATCTTTTAAGTTTCATCAATTTAAAAATAATTGAGGCAATCGATTGCATTACATTTTTTTTTAGTTCTGCTAACTTAGTGTACCCCTGTGTTAATTCACACTTATATTCATGTTTACATTTCACTGTGTATTTCTTGTTAGGTAAATATAAATACATACTATGTCATATTTTAGTGTCTTCTTTCATGGGTTAGATATCCTATCAGATATTTAGGATTCAGTCTAGTTTACATCCAACAGATTATGTTACAAATTTTACAGAGGAGTTTGAGGTAAAAAAAAAAAAAAAAAAAAAAAAAACTAGTAAGGAAGACGGATGGAAATCAAGTATGTATTTGATGCTTTGATATTTATATTCTAAATTCAATATATTATCTTTAACGCTACAATCTTTCTTCTCCTGAGATCAAGCCTCCTTCCCTTTTCTGCAATCTAATCTGTAAACAGTGTTTTAATCTGGAGGAACAAACATGAATACAGGAATGTACACTAACACTAGCAAGTGTAGTTGATTTAAAGAAAACCACATATGATGTTTGCTACCGCACTTTGTATCCCACGTCTTCAGCGATTACACAAAACAGCCTGGAGACGCACAGATACAGAGCTCACACACTTTATGTCTGTGTCCACATGACATTTTAAAGAAAACAAATGGACATAAATGAGCTCAGTATTTACCAGTATTATAAAGTATGTTTACTTTAAATATTACTTCAGATCCAGGTTATTGGTTCCCATTGGAAAATTCATCATGAATCAGATAATCAGTTTATTTGTTCTAATAGGATTAAATACAGGATTGTCCTTTGGGTGATAGCACTTACTTTGTCATTTAGTAGTTATTTATTTAGTGATATCTTTTTAACGTGGTGATTTTATAAATGTGTTTTTTATGGATTTGAGCAACAGATTTTGTGGCGTGATTTCCTTCAGAATCAATAAAGTATCTATCTATCTATCTATCTATCTATCTATCTATCTATCTATCTATCTATCTATCTATCTATCTATCTATCTATCTATCTATCTATCTATCTATCTATCTATCTATCTATCTATCTATCTATCTATCTATCTATCTATCTATCTATCTATCTATCTATCTATCTATCTATCTATCTATCTATCTATCTATGTTAATATGTGTTACGTACAGACCCATTAGGGGGATTTGAAAAGATTTAACCACACAAATGGAAAATAAAAGCTGATCATCCTAATGTAACAAAATTACAATTATATTTAATTTTCCATATGTTTGTACAACAAGTAAAACAAATAATTCAAACCATTATTTATATAGAGTGGATGACCACATACATGCATCTAAAAATATAATCTGTCCCTTCTCCTTTTTATTTGTCTTTTACATTAGGTGTTATCCAACACTCAGGTGCATTATCATCACCTATTATGTTTGACCAGAGTTATTATCTATTAACTAAAACGCCCAGCATTAACCAAACAAACACCTCTGAAGGCCTTTTCAGACGATCAGATTTCAAGTGTCAACCACAATATGGGACATGAATGAATTTCAGATACGACGTGCACACACAGACTGTATGTTGACAACACCTATACTGTTCAAAGTGCAAAAATAATACGTCACCAGTACATGTGGTCTACCTGTTCCACCTTAGGAATAAAGCCAATTACAATTATAGCTTCCATTAGGACCCAGTAACAAGGGATGATCACTTTGTAGATTTTGAAGCTCGAGGTTAAATTTATTTTAGTTAATTAAACTTAATGACTTTTTATTAGTTCTTAAATAAACACAGGCTAAAGCAGAGGTACAGGTGTAGCTACGTCTGCTAATAGATGGTCAGGTTGGCTTAAAAACTGGTGTCAAAGTGATATTTATTTTTATTTTTGTCTGTGAAAGACCATAACTCTTCAGTAGAATTGCGACGTTGGGTCTGTGATTCTGACAAACAACTTCAACCACTTCATTTCTATTTTTTTTTTTTTTATAAGCACTTTATTTTTCTTTACTTATTATTTGTTTTTGTATTGTTGTTGTCTGTTTCTTATTTATGGGTGTAGCTGCATTTTTGAGTCTCTATCTATCTATCTATCTATCTATCTATCTATCTATCTATCTATCTATCTATCTATCTATCTATCTATCTATCTATCTATCTATCTATCTATCTATCTATCTATCTATCTATCTATCTATCTATCTATCTATCTATCTATCTATCTATCTATCTATCTATCTATCTATCTATCTATCAGGGGGTAGATTAGAAGTGATTATTTTTACACAATGATAAAAAAAAAATAAAACCCAAAGACCGTAAACTACTGCAGCTTTAACATATCATCAGATCATCATCCCATAACAGCTTAGAAATGTAAAATGTTGTCTTATCTGGTTAAAACAGAAACTACCAAGAGTTTTGTTGCTTAATATCCCCACAACAACAACAACAACAACAACATCAACAAACAGCCAATCAGACAACTTCCTCAGTTTGAAATGTTTTATTGGTGGATTGTCACGAAAAAGTAACAGGGGAGACAGGTTACAGCCAAGATTCACTTCTGCTTAACTTCACTCACCAGTCCAGGAATCCAAAAACGAGAAGCGTGCTGAGCTTTATAGGGAGACAAATATAGCTGCCCTCCTCTGCCGCTCAGTCACATGTACTCTTTCCTCTAGATTCTTTGTCTCTCCCTCTAGTTCACACGCTCTCTTTCCAACACTCACAGCTGCCGTCTGCCTCTTTGTGCTTTAATTCACTCTTCATCTGTTTTTTTGTTTTTTGTTTTTTACTCTTTCCGCCGTTGCTTCTGACAATACTTCTATTTCATTTCAGAAAGCTCAAGTGTGTAAAAATAAAAATATAAACTCTGATATCTCCATCTAATCCAGGAGAAATGTTATATGATAGAAGCAAATTGTATTCCTCTCATTAAGCAATTTTAGAAATTAGAAACTGGTGTTTTTTTTTATCTGACATCACACACTAACTTTACTATCACAGGTTAAATAATCACTGATGCAGATATATTTAGCCTAACGTGGAGTGTCTGGATAAAAGTTCAGAAACTGCTACGTAGGCTATAATAGATATACAATGCAATGGTTTATATAGAAAAAAAAAAATATATATATATATATATATATATATATATATATATATATATATATATATATATATATATATATATATATATATATATATATATATATATAATGTTTAATAGTCATAAACAGGGTTTTTAACCTGTGAACCTGGGCCTCTGTTGATAAATGACCTAATTTAAACCACAAATGAAGAGTCCTGAACAATATCAGTGTTTTTTTTCCTTCTTTTTAAATGGTGCCATAATATAGAAGCAAAAAAAATTAAATAAAAAATAAATAAATATGTTTACTAATTTGCACTACTGTGTACCCAGTTTCAGTCTTTGTTCATTTGCTTAACATAGACTGTATCTACAGCCTTCGGAAAGAAATTTACCATCTAAAAAAACCCCATAATTTGTCTTTCAAGTTTGCTTTTTCTTACTTTAAGGCTTGAGGAGACTTGTCGTGACAGAAATCGTGTCCTCAGACCATAAACACGCACTAGATTCAGAAAACAACTCTGAGGACAAAATAAAATGTAGTTCATCTAAGGACACACAGACAACAGAGAAGCAAATTACCTGGAGGGGAAAGTCTATGAGGCACGATGCACCATAACTGAACAGTGTGATTTTAATATTTAACAACAGCCCCAGGGTCCTGAAAGTCACTTAGCAATGAGTGAGCAAACAGCAGTAATCACAGAGGTTATATATATATATATATGTGTGTGTGTGTGTGTGTGTGTGTGTGTATATTTCACCTGCCATTAACATAATTTCCCTTCATTTAATGCAAACATTTCAGTTTAGGACAATCCAAGTGTATTATATCTTGTACAACACATGGTGTATATCTACACAGAGAGGAAGGACAAATACATCCAGGTATTTATGCAAACAGAACATGCATTTAATAACTAATAATTACACACATTTAAGAACATTTGCATTCGGTCATTTTAACTGTCAAAACAATAAATACTAGTTTCAATGTAAATAAACAAATGAGATAACTACTTAAGCTGCTGGTTCATAAATAAAATTGTCATGTGAGAGCACATTTTAGAGATTACTTTTATGAAAGTCAAAAAGGATTTTTTTATTTTTTATTTTTTTTTAATTATATCAAATAATTTGATGTAACTCACAGTTTTGTTCACAGCCTGCTGTCAGTAGTAGCATGACTTCACTGGGTGTGGAGTATTTGCACCAAAACTGAACCCAAGTTGAAGAAAGGATCCATATGCTGTTGCCACTTCAGCATTTTTGGTTCAATGCGACAATAAAAAATATACTCACTGCCACTTTAAACTTCTTGAATTTCTTCCTTTCAACATTTGAGGTAGTTATTCTCTCTGGCAATTCCACATAACAATTTTATGCCAAGACCCAGCAGCTGTAAACCACAACATCCAACACAACCTCTTATGGTCGTCTTTCCGCCATCTTATGATGATGATGTCATAACCCAAACTGACTCAGCATCATCTTCACTGAAATGACAGAAATGGAAAAAAAAAAGATAGATTTTGTTAGAAGAGCATGGATAATAAGCAGAGGAATAAATGGATAAAATAATGTGTAGTGTTCAGGTGCAGAAACATTCCATTAAATGCATTAAACTATACAAATAATATGAACACATTAAATACATGTGATGGTTGTAGGTATGTTAGCTGTTTAGTAAACCTCATTTTAAAAATTCAATTAATTTATGATTGAAAGCTACAGTTTGCATCAGAATAACTAGTCCTTGTTGAGCTGCATTTTATAATAAACATCCAAAATGTAATAACTTTCTCATTTCATTTTGTAATAAACTGCCCCAATGCATTTTGTAATAAATTTTGATGCATTTCTATTTCCAAAATATATTTGTAATTTCAAATTGTCCTAATGTCTAATATGTTTAATTACCAGCCCAGACATAAACCACTTGGAATATTTCCCAAACAGCTCCTTGAGTTTTAATGCTACACTACCAAAGCACCTGCTGCTGCAAAATGTAAAAACGTATTACATAATGGGGCAAAATGTATTACAAAATGCATTAGGGCAGTTTATTACAAAATGAAATGAAAAAAATTACTACATTTTGGACGTTTATTACAAAATGCGGCTCAACATCCTGTCCACTGCTATAATTAGATGTGTATGACAGAGTGCATATATTAGTCATATTAACAGACTTCAACAATGGTACGTTATTAACTGATGTAAAATTGTAAAACTATGATCACATGATCAGTTTGATAACTACGAACTCACTCAAATAATAAACCATTGCCAAAAATAAAGTATAAATCTGGCTATGATTTATTTTATTTTATTTTATTATGTCACGGACCATTAATTAATTGCATAAATAACAGTAAAAATGTTGGCTTTAACCAACATTAGAGGATAATAGACACCATAACGTTTGTTGCTTACTTTACCATGTAAGATAAAAGAGTCTGACAAATGCAAGATAATTAAGACAATTAAGAGAGCTCCAAAAACAAGAGACAACAGTGAAACATCAGTATAAACGAACGCAAACAAACAACAGCAGCACATATAGAATAATAACATATAATACATCAACATATAATCATATTCAGGGATGCAGACAGACAAAACTACCAAAAATATATATATAAAGAGTCATGACAACATCATCCATGGGTAGATTCTAAAGTAAATAATATGTGGTTCATAATTTGTATAAATAATTTATTAGCAAAACTGTTGGGATATATGGCACAGATGGTTTATACAGTACGACTTCCTATTCCTGTTCATTTTAATCATCATGATTAAAATTATTTATGTCAGTCAATGATTATGATGTAAATGTCTAAATCAGCATTTCTTTTTAAAGTTTAGTGATAGTTGTAAAAACAGGAAGGCAACTTATAATTTTATTTATGGGCAGAACATGATAAATGGAAAAAAACAACAGTGAATAAAATAAAATAAAATAAAATAAAATAAAATAAAATTAAATTAAATTAAATTAAATTAAATTAAATTAAATTAAATTAAATTAAGTTAAATAAAATAAAATTAAATAAAATTAAATAAAATTAAATAAAATTAAATAAAATTAAATTAAATTAAATTAAATTAAATTAAATTAAATTAAATTAAATTAAATTAAAAAGAATAGAATAGAATAGAATTAAACAGTGGTGCATTACTAAGTAAGACGTCAATGGACATAGAATTAGACACAATAGCAGATTATTTTTCCTTCCTTTACAAACTGTACATCACCCACAAAAGCCTTATTACAATGACTGTCACTATACAAAATAATATTGTAGCATAGACGTCTCTCCAATATAATATATTTTGGGCACCAGACTGAAAAGGTTGACATGTACATTTAAGTCAATTTACATGAATTAATTTGGAGAGAGTTAACAAATTAACGCAGCTGCTCACTTCCAATCACACCACACAACTAAATTAAGGATTCAGTTGGTTCTTATTGGATATTATTAGGTAAAATATTACGACATTTGTTTTACTCCTTTCTACGCTCAGCCTGTTATAGACAACAGGTGTGTCCTTATAGTATGTGTTAGAGTATAAACTGTTAACGGCTCAGTCTTTCTGTGTGTAATACGCAGCAGTAGGATTTTGCAGAAGTGCAAAATTTATAGCAATAAAAGTATATTTAAAAAAAAACTGTAAATTGAGGAACTATTTTAATCTGCCTCATCAGTGTCTAAGAAAACATGCTTACTAAACCTTATTAGCAGACAACAAAATAATACTAATAATGACTGTCTCATATTTCTGAGGCATTTTGATAGACAAAAGTTCTTAAGATAGAACATGAAATATTATCTCAAATAATACTTTACCTGTTTTAAATCACATTATAATTAGACTATAAACTATAACACGAAGGTCGTCCAATGCAGGCTTACGAGTTTAACTAGTTTGTTTTTCTTTTATATTACAAAGAAAATTGTTAACTATGGACCAAAGTTATGGAAAACAAAAGACATCAGTATATTTAAAACCAAATAAAAAAATCATCAGCCTTTGAAGAGAGATAAAGAATGGAGTCACAATTGTATGACCCCATTCTTTATATTTTGTGTGCAATCAAATCGTAATGAATTTCTTATTTATTTTATTGAAATTTTATAATTTATGTACAATCAGTTTATCTTGTAGGTTTGTAATTTTATAATTTTATGGAATCAAATCTTAATATATTTCTTATTTCACCCTTGTCTTAAAATTGTATTTTAATTTTTAATCAATGTGAAGCACTTTGGGCTACAGTATTTGTATGAAAGGTGCTATATAAATAAAGATTATTATTATTATTATTATTATTATTATTATTATTATTATTATTATTATTATTATTATTATTATTATTATTATTATTATTATTATTATTATTATTATTATTATTATTATTATTATTATTACATCACAAATTCAGATAAGTTGAGTTTGCTTTTTTTTAAAGAGAGAAGTTGCTGCCATAAAAAAATGCTGATTAGTGAACTTTTTAAGCATGTTTAACTTGCATTTAACTAAGATTTTAAGTCAAATGTACTTAAGTATACTTGTTCATGTCCACTTGTTTTGTTTTTGTTTGTTTGTTTGTTTGTTTTTATAGTAAACTCCACTTATCCAGACTATATATATATATATATATATATATATATATATATATATATATATATATATATATATATATATATATATAAGTTATGGACAATAAAAGAAAATCTGTCATGGTGAAAACAAACAGCTGCTTAGACCTTTTGCAGTTGACATCAGAACTTACAGTGTATTGTTATGAGGGTGAATTACTTTGGTTTTATTTTGTCTCCTGTTGTCTAATAAACAGACTAAACGTTGGCTGTAACTGCAGCTAAAGTAAACACAACATTTATTGTCAAACTTCCATTAAAGTCTCATCATTAAATCAGTCCAGTCATGATGCATCACTTCCACTCATCAACAAATTAAAGCATTTTCCTTTAAAGTTTGGCCCTTCTGGGTTAAAAAAAAAAATAAGTGTCTGAAAAACAGAAAAACAGACCATAAAACGTCTTGTGCAGAGCTCTGTGCACAGTTGGAAAAGAGGACACATACATTTATCCTCTGGCAGATGCTCTTATTCTTAACAAGAGTCAGACAATTGAACGGCAGATCATACATAATTGTTTTCTCCACATTTTTTGGTCATACAGTATCCTTCCTTTGGTGTCCTCTTGGTTTTTCTCATGCAAAGCCTTCTGTACTAAAAATAAATAAATAATCAATCAAACTTTATTTATATAACACTTTTCATACATGGTGCATGTAGTACAAAGTGTTTTTCACCCCCATTATCCCACAATTGTAGGATAAGTTAAAAGATTTACAGAGTTAAAAAATGAGAATAAATACAGAACTAAATAATAGTAATGAAATAAAAGTAAATACATAAAATAGCAGAATAAAATAATGTTAAGATTAAAATGTAACTAAACAAGGGATAATACATGTCGGGGTGTTGTTCGCCCCGTCTGGGAATATTTTTCTGATAGTAACTCGTGTTTCATGTTTTATACGCTTATTCTACAGGTTATTACAGTTTATTACTGTCACTACTCTATCAGACTAGTGTTGTGAAATAGGCGGGGCAGACAGAAGGGGGGTGCAGAGAGTTTTAGGCGGAGAAAAGAGAAAGACGGATGTACACAGTCAGGTCGAGGACTGGAGCAGGTGTTGTCCCGTTCCTGCAAAAAAATACTGAAAACGAAGCTCACTGAAACTGCTCCTTGTTTTCTAAAACAAGCTTTTGTTTTTGACTCACTGGTGTAGCAGTACAAAATGGTGAAACCTTATCAAGTTTCAACTATTAAAAAAAAAAAAAAAAAAAAACACAAAAAAAACTTAAATGCTGGTTTGTTCAATTTTTCAAAAATCTATTGTGTCATACTGTGAAATTCTGAGAGACTGGGTTTTACAGTTTGTCTCATAACTGCGTAACTATTAAAAAAAAACCTGAACATGACAATATATATTCACTATTATGATTTTTTTCTAGTGAAAAATTGAAGAAATAAACCAATATATAAGTGTAATAACACATTATTATATATATCCAAGACATCAATACATGCACTTTTGTCATTATTTTCCAATTAATTTATTATTATTATCATTATTATTATTATTATTATTATTATTATTATTATTATTATTATTATTATTATTATTATTATTATTATTATTATTATTAGTAGTAGTAGTAGTAGTAGTAGTAGTAGTAGTAGTAGTAGTAGTAGTAGTAGTATTATTAGTATTATTATTATTATTATTATTAGTAGTAGTAGTAGTAGTAGTAGTAGTAGTAGTAGTAGTAGTAGTAGTAGTAGTAGTAGTAGTAGTAGTAGTACTAATAGTAGTAGTAGTATTGTTATCATTATTATCATTATTATTATTATTATTATTATTAGTAGTAGTAGTAGTAGTAGTAGTAGTAGTAGTAGTAGTAGTAGTAGTAGTATTGTTATCATTATTATTATTATTATTAGTATTATTATTATTATTATTAGTAGTAGTAGTAGTAGTAGTAGTAGTAGTACTAATAGTAGTAGTAGTAGTAGTAGTAGTAGTAGTAGTAGTAGTAGTAGTAGTAGTAGTATTGTTATCATTATTATTATTATTATTATTATTATTATTATTATTATTATTATTATTATTATTAGTATTATTAGTAGTAGTAGTAGTAGTAGTATTGTTATCATTATTATTATTATTATTAGTATTAGTATTATTATTATTATTATTATTATTATTATTATTATTATTATTATTAGTAGTAGTAGTAGTAGTAGTAGTAGTAGTAGTATTGTTATCATTATTATTATTATTATTAGTATTATTATTATTATTATTATTATTATTATTAGTAGTAGTAGTAGTAGTAGTAGTAGTAGTAGTAGTAGTAGTAGTAGTAGTATTGTTATCATTATTATTATTATTATTAGTATTATTATTAGTAGTAGTAGTAGTAGTAGTAGTAGTAGTAGTATTGTTATCATTATTATTATTATTATTAGTATTATTATTATTATTATTATTATTAGTATTATTAGTAGTAGTAGTAGTAGTAGTAGTATTGTTATCATTATTATCATTATTATTAGTATTATTATTATGTAAGACTTAGCACATATAATAACTGATAGACAAATTAAACCAGTACTATTCATGGATATTGTTGGAACAGTCCACATTTATCATTTATTAGCCTTTGTTTTTAAACACACAAGGATCCTTTTTTAAGGACGTGCCAGGAGCCAGAACAAGTAACTGTCAAGCTTTGTTCCTGAGGATGAATTTGTTCAACCATTTAGAAGAACCATCAGTGGACACTGTGATTAAAGACCTTGTGTAAAAAGACAAATTACAATCTTCCATTTATAACCTGGCCTCTCTCCTCACCACCACCACAGTCCCGATGGTTTGAGATTTCTCAGCTTATGTGACACTGTTAATCATTCTGTTAAGAGCTTCACTGGTTTCAAACGTCACAGTAAAATACGATATTGGATGTAAAAAGTCAAAAAAAAAAAAAAAAATTAATATTAAAATAAATAAAGGTCTGATTTATGATTTATATATGGTTATTAAATTAACTGTGAACACAAATGCCTGCAGTAAAATGAATTAACCATAACCACACACTCACTCAAATCAAACACATGACTCAGTGAAGTAAGAGGTAAATAAAAAGGAAATAAACACAGACGTTCTTTCACTACATTGATGCATTTCATTCAGGACATAGACGTATAACTATGATGAATAATTTACTGCTGGGACAGATCCAGATTAAACGCTCTGATGAATGACCTCTAACTTTACCTTCCCTGCCTGATAAAGTGGATCTGCATTTAGACTCCATTTATTACAGAGAAAGTGACAGGATGCATTAAAAGAACGTAACATTGTCTATCAGTCACCACCTGTTTTAAAGACTGAAGTATGTTTAATGTTATTCTGGACCATCTTATCAGTTTGTTGAGGAAATGTACCGTAGCTTTTATTCCCATATGTTTCAATATATTCATGCAATGGGATCAGGACGTCTGTAAAAACAATAAAACAACAGCTATACTTAATTAGTGGACTTTATTTTATTTGCACCAAATGTGCAAATAAAGAAATGATTTGGTTTCATTGTTTAAAGAATATACTTTGTTAATATAAACATTTTCATAATACAAATTTGCTTTTGCTAATTTTGTTACCCTACATTATTTATATGGTATTATGTTCAGAGGTGAAAGTAACTAAGTACAAGTACTTCCTTTACTGTACTTAAGTACATTTTTGTACTTAGTTTTTATTTTTACTCTCTACATTTTTGTATAAATATCTGTACTTTATACTCTTTACATTTTGTATAAATATCTGTACTTTATACTCTTTACATTTTGTATAAATATCTGTACTTTTATACTCTTTACATTTTATATAAATATCTGTACTTTATACTCTTTACATTTATATAAATATATGTACTTTATACTCATTACATTCTCAGAATAGACTCATTACTTTTTCAAACTAGACAAATGTGAGAATATATAAATCAGAAATTGTGACTCACTATATCATAATTTGGACTATTTATCTCATGATTTAGACTGTTTTTTTTTTTTTTTTTCAAATCTCCTATTTATGACTTTTGATTTTTTTTTCCCTAAATATCATGTCAATATCCACTAAACTGAGAACCATAACCCAATAAAACACATTATCTACAAAGAAACTCACTTTTAAAAGCTTTATTTTTGGATATTTTTCTGGTTTTTCCTGCTTAAATTAATATAATTTCATCCATAGCATAGAAAAATGCTCTTTTACTTTTTACTTTTATACAATTCAGAAGTTGTACTTTTTTTTACTTTTACTTCAGTAAAGGAGTTAAATCAGTACTTTATACTTTGACCATAGTATTTTTTTCACACAAGTAGCTGTACTTCTACTTAAGTACAGAATGTGAGTACTTTGACCACCTCTGATTATGTTATTTTTTTGGTCCGTCCTGCTTGAAATCTCATTGGGCTGTATGTACTGTAGCCCCTGAACTAAAATGACTTGAACCCCCCTGTACTATATGATTATTAAAAATAAATAATAATAATAATAATGTTTCCACTCTATTGGACAGTCAAAACAAGTTGCAGTCACATGAATTTCCTGGTTTCTATTCAAATATATAAAGACATCTGATTTCACAGACACAGATTCCACCCACTAAGTTTCTGTACATCCTCAGGAAAAGTGATTTAACTGAACTGTGACCCTCACCCTGACACCCACCACTCACTTATGTGCAGTCGCTAAGTGTAAAAACAAATTGCATTTTGGTTGAAGATCAGGTGTCAGGACAAAGGATTCCTCCACCTGATAAATCAGTCCATTTATTACCGCTGAGAGGAGCAGAACCAGTTTGATGAATGACTCAGTGTTTTGTCTTGTCGTCGCCTTTGATAAAGTACAAACCTACATCAGCAGAAGCTGGTGTGAGAGTACTTAACGGCAGCGCTAGTATCGACTGCAGATCAAAGGTGAAGGCACAGGACGTGAGGAGTAGATATGTCAGCCTCCTGACAAACCCGTTTGTCTCATTCATCTAATTATAATCCTGGTTCTGTGACCCAGCCTAACATACCCATGTGGGCCTCAAAAGGGTTACATTTAGGCTGCATGTAAGGGACTCAAGTGGGTTTGTTTGCAGTTTCCATGGTGACCCCACATGTGTTTGTCCATAATAGAATCACAAATGGAGATCTGAATATATTCTTATTTATTTTTCACACTATTTATTTCATAAAATGCATCTTTCATGTCATTTGTACTATTTAAATTATGGGTTTTGTTTGTTTTATTTATTTATTTTTATTATAGATTATATATATATATATATATATATATATATATATATATATATATATATATGTGTGTGTGTGTGTGCATTAAATGTACACTTTTCACTAAAAGTTCAGGAACAATAGTAAGTATAGTAGTATAGTAAAGTAGAGTTCAGGGATGCTACACATCTGTGTGTAGAAAAGTAGAAGATCATCATTATTTCTTACTTTGAACTGATGGTTTTATTTTGTTTGGAAATATAGCAAATTAAATCAGACGGTAATTTATTTGGAAGTCTAAATCATCTGTGTTACGTTTTTCAAATAAGACAAAAAGATGCTATTGCATATTTTGGCATTATTATTATTATTTTACATGGACATGGTGAATTAAAATAAACTGGATTAAATCAAGGCATTAGTTGTTCATTAAAGGCATCAGATAGAAATACTTTAGAAAAACTAAAACAAGAACTGATCGTTGGTTTTATTTGTGATCTTATTTGCTTTATTTTACCGTCATGTTATTGAATCTTAAAGGATTATTTTCATTTATTTATCTTTCTTTTCCAGATGTCGATCAGTTTTGTGATTGTGATTTAGTCTGTGTTGTCAAATATTGTTTTGCAACAAAACAAATAATAATAACTGTAAATCCAATATATGTAATGATAATGTGAATAATCAATATAAAATACATAAAACCCATGGAGTTTGATCAATGACAGTGGATAGAAACATTTGTTTTATGTTCAGTTAATGATAGATTTTTTTTTTTTTAATAAAAAAGTCTCTTTTTTCAGTTTTCTGTGTTTGTGATATAATAACCCCCAACTTTAATCTGACCTTTTATGAACATCTATATGATGAGCAAATTAAAGTTAAGAAAATATGTGACTTCCATCAATAATATACAAAATACAGATGATATTTAAATGAATTTAATTTTAAAAATGGTAATCAGTTACTTAAGAAAGGTTGGATATAGAAAAAAAATCATTTTGGAACTGAAAAGTAGAAGTGGATGAGTTAGTTTAAGTAATTTTTTTAACCTTTTTTTTTTTTTTTTTACAAAAACTAGAGGAAAAATGTAATCATTAAAAAATGCAGCCTGATGAAACAAACCAATAATTAAAATCGATCATATCCAGTGTCAAAAGCACAAAGCCTATTCAATAAACAGCACAGTCTAAATCCTCTTCAGTTACTGATGCTTTGTCATGTCTCTTATTCTTTTGTTGTAAAAATTACCCATAATCCTCCATAATTATGGTCGTAAACACCCTGAAGCTCCGTATATTTTTGTTGGGACAGATCTGCCTGTCTTTTAACAGCGAAGTCAAAACAATGCTTGATCTCATTCGTGCCACATAAATAAAGATACACAGGATGAAAAGCAACATGTTTAAGTGTCATGAACACAGTGATGGTTGACATTCTGCTCCGATAGAAGGACAAAGAAAGTGACTTTAATTTACTTTTCATGGTCATTTGTGTTTGAAGCTTCACCGTGGTATGTAAATTAACTTAGAAGAGGCGAGTTTACTGCTGATGATGTGAGGTGGAAATAAAGCTTTAAACTGAGGCCGAGATGGTGATGGACTCAGACTAACACCCAGCTGTCCAAACAATAGACCAAGCCAAAGGGGTTTGAACGGAGGAAAATGGCTGCTGCTGTGTTTCTGTACCATGGACGCAGATAAACATGTGTTGACCTCACACACACACACACACACACACACACACCCTGCAAATAAAAGGTGTTCACTAGTGGCTGCAGTTAAAGCAGGCCTGCAGCATCACTTGGTTTAAATGATTATGATTTTTTAACCATTTATCCCCTGATGCATTCTCAATGCATGGTTTACTTTAAAAAATAAAAATAATTAAAGTTTTTTTTTGTTCTTGTTGTTATTTTACTGAGAATTTTGTTGATGGAACTGATGTATATGTGTCAAAAAACAACTGATTTAGAAAAAGAAAAAGTCCAAAGTAAAACTACTGGAACCAAATTAAAACACTCGTCATGTATTTTTTTTTTACCTTTTTTTTTTGGCATTTTTTTCATGTTATTTGTAATTTTGTAAATATTTACTAGTTACTGTTGCTTATTTATTTATTTTACTGTATTATTTTTCTTCAATTGTGTTCTGTTAGCGTCTTACTTTGTTCATGTTACATATTATTTTGATAGTTTAATAATCAAAACACTTCATATTGGTCGACTGTTCTGTCTCTGGGTTAAATTTCCCACAAAATACACTAAGAAACACAAAAAAAAAAATTTAAAAATATTCAACACATATATTAAAATTCACCAAATTTCAAAAAACACAATGAAAAATCCAAAATATACTCCAAAACACTTTAAAATACAGGGAAAAAACACACAAAAAAACCCAACTTGAAACTGCATTACATTTTTTTATTTTAATTTTTGATAAATACGCACAGGTATCCAAACCATGTATACGAATCTATTGACAGCTATCTTACACCATATTATTATTTTACTGGTTCAGCTCACTTCAGTTTATATTAGACCATATTAGATCTGATTTAAATGCTTGGTACTTTTACAATGCTTTCAATTAGTGTTCATTCACATTGTTTAATTTTTTTTTTTTTTTTTTATCAGAGACACGTGTCATTTAATCCAAGTGTAGTTCATGTTTGAGCATTATAAATGTGAAGGCGAGGCTATAACTTTTAACCACTTTTGTTCACCTGCCAAAAAGTAGAGAATTATATTTGACATGTTCTTAAAAAATGGCTCCAAGTCATTACATAAAACCCCACAAAACAACACGAGCCGCTGTCGTCATCAAACACATGAGCAGCATCATATGACGAAGGTGGAAACATGTTGCGACTGGTTTTTTTTTTTTTTTTATTAAAGCCAGACTTGTACCCGAGCGTCTGGATTATTAACTCCATCTGAGGTTAAAGCAGCTGCAGATTAAACACAAGCATGAGACTGAACCATGAATCTGACTTATGCTTAAATAAAGTTGCCAACTGTGAGGGTTTATCTCTTTTATTTGAGCAGAAATATAAGACCTGTAAGTTGATCAGCTGCTGCTTGATAGTTTTTTGGCTTTGGTTCTTTACTTCCACACTCACAGTAATGTATGACGCCATGACACCTATTGATCATTAGGACTTTGTGTTAGATGGATGAACTCCACTTTAGCAAATTAATCTGAGCTGCTGTTGTTGTTGCACTCACTGTTAGTTAACCCGCACGAGAGTCGAGCACAGGCCTGAGATGTAAAATGAAGTACCGAAAGGAGAGAGGACACAGAAGTGAGATTTAGGTATTGAAACACTTCCATTTTGAATAAAGCATTCATTTGTTTATGGGTCTACACCCACACTTTCATTACTAGTTTTTTTCCCCCCAGAGTGTCTGGAACAGGTCATCATGTTCAAGTCATATTTACCAAAATATTTGAATTTCAAGCATGTGATAGAATTTCACACAGACCAGTTAAAATGAAAAAATAAACAAATAAACTAGAAAAGCACTCGCAGCGCAAACCTCCGCCAAGGCAGACCCCCCCCCACATTCAAATGAAGAATGTCTGTTCGTTAGCAAGATAACTCAAAAAGTTATGGATGGATCTTGATCACGTAAACGCCTCTGGTCCTGCAGGACAAAAACTGAGAGACTGAGGAAGAGCTTCTTTCCCCAGCCCATCAGAAGATTGACCTCTTTACCCAACACACAAGCCCCCCCCACACACACACACACACACACACTCATCTACTCCAACCATCAGTATATAGTCATATGTATATCCATAGACATATTTATATTACCTCCAGGCTATATTTTTATTAATATTTTTCTTACTTACTTTATATCTTACTTATTCTAGTCATTCTTATCTTGTATATTTTTGTATATTGTTATATTTGTATACTTGTATAGTTATATTTTGCATCTTTGCACAGTCTTAAGGGAGTGTCGCTTCCATTTCACTGTAGATGGACATGGATACAAACTAATCTTTTAATCACAGCGTGGACGTGCTGCAGCCTGAAAACAGAACGTTAACGACCAACAGGAATTCTCTCCAATGAATGAGATTGCAAAGTATCATATAAGACAACAAGGATTATAATTAAACATCTACTAACAAATCAGGGGAAACATTATGTCAAATAGGAGGGTGGTGCATATTTAATGGAGAAAGATGCCTCCTAGATTTAGGCTTTTAATTATACAGTATCATCATCATCATGATATCACTACATTATCACTGCCTTCTACAGAGTGATATATGAACTACTCATGCAGACATGTTTGATGTCATTAACAATATGCAGACAACACCTAGGTGAATGTGTGGACACTTACAACATGAGATCCACCCAGGTGGTTTCCATGGCGACCTTCAGGTCCTGTGGCAAAAGTGATTATTGCTCCTATCCCATAAACCTGCAATAAAAGACAAATATGTTATGACTAATGATGAAAGGTGGCCATTGTGTGTCACCTTGTGTTACTGCCACTAATGTATTAATGAATGTTTAGGCTGTTTGACGTGGATTTGCAGCCACGCTTAAGACACGCATCAGCCTGCAGTGGAGTGAATGAACAATGGATACAATATAAGCACTGTACAGCACAAGTTATTTATTATGTTTGATAAGCATTATACTACAGGCGTTATGTGTCCCAGGATATTTCCTCTCAAATGTATGATTATATAATCTCATTGTTCATTTTTGTTCTTGAGAATTCAATCTTTTTGATGAGAATTTACTAGTCAATTCATATATATATATATATATATATATATATATATATATATATATATATATATATATATATATATATATATATATATATATATATATATATATATATATATATATATATATATATATATATATATATATATATATATATATATATATATATATATATATATATATATATATACATATAAATTTTTTTATTTTTTTATTAGTTTTATTTTATTTTATTTTTACACAAATAGTGCTAATATAGATGTATAAGATGGATTACAAACAAAAAATAAGATAATGCCAATGGCCGGACATCACAGCTGTTATGTCTTGCTATCAACAAAAAGGAGTCATTCAATAGATAATAAAATCAGAATTGAAATCCATTGAGAACTGATTTTAGTGCCAGATTGGAAAAATGTACAAAGTTGTAAACAAATTGTTTGCAATTTTAAATGTTGACAAATGGTGAAAAGTTTTGTGTCTAATGCTTAGATCTATCTAATGAATAAATCAGAATTGATATCTGTTGAGAATTGATTGTATTGATTTAAGTGAATTGTGAACGACCTGGTCCGGGTAAGCTAATGATATAACAGATCACCTGAGGAAAACAGTAAATAGCTATTCCATTATTATTACTCATGTGATTTTTAAACTGTTGCCCAAATTCCAGGTGACTCATTGTGTATCACGAACGTCTGCGTGTAAATGAAAGTGGCTCCAACGGCTTCAAAACACACATTGAGAACACACCCCAAACACTACACTATCATATGATACTGTTTCTACCCTTGCATCAAGCCAAACTATGGTTATAGTTTTATTGTTGAAAAGTCTGTAAATTAAACACTGATTTGAAGGACTATTAACTGTAACTGAGCCGCTGATAATGGCTTGTGCTTCAGCTTCACTGTGAATTTGAACAAACAAACTGATCAAATTGCCTCATACTCTACGTCTAACAGTGGTCAGCTTAATACTTGTCACTTCGTGTCTATCAGAACAGTCCGTTGTGTGTTCATATTATATATATAAACAGGTCACACAGTGGTTTTTGTCTTTATACAGACGTTAACATGACATTTTAATCAACATCATCACACATTTATGAAATCATAGCCACTGAGAGGACATCTATCTATCTATCATAATGGCATAAACTATGTATGTGGGATCATTCTGTCTGTTATTTTTAATGTTTGTTTAGATTTTTAATGCCAGGACTTTACTCTGCATGAAACATTATTTGCATATCATAGACATGAAAAAAGATTAAATAAATGATCATGTAATTAACACCATTATACAAAAAAAAAGCCTTAAATTAATACCTTCTTGGAAATAAACAATAGACAAAAAAAATAAATGGAAAAACTAAAAATACAATATAACTGAAATAATAATTAAAAATAAAAATTAAATCATGGTTGAATAGTTTCCAATATACAATCTTGGGTCAAAATGTTAAATTCCATGAATTAATGAGAATAGGTTTTACTCTGCACATTACAATATATTCGCTTTAATTACTCTTGTTAGTGAAAGATTTATAAATCTATTATAAAAATGTACTTTAACCAATATATGTATAATAACATTTTACCAAACAGAAAACAGTTAAAAATGACTTTTGTAATTTATTTTCCCATTCATTTTTCTATGTAATATTTAGTATATTTAATCTGTGGAGCAGATCATGTCTTAAAAATATTGTAGACCAGTGTAATAAGCACTCTCTCATTTAACACTGACTGTCTTGTATCAACATAAATGTACAAAACTGCCCTAATTATCACAGGTAAAGAAATACATAAACAGCTATAATTAGTTTAGATGCTGAGATCCTCCAACATCTTTAATGTGAACAACGTCTTTGTACAAATTAAAGATGAAATAAGACAAACAGATCAGTGCAGATGGTGTCAAAAGTACAAAACATCTCTAATAAATAGTTTAGTATTAGCTACTTTTGCTAAAACCACAGGCACCAATGTTTAAAATTCCTGATTGAACATACAGTATCAAACCAAAGTGAGACTCAAAACAAACAAAACCATATTTCCATCCCACTTTTTGTCCAGGAAACAGTTCAAAACTCTCTAGCTTTTTTGCACAGCTACCAAAAGTCACCAGACAAGTCTTCAATAATGTTTCTCACGGTCAATCTCACTCTCACCATTCATATGTCATATGCTAATGTATTGTTTGGCACATGAGGCAATGTCTGAAAAGCCTTCCCACACACAGCAGACAGATGCACACAGGCCTTTGTGTAGGCAGGTTTGACTCAACCTGAGGCCTGTAGCCCAGTGCATTTGTGTGCATTTGTGTACATTTGTGTGTCTGTGCGTGTCTGTGCGTGTGTCTGCCTGCATATGTGACAGACAAACAGAACAACCCAGGGTGAAGAAGACCTGACGTGGGTGGTTTGAGGTGAACATTTGAGTAAATAACTGGAGGACAAATCCATGTCTTCACTTACACTTTTTAAAGGGTGTATTTGTGTAACATTACATTTATCTATTTGGCATTTTTACACCACCTCGTCTCACCTAGCCTTCTGCACAAGTAAAACTAATCAAATGCGTGTCTTTTAATCATCATATTATACATAATATTATTTCAGCCTCGAAATTCACTTCATGGAAAACAGAACTTAAAGCAACATTGCATGTCATCATTTTTTTTCCTCCACACTTTCTTTTATGTCTTGTGCTTTCTGTGTCTGTATCCTCCCACAGTTTTGCAAACAGTCATCTGATGAGATGGCACTCATGCCTGAGGGTCATTGTCTGGTCCGTCTGTATATCATACCATGTAGACACAGGTGAAAAACAGACCTAAAATATTATTCAACATGTCCCAACACTGGCTTGTAATCTATAATAAATATTAGAAGAAAAAAAAAAAACCCAGCTTGGAGTATTTTATGCTTAGACGTACAAAGCCTCATGTATAATTTAACAAGTCAATCCAACCGAGGTCACAGAGACGACTATTGTGTTCCCCCTGTGCCTGAAATTTAGTCAGTGTGACTCATGAGGAAAAATAAATAAATCCAGGAGTGATTTGTAGTAAATCACAGGAGAGTATATCTCATACCAGTGCCTTCTCTAGGCCGTCATTCATCCGTTTCCTAAATGAATGCATGATTTACAAAGCATGTGGGAGTCGAGTAATTATTACACTTTGAAATCTTTCAAAAATAGGAAATTAAGATAACACATGACTTATTCTAACCCCCAGACGCAGATGTGAGGCTCCCTTTAAAGTTATTATTTAGTTGAAAAACACTTTTACTACACACGCTCCTTTTGGAATCTGATGGGTCAACCCGAGTTACCAACACATACTGAGTTTGAAAGTGCTGTGTCACCTACACTGGCTGAAAACAACCTTTTATAGATAACAACACAAAGAAAGGAGCGACTCAGAAAAAGCCCGTCCACTACACGTCATGTAGATGTTGGTGTCACCCATTTGAGGTTAAGCCCACCCATAGAATGCAGGTAACACTCCCCCCAGCCTGTTCCCCATTGCAGCGAATCTGAAGTAGCATTAGCATTAGCATCTACAAGAGAAGATGGTGCCACAGTAGCTAATGGGGGGAAAAAATGGCGGATGAAACTGGTTCATGTGCTCTGTGTGGGAATAAAGTGTTGTTTTTGGGGTTTTTTTGTCCCACAAGTTTTCAAAACAAACAAAACCTAGCAATCAGAGATGCCTCATTACTGCGTCATGGATATGTATGATGAAGGACCAGAAAACTCAACTCATTTTTCTACCCTCCAAAAACAAAGAAAACCAGACATTTTTTTTTTTTTTTTTTTTTTTTTTAAACAGAACTAACACACTGCATTCAATAACAATGGTGAACACAGTAATATTAATGAAATTATGTTGGAATGAGACCTTTAAAGAAAAAAAACCTGTATCACAAGATGACAGTCATTTCTAAAAGTATGTTCCTCAGCAGGTTTTCAAAAATACTTAAAAAGAAGCAATGGGACGTTACTCTATTGAAGTTGAACTCATGTGACTCTCATGTGGTTGTCAGATGAGTCATCGCAGCAGGAATCAAGTTACGGTCTACCTGAGCCCTGTTTACTGAACACATGCAGTATATATGAAGACAACAACTGCCACTTGGATTATCATGTATATAAAGCAAAACAGAACTATGGAGTAGTGGTGGTTATACGTTGCATTTCTTCCCACTCCTTTTTGGGTTAATACATTCATTCCATTTGTTGGTCACACTAGATAAATCACAATAAAACAAAAATATGTTTCTCTTTTTTCTTTTTCCACCTCACAGGGACTATTATAACATAAAACATAGATTTATTTTGTTTTTTACTGACCTTAAATTTAACTAAAGTATTAAAACTCAAACAATACTCCTTCACTAATCTTACCAACATAATTTATGACTTGTTTCAAATTAGATGTATTAACTCTTTGTGTTTGTGTCATTAGTGATTAGCATTAGCGGTTAGCATTAGCATTTCATGACCCTTTAAAATCATCTCTACCATTTGTTTCAGCATGTGTACAAAAAATATTACGTGAATACCAAAGTATTTCTGAAACATGATGAGGATTATTTACATAAAATAGACTCTCTAAAAGTTAATAAAAAGTTAACTGGCCTGCAATGTTGTGTCCAAAAGGAAAGATCATAGCAGAGGTGTTGTCATAGTTATGATCTTCTTCCTTGGTGGTATATATACTAGCATGAGCTGAATATATCATTGACTGAATAAGAAGTTTGGTGTCAAAGCACTTAAATTTAGATTAAATATCAGGGTTCAAAGTTACCTCAACCAAACGGTTGAGCTGACCAACAAAGGGTTAAGTAGACTGAGGTATGTAATATCACTTTTATTACACATTCATTATGTTTTTACCCTGCGAAGGAACGGTGGAGGTTATGTTTTCACCAGGGTATGTTTATCTGTCTGTCTGTCTGTCTGTCCTCAATTTACCGAAGGATGAAGTCCTATCTAATCTAATCTGTTAGTAAAATAACGCCAAAAATTTGATACTATCATAAGGAACAAATTATTACATTTTGGTGGTGATTTGTGGAGGGGGGGGGGGCACACATGCTTGTTTCATTTGGTTGGTTGGGGGAGGACCACCGCTCGCAACCTATGGCTCCTTTAGGTCATTTGAGGTGAAGGTCAGCGTTCTCTGAATGATTTTTTTTTATGCATTTGTTTTTTCCTCTACATACACTGGGAATAAAAATGATCTGTCAACTAATCAGTACATCATATTTCACAAAGAATAATACACGGCTCCCTTAAAAACTTCATGGAAATGTTATCGATGCCAGGTGTTTAGTATTGCAGTATTTTACAAATCATAACTGTCATCTTTTTTTTTTTTTGTAAAGTTATATTTAACCCATAAACACCTAGAGCTACTTATGTTGCAGCTCCTGAATTTTTAATTTTTTTTATTCCATCGAACATTTCCTGGGTGATTTATCACCATTTATTCAGCATTTTTTTTAGGAGCAAGCAGGTATTTTCCGAGATGTAATTTACTGATATATATTTCCAAAAAGGCTCAGACTAATTATATCAAAAACATATAACTAAAGAAAATGTTTTTTTTTAGCAAAATATATCAATTGAATAGAAAAAATACACCGAGCTCCTGCTGTATAACCTCTGCATCAAAGTACAGTTATTCAAAAATGATTAGGACTACCCCTGTTTTCTTCATTTCTTGTTCATTTTAATGCCTCATACAACTAAAGGTACATTTGTTTGGGCAAATATAATGATAATAAAAATAGTGTCATGATGGGGTGAGGTGGAGATAGGACTCAGATGAACAGTGCTGAAGGGAAAAATATTTTGTAACAAACTGAACCAAAATGAAGACACAGACAAAGACAGAGACTGAAACAGAACTACAACCAAACAACACCTGGGGGTAGGTCAGCCTGAGTCTGTGGTGGTGAAAAATATACAGGTTATGGGGACAAGGGAAATGGGTAGAGTGTCCGGGTTATGGAGGTGACAAAGCTGAATGGTCCTGAACCAGCAACTGCAAACTTCACTGCTTAAATATTGCAGATCAGCAACGACTTGCAGCTGCACGGTGTGGGGCAGGTGAATATGAGGAGCACTGGGGGAAGGGTCGAGACAAATAATTCATACTAGTTTAAGTTAAGAGCTAATATCTATCCATTCTCCATGATTTTCTTGAAAATAACCAAAATCAAATCAGCTTGTACATCAATAGCTATAGTATTGTACTGACAAAAACTGTGCTTTTAGACTTTCCATGTTTTCTTTTACACACAGGAGTTTATACTTGATTGCATAGCTATGTTTTTAATGAGTTTTCTTCTACTACTGTATATGTGATTTGTTCGTGAATCAGTGTTGCACAAAAGGGATCAAATAACCAAATGGATCAATGAAAATCTGCATTTGACCTGAATTCTAGAACTATTGGAGGATGTCTTATGTCAGTAGATACTTTTAGTTGTCAGCAGCCATTTGAGTTTTTGAGGATTAAGAAAATAAATAAAACAATAAATCATTTGAAGAGAAACTTGCCAAACGCAATAGATTATAAAAAACTTAATACAGGGGTCAAAAAGTACCAAAGTATATAAGTTATAATAGCAACCAAGGTTGAACTCAATGCCCTTAGAAAGAGCCTGTGTCTGAAACAATGAGAGTCAAACAAAAGTGTGATTGTACATCAGGCTCCTGTGGTTTTCCAGCTTCATGAGTCACCATCAGATTCTTTGCTCCATTATAACAAATGTGGGTGTTCAGGTGTGTGTCAAAACCTTGATAGCCTTGTAAAATTACTGTCATTTTGAAACTATTGTGATGACAAAATGTGTTGATAGCAGAGCTGAGAGAAAATCACTTGACACGAGACACCTTGTTTTGTCAGAGTAGGAAAAGTTCAGGCGTCAAGGTTATTAATGGTTTAATCCTGCCACAGTGTTGGAAAACACAACAGATGTGACTAAAGCAAGGAAATGGAGGTCAGTTAAACATTATAATAAGTTAATATCCTCCTATAAGAAGCCTTATTGTCTTCAGTGTTAATGATCATAACGCCACAAAAAGTTAAATAACCTGTTATTAGACATGTTTTTTTAGAAATAAATGACCAACCTGATACACATTTATGTTTTTTAATATAAATAAATAAGTAAACATAAATGTGCAATCGGTTTTCACTGCTTCCTCTACTGATAAGAAACAATGTTTATCATCATTAGACTTTGAAATACACTCCCAGTTAGGCCCAATTAGTTAATGAAAATACACCAAACCAGATATAATAAGTGTAAAGATAATATAGTTCAGCAGTTTTTCATTTTAAAGAAAGTAGGTCACCTTTTATAGTCGCGGAATAAGTGATTAGACCATGAAAAGTCAGCAAAAACAATGGCTACGCAATCAAGTACTAACTCTCGTGTGCATCATGTGATTAAAACAGAGGGAAAAAAAACATGGAGTAACTAAAAGCACCGTTTTTCTCGGTATAATGTCATAGATTTTGATGCAATAACCGAAGTGATTTTGGTTATTAGCAAGAAAACATAGGAAAATGGCAAATATCAACTCTGAAATTAAAGTGTTATGAGCTATTATTATTATATTATTATTATATTTCTCCAAATAAATCCACTTTTAGTTGCACCAGTCATTAAAATTAACAAAAAAACTGAAGAAAACAAGACTGGTTAAATTTTTTATTATGTATTTCATCCTATAGAAATGCCATCTAATAAAATAATGCATACTTGAAAATAATGGAAAACTGAATAATTAGTCGCATTTAACACCACACCACAGCTACTCATCTATTTATCACACAATATCCAAATGTTGCAAAGAAAAATAAGTCCTATTTGTGTTGTATGAAAGACTCATTCTTTTGTACAACACACGGAGCAAACACAGAGGCCTACAGTAAAAATAGCACGATGGCTGGTAAACAAAGCGGCGTCAAAAAGGAAGTGAGAAGTTTAATATCAGTGAGTCGCTGAGGTGGCAGAGCCCAGGGAAAATCCAGAGTTAATGCGTTTCAATTCTCAATATGTGCACGATATTTACTTTGTGTTGTTTTAGCTGAGGTGCCTAAACAGGTCAGATTAGATCAGTGCTGTACAGTACATGACGGAAACAAGCAATGACAAACCACAGTGATAAAGCAAAAGGTGTGACTATATTCCCAACAAACTGCACATTTCACATTAATGTTTTCTCATCTGTGTAAAGAATATGACTTTTGCTCAGGTCTGACGATATGCCACCCATATTTATCATTTAAGATGAATGTTTCTATGATGACAGTCCCAACAGTAGAACCAGGGATCAGATGAGCTCCTAAACCAAGACTGTTTTAAATTGCATTTTGTTCCAGCAGCCTTAATTATTTTGCAGTGATTCACAACGCTAAAAAAGTTAGTTAGGAAGATGATATTGTGCTCATATGAGATCTTTTTTTTTTTTTAAAAAAAGGCATTTACATTTTTTTTTTTAAACATACAGTAAATATAATTACAGGCAAGTCAACTAAAATTAAAAGTGATGGACAGTGGCACCAAATTATGCTGTACATTAATTTTCTCCTTTTAAACAGAATCTACTTAACTGACGATTTGCTGGTTTACTCAACCATTCTGAATATGGTAATACTATAGCATAGCATAGCATAGCATAGCATAGCATAGCATAGCATAGCATAGCATAGCATAGCATACCATACCATAGCATCGCATAGCATAGCATAGCATAGCATCTTTATTTATAAAAACGCCTTAAAACAGACACAGGTGACACAAAGTGCTGCACACTACACGGCATAAAACACAAAAAAGAAAAAGGAGAACAAGGCAATAAAATAAATATAAAACTACACAGATTTTTTTTTTTTTTTTTAAAAAAGGATCATACAATAAAATAACTCAAATCAATGAGTCACTGAGTCAAAGGCCAGGGAGTAAAAATGTGTTTTAACTACAACTTTTAAAATTGGACAGTATAGTCTGACATGCAAAGGCAGTTTGTTCCACAATAATACAATAACAATAGTGTGAATTTAGCAGGAATCACAAACCGTATCCAGTGTTATTATTCTTCTATATAGCACAAAAATATCTACTTGTATTCTAAGCTGTTTTACTGCAGGCTGTGACTCACAGCTGCTGTTTACAGTCAAATGGACTAAAAAGTATCCTTTCTCAAAGATGACTTAAAGAAAAATCCTCATTTTTGGAAAAGAAGTAAGACACCTATTGTATTTTATAAATTAGAGCAGAGGGTATACACATGAAAATGAGTAAATATCGAGAAGATGACTTTTTCCTGAATGTATTTAAACAGAAGAAAAAGAGTTTGAGTTCAAACAGCAGGAGGTGGAAACAGTCATTTTAATGTGGTGTGCACAGCTGCATGTAAAAAAAGAAAAAAGAAAACTTCTATGGATATTTTCCTTTTCAGAATAAGGGCAAAAATTGCAATACTCAGTACATGTATGAAATATAAACCTAATGTAAGAAGGTGATGGGATAGAGGATATTTGTGTCACCACAAAATTGCAATTAAAACCAAAAGAAAAGATAAAATATAGACAGTAAATCCACAGACATAGGTTTAGGTTTTCAGATGTGACCATTTTTCAGGTTTCTTCTGTAAATAGATGTAGACCAAACCTCATCTGGTCCCATCATTCTGAGCCTGTTCAGGTTTTATAGCTTTCACTTTAAAAGGCTTCACTGGCTGACGTCCTACATGTTTAACATAACTAACAGAGTGAGTTAAATATATGAATAAAACAGGGCTTTGACTAAAACTAAAGTTGACATGGGAACATTGTAAAGATAAAATAAACAGGTCAGATTCTTAGCTCTGATTGGGTGAAATATGGTAAAAAAGTTCAATAAAGACAATGACATCAGCAATACTGTGGGAGATAAAGTATTTTAAAATTCATATTAAAATAGTATTCTTATTTTCTAACATTGGAAGAACATTTTATTTATGTATTTATTTTACAAAAGTCAAGCAGCCGTAGTTTTAACATGACTTTTAGCGTCCAGTCTGATTCCATTCCTCAATTAACTACAGGCTCATTGGGTTTGAATACCTTTGTATTTTTTCTTACTGTGTGTTTATTTCATCAAACTTTGCATAGCACATCCAGTAACCTTTTTTTTTTTTTTCAAAAACCAATAAGCCATGCAAGGCCAGATTTACAGTGATTTTATGGCTAAGGGGGTTTTACGGGGGTTTCTAACAACGCTCCTTAGTCATTGTAAAATCACGGCATGGTCCCTTGGGGCTTGTTGCTTTATTGCCAACTCTTTCCATCCACTAGAAGTTGTCTGACTGTCTTACATTCATCATTAACAACTTCCAAACAACCAGTGTCTGATGTCTCTGACAATGGCCAACCCTGGTCCTGGAGAGACACACTCCTGCAGGTATTAGACATATCCCTGACCCAGCACACCTGACGATCGTTATTATTCTGAAGAACTTAATGATCGGCTGAGCATTTGGATCAGGTGTGTTGGAAAAGGGATACGTCTAAAACCTGCTGGATTATGGCTCTGGACGACCAGGAGTATGTCCTCCTGAGACACAGGAATGCAAGTTTTTGTCCTCTGTAGGAGACAAACGTTAACTATGTTACTTAAAAAATACAAATATAATAATAATAGCTGTTCATTGCAAAGGACATTCCATGATAAATACAAATAATTGGAAAAATATCTGAAAAAAACATTGCATTGTCAGGACATTGATTTAATGTAAAAAAAAAAAAAAATAATAATTAAATGAACTGTCATTGTCCTCAACAGGATATACAAATTTTAGCTGTTATGAGTAAAAGGGGGAGAGGGTTTAAAAATATTTATTTATTTATTTATTTATTTATTTAAAATAACTTTAATTTACCAAAATGTAATCACATCTGTTCTGGGTCACAGGTAATATATAAATCCAATTTGGTATAAATTCAACTAATAGTTGTACTGCTAAAGTGTTAGAAAATCAACCAAAGAAACAAATCAAACTAAAAGCATTACCCCATGCCTCCCCTTTGGGGGTCAGGGTAATAAAAGCAGCATTAGAGGAGGTTGTAATTGGTACAATAAGGGAACAGAAGACATCTAGTGGTCAAATGTGTATCTGAAAGTATCTGCAATCTACAAAAATAATCTACTATATAAAAAATATGCATCAGTTTGTGTTTGGGGACGGTGGTGAGGGGTTCATTACATTAAAAAGATATTTGAGTTTTAATTTCAGTGACCGACATCATGGAAATATGGAAGAAACTTCTGACTACAGTCCCTCTTTTTAATAAACAAATGGCAAAATGTAAAGGTTAAGGATTATTTCTGTTGATAGAGCAGTGATGACAGTGTTTAATGGCTGCAAATATCGTTACTCTATACACTAAAGAAAAAAAAAAGTGAAAATGATCATTTTCTGAGCTGAGTAACATTTACCATATCATAAAAAATATCATCATGTTTGTTAATTAAACACATGCTTTGAAGTGAATTAATAATGTGACATAATCCTGATTAGACAATAAGCAAAATGCCAACAGAAAGCATTGTGACATATAAAAGCGTTAAAATAGACTGACTACAATTACAAATAATACAAATAATACAAATAATGAAGAACAAGAGTGTGTGAGTGACTTGTTTTTAATAATGACGGGCTGTATCCTGCAGGCAGGATACGGCAAAATGTTAACTTGTTTGACTTCACACATGATTTAAGGAAATGTAAACATGCTAATGAGTCATTTAGGGTCAAAAATGACACTGTGCAAACTCAAGGCAACTTAAATAAGGGCTTTAACTGATGTTGACATGATGATTCATTTAAAACAATATTTTAGTATCATTCCAAGCTTTACACAACCACACTGATGACTTGAAATTCTAAGTGTGTACCAGTTCACAGGACTATCATAACAATTCACAAGAAATAATAATAAAAACATCTTACATTGCTCCATTTAGTTTCACTTTTCCACCTGTTTCTTTTTTTCAACTGCAGCAGGACAGCATTTACTGTCAAGTGTGCATCAAAATACACATGACATATATAGCACAGATTACATTTCTTTCCTCTTTTCTATGGTACAAACAACTTTACAGTAAAGAAATATATAATAAACTGACAACAAAAACAAACTATACAACGGTCAACAACAGGATAAAGTGAGGGAGGATGTGATATAGACAATACTGCCCTACAAAGCAAAAAGGCAGTAACTGCATTGTGTTTTCTGCAACATTCAAATCATTCTTTGTCATGTAATAAAATATATCATCTCAAATGTCTGTAGTTTTGGAGAAAATTGGGGAGTGTTTGTACAGTAACTGCAAAAAGTAATAGTAAAATTAAACAAAAAGGCAGTAAAGACCATTACTGTGTTCTTACCAAAGTCCATTTAGAACCCTGCACCAATAATTGATAGTGAATCACTCTATTAGACTGAAACAGATTATTTTCCACACTATAAGGTGCACTGTCAAGGAGTGTATATAAGGCATAGTAAAAAGAAGTCCAAATCATGAGATAAAAAGTCAAAATTATGTGAATAAAAATGCCCAATTATGCAATAGAAAGTAAAAACAATGCAATTAAAAAGTCAAAATTATGAGATAAAAAGTTACAATTATCAGATAAAAAGTCAAAATCATGAGATAAAAAGTTACAATTATCAGATAAAAAGTCAAAATTATCAGATAAAAAGTCAACATTCCCAGTCACTAAGCACTACCAGAATGAATCCATATATAAGGTGCACTGTGGTTCTTGTAGAACGAGGTAATATGCAGTAACAATACTGTCTCATGTCCAATAGTCAACCTACAGTACAACAAGAAAACCTAAAGGTCATTTTTCTCAGTTTGGTGTCTGCACAGTTACTGCCTTTTTGCTTTGAAGGATAGAATAGTCCCAGTATTGTATACCAACAGCACTGTATGTGCTAATGCAAATTGCAGGTGGAGTGGAGATTACTGAACAAATGATAGTATCGGTACTTACAAGTTTATGGAGTAAAACGTGACATCAGTCCTCTTTCGACACAGCACAGGGTGTTGACATATCAACAGCTTGGTGTTTTTATAGGATGTGAAAGTGTTGATGTTATGAGATAGACAAAACTGAGGCACAAATATATTTCAGTGACTTTAATATCTATCAAACAGTACAGACTTTTAAAGGTTTTCAACTCACTTTAACAACTGACCCATTTCTCTGTTGAGATGCAGTTACTGACTATAATATGTAGTTTTAGCTGAAAACACCTGAAAAAAACCTTCATACAATTTAATGTTGGGAGGAAATGTCTGTGTGCATGTATATAAATATGTAAACACCAGATCTGTTATATCTGATACTAATCAGCACACAATAAATAACAACATGTACAGTATTCTATAGTATAGTATCTTTTGTGAAGTTTGGTTTTTGTCACAACTACACAAACAGAACATATTTAACCTATCTAACCCTAAGGGAACAAGTCATACAAGTGGAATATTTTACTCAATCAGTTTAATCTAACTACATTTGCCTCATTTAGTTCCTAAAAAGTTAACCACTGATGGAGGTGGGAATTTGGATGTGAAGAAAGCATGAAAATTATAGGTGTCAAACAAATTTCTGTACATGATGCAGTAATTCAACCAATATTATCTGATATGACTTATGAAATCTTGTCATGTGCTTCAAACAATGATAAAAAAAAAAAAAACAGGCTCTGATTTGAATGTGTAAATGTCACTCGGGGACAAATGATGAGCAGCGAGAAGGGGGAACAAACTTATCCACACTTGCATGTGCGCGGCCACGTGTATGCAAATAGCCAGCTTTAGATACTCAGGTTTAAATCAACACTGAAATAAGAGTGCTTAAATATATGCAAGATGTGAAGACAAATATATGCATTTTAGAAAATTAACAAGGGTAAAAAAAAAAAAGAAAAAAGAAAAATCCAAACCTCAGTCAAACATAAGGTCAAAAAACTACTTTTTTTAAAATTAGCTTTTAGTTAAATTTCACTCTCAACATTATTTTACTCTGCTATTTTATGTATTTACTTTTATTTTATTTCCATTATTATTTGTTTGTTCTATTATTTTTAATTTGGTAAATATTTTAACTTGTTCCTACAATTGCGGGATAATGGAGAGAGAGAGAGGGGGGGGGGTCTGATGTAAAGCACTTTGTGCTACAAATAAAGTTTGATTGATTGATTGAACAATAGTCAGAAACAAACTTTATGGAAAAACAAACACATACAACACCCAAACAAACCCTGACATGATGAAATACATTTACACACTCTTTATTAATACAAACATGCACATAGATCGTAAAATATTATAACGTCAAAAACAAACATATACACAGTAAGACAAATGGAATGGACCGTACTGTACACACTGATAAATATTTAGAATTACACGTCTATATACACAGAAACACACACGGAACAGTTTAGTGAGGAAATTAGTCTAACGGTTGCTGATGGCAGGCAACAAAGTGATGCCACCCACGTGTGAGTGCAACACACTGCACACCGACTGAAACCATAAACATGTTTAGATTTACTTATCGTCTCATTTCACATCAGGACACCGAACATGTCTGACATTTAATATCTGCAGCAAACCACTGGGTGAAGACATTTTGAGTCAAGACAGCAACAGGAATAACAAATGTAAAATGTGATAAACAACAACAACAACAACAACAACAACAGCTGCAGAACTGAGAACTCCCACATAAAATATTCACAAATAAAATTAACCCTTTAAACTTCCAAGGCTCCACAATCAAATGAAATTTAAAAAATGCAGTGAGACTACAAATTCAACTACCATTAAGTATTATTTTACTTTTTTAGTTTTTTTTAAATTTAGCAGAACTTCTGCAGGTCTTAATGAAGTTACTAGATATTTTTTTTATTTGTGTTTATTTGCACCTGGATGGACAGGCTCCTCTTTTTACATCCCAGTTCACGCACAAAATACTGTTTAATGTGACATTATTATGTTCAATATAAATCTGTACTGACTCTGTGGTGTTTGGGGTGAATTAATCTGTTACTTGACTTGGACACTTCCTGTTTGTAGCAGTTGTCCAGTTGCCCTGGAAGTAGTCGTTCAAAAGTGTTAAGCAAACCACCCAAACCTGTCCCCACACATCATATGATCTAACGTAGTTTGACACGTTCACAGCATTTACAATCACTCATTTGTTCAAAATACAAATGACAAACAGCAGATATGAACCTTTATGTCTCATAATTATCCACAGAGGAACTATATTCCAACATACACAGTCATACACCAACATAAAACATCCAAAACAAAACAAAAAATGTATCCAAATGTAGTACATATATTATCCAAAACACATCAAAACCCTCAGTAAATATATTTATTCATCATTTAAAAAGATCCGTCTCCAATGTCCCAGATTTCATCTTAATATTTTAATTTATAATATAATTACATGTTATCAAAAGGGTTTCAAAAACAGCATTTATTAAGAAATGTAGGTGAAATTGAGTGGAAGTTTAAAGGATTAAAAGAAGTGTGTGTGTGTGTGTGTGGGGGGGGGGGGGGGGTTGTCAAAATATTAAAAAGTGTTTTCATACCATTCAATTCAATTCACATTGTGGTCAAAATACAAACATACATTCATACAAAAATAAAAAAGGTAGCAAACAGTTTTGATCGTGAATTAAATATATCTGTGAAAATTAATATTGTTAATATCATATGTGCAGTGAAAGTCATCTCATTTTGAAAGTGCACGTCTCAGTCACAGAGGTTTAGCTTCTGCTCAAAAGGCAACAGACGTAAGGATGAAAACGTACAGATATGCAGATATACATTTAACATTTTACTACTGAAAACCTGCCAGTCGGTCTGTGCTGAAATGACTGTCATCCTGCTAAACTATTGTCTTCACAGTCTTATTAAACACTTCTTTTTTTTTTTCTCTCGGGACTGAATAATACAGTAAGAAACAGAAAACGATGATGATTTATTCTTTTCTTTTCTTTTCTTTTCTTTTCTTTTTTTTTTTTTTTGCGATAACATGCATTTGTTGTTGCTGAAAAGGTTAAAAACTTTTTTTTTTTCCAGTCGAAACTGAGTGGGTTGTCAGAACAGCTCTTTTCACCAGGCAAATTTCCCCCGGTGCTCTGGTAATATTATCACTCCAAAGCATCATAGTTTCACTATGACTTATGGATTTATTTATAAGAAGAAAACAAGTCTGACACCAATTAAAGTCAAACATGGTCACAGGTTTAGTTTGAGCATCAGATTTTCAACCTGAAAAACAAATGTTTGCTTCAGTTTCTCTATCATTTTACAAACAAAATGTCCGACAGTGACAGTGCTCATATTCTGGTATTTAATTTGACTTAATTAGCTTACTTTAAAAACTGATTTTAAACAAATTTCAACAAATTTCAACTGTAATAAAACATTTTTCAGTCACAATGAAATTAGTTTCTATTCACCTTTTTTTTTCCCCTCAAAATTGCTTCAAGTATTTCAGGCTTTTTGAGCTTTTTTATGTGGGTTAGAAGTGAAAATATCACAATCACAAATGTAGTTTAATTTAAAAAAAAAAAAAAAAAAAAAAAAGAAGAAGAAGTAAATACATTTGCTAACATTTAACACTACTCCACCCCCGAGTCAAACTTTATATGTCACCTTTAAAGTATTGCCGATCAAAGTAATTCTCATTATGATTCAGAGTTTCACTATTACTGTTCATATTATTTATTTAAAAAAAAACATTAACTTAAAGTAAAAACCCACAGTTTGTATTTATGTCCAGATTTAAATAATTACCCATCATAGTTTTTCACACTGACATTAACACAAACACTCAAAACACTTCAGGGGCCTGTGACTAAATAAAACTACCAGTTACAATTATTTAACATTCAACAAAACTAGTAAGAACAAATTAAAATTAAAAAATAAAGTGAACAATTTTTCCCCGTACGATAGAGACCAAGTTTATTTTTGTGTAACGTAAACATCCACGACTGGAGACGATTGTGCCGCAGAAAGATTTGACTAAACATGACTAAAAAAAAAAAAGACATAATCAAGAATGAATGTGTCGCCTAAAAATACAAGAGGAGACAGATGGGCTTCACTCTTCATCTGTTACTATCATAATTAGTCAGAGGGTAAAGGAGAAGACGTCAAAGCTGGGCTTTGACACGTTTACTGCTTCTCAAAAAGTGAAAAGGAAGCAGAGGATGAGAGAAGAGAGTGGGTAGAGGAGCTCCTTTCTCTGCTGCTGGTATTTTCAAGTTAAAAGGAGACAGAAAATGAAAGAAAAATGGGCAAAAATAAGAGTTAAAAAGAATAAATATGTTCATGAAGAATTGTTGTATGTACAACGGTGCTGATATATATATGTATATATATATATATATATATTTATATTTTTTTATTTTTTATTTTTTTTATAAAATTGAAAAACTGTTTGCTTTTTATTATTTTGCCAGTGTCGGTATCTTAAATTGGCATTGATTAACTTTCCTGTTGCTGGTATTTTAAAGTACAATTACAGATAAATCTAATTAGAATTTCAGTATCTATAGAAAATAAAAGGATGACCAATTTAAAAGGTAGATGTTTTTTTTAAAACAGCAGGGATTCAGATGACAGTTGAGATATTTGGAAGGTTTTGTTGTGTGTTTATGTAGCACAAATATTATTCATACATATGACTGTACATATAATTTCACTCCGAAGAATAAAGACATTTTTTAATCACATGCTCATGTTGAATCATATCACATTCAATGCTTCATCGATCAAAGCAGCTCTCATTTAGATTCAGTTTCACAAGTGGAGATTAAAAAAAAAAAAAAAAACATTACTTTTTTCCCTTTGTGTCGAAGAAGCAGAACTAGTACCAGAGAAGAGGTACAGTACAGTCCACTTTTTATTTTCTTTTTTAAAGCAGAAAAGTCATACTGGTTAAATTGCGGCACTTGTTGACTTGCTGCAAATAACAGTTGGGTTTGACAAAGCAGAGACATGGTGAGAAGTGGGAGGCTTTTACAGACAGAACAAAAGTCTGTGTTGGAGAAAAGCTGTGGCCTAAAAAACACCCGCATGGCTCCAGTTTGATGTGCAATGTCAAATGACACCACCAAGTGTTGAAGTGGTGAACAGTGGGCCTTCTATACACCTCCACACCAGCAGCTCACTCAAGTAATATATATATATATATATATATATATATATATATATATATATATATATATATATATATATACATATATATATATATGGTATTTAAGGTCACATTTAGGCACTTTTAAGAGTAATTTTCTACAAATATATGTATAAAGGAATACATAGACTTCTGAGTTTTTGGAGGTTTTTATCACAATGATGCACACTGTATATGTACACTGTATAATGCTATAAATGTCTTAAATTATGAAAAAAAAAAAAAACCTCCCTTATAAAAAGATATGCGATATTTCCTGGATAAATTTTAAAAAAATAATAGTAAAAATTTAGAAATTAAAGGAAAACACCAAGAAACCTTCAGACACACTCAGAGGATGGCATTATATTACTCCAGCAGATTATATTTAGGGTTGTTACAGCTCAGTGCTTTTTAAGACTTTGTTAATGCCATTTGAAATTAAATTTAAGACTAAGCCGACAATGAACTAAATTGAAAAAGGGGGGGGGGCACCATATGAATTACCTGGGGGCAGTTCAGTTGATGCTACATTCATGAACCATTTGCATCAAGAAGCATAACTTTGAAATTTTGAAAATATAACACACACACACACACACACCATATAAACACACACTATAGTTAAAGGAATACTACACCCACAGAATGATGTGCCCTCATTTTCTATTCACCCTAACTTATTTTTGTAATATAGACAGCCTAAATGTGACCAAATACTTTGAATTTAAAACTAACATAAATCTTATTTTAAGACTTTGGAAAATTCCATTTAAGACATTTTAATGCTAATTAAGACCTTATTTTTAAAACAATGAATTCAATGCCATTTAAGACTTTTCAAGGATCCGCAGGAACCCTGATATTCCAAATAATTCTAAATATATGCATCTATGTCCATATATCAGATTGAACTCTGTGGTAGAAACAACTAAAACAAGTGGTTTGAGCTTTAGTCATTCTGACTAATTACTCGACCTGCCTAACTGCTGCTGGGGTAAAATACCGAGCGAATATGTCGGAACAACTGTGTGGAGAAAGTGAATGAGTAACGCTCACGTCTCTGCCTCTTTTTTTTTTTAGCAAAGCTGCTCATCACCAGCGTCAGTGGTGGTCTGATCCGAGTGACTGTGAAATGTGGTGTTGCAAAAAAAACCTGCCAGTTTTTCCAAATGTAATAGAGATCTGGAAACATGTTATGTGAAATAGTCATCACCTAAAGCAGTGAGTTCATTACAGTCCATGCAGTGATTTGTAGTAAAATACCCCACTGGTCCTGAAATAAAGAGCACTATGGTACAGTAAACATCAGAGGAATTTATCACATTAGACAGTGGCGTGACTTTACACAAAAGAGATTCATCTCAGCAGGTATTTAATGAAAACTGCAGTAAAAACTTTCAAAAAGGTTTAGTCCAAATATTCATTATTGATACAAGTCTAACCTTAAAAGATGAAATAAAGTTTACAACAGCGTCCATTAATCACCTTTTTTTACAGGTTAGTGAAGTCAGAGCAGCCATGGAAGTGAATCAGGACTGTGAACAAGGTTTGTTTGTATTATTCAATGTCAAATTTAGGCACTTTTAAGAGTAATTTTAAAATGTTTCCAAAACAGCACCTTATTGCTATAGGGTCAAATATATACACTTTTGAGGATTCTTTTTTTTTTTTTTTTTACTTTTTAATCACAATGATGCACACTGTACTGTACTATACTATAAATGTCTTAAATTATGTTTCCTAAGAGCAAAAAGGACTCTCTTATAAAAGAGGTTCTTAATCTCAATGGGATATTTGCTGGTTAAATTAAAGAATAATAATAATAAAAATAATAATAATACATGTTTAGAAATGAAAAGAAAACACCAAGAAACCACTTGTCATTCTTCACACCCTCACACCAACACAAATATAGAGAGAAAAGTATCTAGAAAAGTACTCTGAGAGCGCAGACCTCCACCAAGGTAGACCTCGCCCCCCCAATTCTAGATCACCCCATTACCAACGTACCCTGAAACCTCTTTGGCAGAGGTAACAAGTATTACAATTTTGGCCTTTTTTCAAAACCAGTCCAACCAACTCACTTACATGGTCAACAGAAAAATAAAGAAAGGTAACTTTTAGAGTTATCTTGCTAACTAACAGACAAACAAACAAACAAACAGACAGACAGACAGGCAAAGAGACAGACAGAAAGACAAACAGGCACACAGAGAGACAGTCAGTCAGACACACAGACAGACAAACAGACAGACAGTCAGTCAGACACACTGACAGACAAACAGACAGACAGTCAGTCAGACACACTGACAGACAAACAGACAGACAGTCAGTCAGACACACAGACAGACAAACAGACAGACAGTCAGTCAGACACACAGACAGACAAACAGACAGACAGTCAGTCAGACACACAGACAGACAGACAGACAGTCAGTCAGACACACAGACAGACAAACAGACAGACAGTCAGTCAGACACACAGACAGACAAACAGACAGACAGTCAGTCAGACACACAGACAGACAAACAGACAGACAGTCAGTCAGACACACAGACAGACAGACAGACAGTCAGTCAGACACACAGACAGACAAACAGACAGACAGACAGTCAGACACACAGACAGACAAACAGACAGACAGACAGCCAGACACACAGACAGACAAACAGACAGACAGTCAGTCAGACACACAGACAGACAAACAGACAGACAGTCAGTCAGACACACAGACAGACAAACAGACAGACAGTCAGTCAGACACACAGACAGACAAACAGACAGACAGAAAGACAAAGAGACAGACAGTCAAACACACAGACAGTCAGTCAGACACAGAAAGACAAACAAACAGACAGACAGACAGACAGACAGACAGACAGACTCTGGTAAAAACATGACATATTTGGCAGAGGTAAACGTCCACCAGAGTCGACCAGAGAACATCCACTAATGTTCTCTTTTAACATCAAACTGTATTTTTCAATAGTCTGTCCTCTGTCAGTAGCTGTGGTTGATAATCTAACCTGCTAGAGTTCATGTTAAAATTAAATAGATATAATCGCTCACATCACAGTTACATTTGTAAGCACTTTCAAGCACTTCAAATAAAATGTCAGCACTTTTCAGCCGTTAAAAACACAACACTAAACACCGTATGAACCCTGGGTGAAGACATTTCCTTTTCACCGTCTCAGACCTGACCAAGGGTCGGTGTCACTAACGTCCACTGGAACACCAAGACTTGACTTGAGGTAGTGGCGGGTTTTCCCCGAGAGGAAGTCAGTGAAGGGAAGTAAATAACAGTTTGTAAA